>JAKSZU010000006.1:178526374-179055348 GCA_026018925.1 Tupaia tana
TACTCTTTCTTAAGTATTTGGTAGAATTCAACGGTGAAAGCCCTGTAGGCCTAGAGTTTTCTTTACAGGTTAACTTTTTTAACTACAATTCTTTTAGAAATTTTTTTTTCTTTCACCAGAGAGAGAGCAAAACAGAGACAGTAAGAGGGAAAGTGAGAAATCACCCCGCCTCCCTCAGGGGGGATGGCCATGCCACAATCCCTTCTCCTCCACGGATCTTGGGCATGCATGCACATGTGCCTGGAATGTTTTTGTTTTTTTTTTTTTAAAGAGATTTTTGTTATAGGGAGTGTATACACACTGGAGAGACAGAGAGATAGAAAGCGAGAAATCACTTCCTAGGAGAATGGTCATGCCACAATCTCTTCTCCATTCTCCTCTCAGAATCTTGGGCATGCACACATACACACCTGGCATGAGTTTCAAGCTGTGGGGTCCAGGACTCGAACCACGGTCAACTATGTGGAAGTCCAGCAACATAACCATTACACCATCTAGCATGACTTTTAAGCCAGCAGGTCCAGGACTTGATGGTGGTTGACCAGGTGGGAGTCCAGCAACATAAGCACTGTACCATCTACTGGCCCTCTAACTACAAGTTTCATTTTTAAACAGATATTGAGCTATTCAGACTTTCTATAATATCTAAAGTGAGTGGTAGTTGTGACTTTAAAGAAATTTGTCCATTTATTTTTTTTTTTTTTTCTTTTTTTGGAGAGGTTTTTGCTATAGGGCGCGTGCGCTCGCCAGACAGACAGAGAGAGACAGAGAGATAGAAAGCAGGAAATCACCCCCCAGGGGGGATGGCCACGCCGCAATCCCTTCTCCTCCATTCTCCTCTCGGGATCTTGGGCACGCACGCACACGCGCCCGGCGTGAGTTCAAGCCACCGGGTCCGGGACTCGAACCGCGGTCGACTACGTGGGAGTCCAGCGACATAGCCATTACGCTAACTGCTGGTCCCATGTCCATTTATTTTAAATTCTCTAATTTGTTCATAATATCCCTTAACATCTCCTTAATAAATAGAGAAAATAGAGTGATGTCACCCCTCTCATTCCAAGTGCTATTAATTCATATCTTTTTTTGATTATTCTGGCTAGGAGTTAATGAATTTTATTGTAGCAAATATATATTTTTTTATTTCATTGTCTATTGTTTGATTATTCTAAAATCTATGAATTTATTTTGATTGCTTTTTGTTTCTTAAGGTAGAAGTTGAAGCCTTTTGTTTTGAGATATTTCTTCTTTTTTAAAAATTATATTTGATACATTTTTCCCTATTTATTTATTTATTTTTATACATTCAATCATATTATTTAGCTTACAAAGTGAACATTTCAATACGTGGACATTTTTCCCCATTCCAGTTGATCAAAATATCTTCAACAGATATCACCACTACCTCCCTGTCCCTTCAATGCTCTGTCTCCATATCACTCTATATATTTAATCACTATACATCGCTACAGCTTGTAAAATGAATTTACCCAACATGAATATGCTTCAGACTAGTTCAGCTAGAGAGAGCATACACATTATCATCAACAGATAATTATCCATTTCTGTGTCTCATAAATGTCTTGCCTCTCAATTTTCTCTTTGATTCCATTCTTCTCACTCTGCCCCTTCTCCCACCCTCTTCCCACCCTATCTCCAGCATCTTTAACCATTTTCCATTTTTCTACATCTTTAATCTTTCCATTTATACCATAGAATGCAGACGATCAGTCTTTACTAAGTAGAGACATCTAATGTCTCTCTTTCATCGCCTGACTTACTTTACTCAGCAGCAAATTTTCCATATTCATCTATGATTTATCAAATGCCAGTTTTTAAAAATTTTATTATTATTATTTTTTATTAGCTGAGTAGTATTCCATAGAGTATATGTCCTACACTTTTCAATCCATTCATCTGTTTATAGACTTTTGGGTTGGTTTCATGTCTTAGCAATTGTGAATAATTTTACAATAAATACAGATTTGCAAGCACTTTTCTGACTAAGTATTCTTCTATCCTTTCTTATAAAATCTCAAGTACTGCTTTAGTTGTAGTCAGAATTTCTAATATTTGTGTGTTTTTAGTTTTTCCTCAGTTTAAAACATTTTTTAGTGTCACTGTGACTTCTTTGACATGTGGGCTATTTATGTTTGTCTTAGGCTGTAAATGTTTGGGAAATTTCCAGACATTCCACATATTGAGATATCTTGTTTTTATATTATTTAGTTTTAAATATCTTCTATGTCCCACAGGAATTTATCTTTTCTCAGATACATGTAGTTTAAAAGTGATTTCAATTTTTTGAAATGTGTTGAGAGTCACTTTATGGGCTAGCATATGGTCTATCTTAGTTTATGCACTATGCAGGCTTGAAAAGAATTTTTATGCTGTAGTTGTACTATCTTCTCTTCCATGAATATCAATTAGGTCAATGCCTTGGTACTAGTTTTCAAATAACTTATGTCCTTACCAATTTTCTAGATGTTTTCTTCTATGTTTTAATAATTCATGAGAGATAGGTTTGAACATTTATAACTATGATTGTAGGAGTATTTATTTCTTACTTTAATTGTCTCACGTTCTGGTTCTATACATATTTATATACACACATTGACAGTTGTTATATGTTTTACCAATGAGTTGATCCTTAATCATTATCATTTTTAATGTTCTTTATTTTTTCTTGGAGATTGGGGTTAGTTATCCATGGGACCAACAGATGGCCTAGTGCTTAAGGTGCTGGATTCCCACATGGCCGACCACAGTTCAAATTCTGGACCTGGCGACTTGAAATATGCTAGGTATATGTGTGTGAATGCCCCAAATTCCAAGAATAGAATGGAAAAAAGACTGCAACGTGGCCATCTCCCTGGGGGGCAATTTCTCACTTTCTGTCTCTCTGTCTTTTGAGCAAGTACATACTCCCTATAGCAAAAATCTCTCTCTCAAAAAAAACGTTCTGCCTTCATCCCTCTTTGGCATTGAAAATCTTGTTTAGTTTCTCTGATCATGCAGATTTGCTGGTGATAAATTCTATTAGCTTTATTTATCTGAAAGTTTTTATTTTGTCATTCTTCTTGAAAAATATTTTCACAGGATATAGTATAGTTAGTTAATTTTTCTCCCAGTATTTTAAAGTTTTCTGGCTTTTCATTTTCTGGTGAGAAGTCAGCAGTCACTCAAGTGAATATTTCCCTATGTGTAGTCTGCTTTTGTGTGTGTGTGTGTTTTTTTTTATGATTTTCCATTTATCACTGCTTTTTTTCTGGTCAATTTTTTTACTCTGTGCATACCGTTAGTTCTTTGCATACATACTGCTCAGAGTTCACTGAGCTACTCGAACCAGTACATTTATAAGTTATTCTAACTTTGAAAATATTTTGACTTTTATATACTGAAATATTTTTCACCATTTTCTCTTTCCACATCCCACTATTTCTCTTAAACATACATTATACTTTTTCCTATGTTCTCTGAAGTTTCTTGGGATTAGATAAATATTGCCCTTGTTTTTTTAATCTCTGTTCTTCAAATTGGTTGTTTTTATTTATTTGTCTTCAAGTTTATTATTCTTATGTCTTTCGTTATTTTAAGCTTGTCTAAGGGTGCATGCATTTGCTACAGAGAGACAGACAAACAGGAAGAAGAAGAAGAAAAGAAGACAGAAAAACAGGGTGAAAGATCACCTCCCAGTGGGGTATAATCATGGTACAATTCCTTCTCCTCCATTCCTCCTTCCTGTCAGGATTTTAGGCATGCATGTACATGCACATGACACGTTTTTCAAGCTACCAGGGCCAGGATTTAAACCATGCAGCAATTGATTAAAGCCTTAAATGTAAGACCTGCAAAACTACTAGAAAAAAAAAAACATAAAAAATCTTCTTACCATGAATTTTGACAAAGATTTTTGATATGACCCCAAAAGCACAGACGATAAAAGTGAAAGTTGACATACAAGATTACGTCAAACTGAAAAGCATCTAAACACAAAAGGAAACAGTAAACAGAGTAAAGAGACAACCTACCAAATGAGAGAAAATACATCCCGACCATCTGATAAGGTGGTAATAGTCACAACATATTTCTGTGCTATATGAATGCGCATCTAGTAGATGAAAAAAATGCTTCACATGAGTAGTCATCAGAAAAATTAAAATTAAACCACAATGAGATATCAACTCACATCTGTTTAGAATAGCAATTACCAAACACATCAATGATAAGTGTTGGTAAGGAAATGAAATAAAGGGAATAGGACTGCTATTTGGAAGCAGTGTGGAATTTCTTTAAACACTGAAACGGTTATTCTTGATTTGACCAATCATTTCAATTAAATGTTTATTTTCCTGAAATCTAAGATTTATTTTCACTCTCCATTAAATCATCAATTATATACTAGACTACTAGACAATATAAAGAGAATATTTTAGTAACCCAGAATTATACAAATTGATTCTTTTTATAATTTTTTATTTACATTTAATTGTTGTACATCTTTGTGAGGCACAACACAAATGGGTTCTTAAAAAGATAACTTACTGGGAACCAGCAGTTAGCATAATGGCTATGTCGCTGGACTCCCACGTAGTTGACTGCAGTTCGCGTCCCAGACCCGATGGCTTAAAACTCATGCCGGGCATGTGCGTGCGTGCCCAAGATCCCAAGAGGAGAATGGAGGAGAAAGGATTGCGGCGTGGCCATCACCCCTGGGGGGTGATTTCTCGCATTCTGTCTCTATGTCTCTCTCTGCCTGGCGAGCGCACGCGCCCTATAGCGAAAACCTCTCCCCCCCCCCCAAAAAAAAAAAAAAAAAAAGATAACTTACTGAATCATGTTATTATCACTTATTATCACTATTATTACATATGCCCAAAACATAAATTCTCTCATGTTCTATTTTTAGAAAATGCCATTAAATGGAAGTTTGAATAATTAATAACTAATTAATTATTTTATTTCAAACATAACAGATATATTACCTATACATTTTTAAGGACATGTTCTTTAGGTTCCTAATCTCAAATCACTGATATTAAATGTGGCAACTAGCGAAGACAGCTGTCACAGCAAACAGGTGTTTCCCCCACATATCCCCACACTTTATTTACGTCTTAGGCTGAATTTTATGAACTTTTCACCTTTCTGTGGATTTTTTTCCTTTCCTAAGAAGGAAAAAAAAATGAAATTATAAGTTTAAAAGTCTCCAAAACCACCATTGATATTAGAGAAAATTACCAGAAGTGAGCTACCTGGTATGTATAAAAACATGTTAGCAAAAATTGAAGATCAATAGTTCAATATTTTCAAAGACCGAGTGAGTGATTCTGATGTTATGTTAGGCACCATTGTTGTAAGCCTTTTAAATATATGGTGCCATAAAAGGATGTCAAATGAGATGCAGGAGAAAAATAGCCTGAAAACTTCTTAAAAGACAAAGAGCCTACGTACAACCTCACCTTAATATATCTCTTACTTCTTGTCTATTTATAAGTTTTTTTGTTTTGGCCATTACCTAGTAGCTGATATGATGAACTAAAACACATCTTTCAATATTGATATAAATGATGAGAGTGACTCATGATAAATAGCCATTAATAATCCATATTTCCCAGATGATTTACTAATACAGTTCTTGCAAACTGGCGATAGAAAGAGTTATAAGTCATGCATTCCAGATGTGGTCTTCCTTTGAAACATTCATGTAGCATAAATGTCATCTAGGAGATGTAATAAGAAATTTCAAAATCCAAAATAATTTCACAACAATGCTGTCCAGTAATTTCATATACATCATTACTTTGTGTGTAACAAACTCTTAGCTTCAGAGTTATGAATTGAATCATATTATCAAACCTCTGGAGTTTAAAGTTAAAACCTTGACCCTGGGCAAAACTATACCACCATAAGCCTCAGTTTCCCTGTCTGTAGGATAAGAAAATATTAGACATATCTCGTATATGTGTTAGTTGGTGGTAATAATACCTATCTTGTAGGTAAAACAGCTAGAATAAATTAAGGATTAAAAATATTAATTTATGGAGCAGCAGTTGATGAGGAGGTTAAGGCAGCTGGATCCCACATGACTGACAGCGTTGGATCTAACGGCCTGAAAACTATGCCTGGCACATGTGTATGCATGCCCAAAGTCCCAAGAGGAGACTGGAAGAGAAGGGATTGTGTCATGGCCATCTCCCCTGGGAGATGATTTCTCACTTTCCCTCTCTCTCTGTCTCTTTCTGGCCAGTGCACATGCCCCATAGCAAAAACCTTAAAAAAATTAGTTTATATTCCTGTTCTTGTTCTTACTTTGTGATATTGTTAAATATGCAATATATTATTGAGCAATTACATCACTAATTACATAGATCAATTTATATTATCTTCCTTAATAAATAAACAGTGGCTGCAGTATTTAACATTGTATTTTCAAAATGTGTAAACTAAATTTGCACAATTGTCTAATAAATTTGTGCTGCAATCCTCAAAAAAGCATTAAATACATACACATTCATAACTCCGTATAGAGAGAAAGTGAGGGTAAGAATTTGTTTCAGGACTTCCCATATATGCCAAAACTCATAGGTGCTCAAGTCCCTTATGAAAATGGCACAGTGCTTGAAAATAACCCACTCACATCCTCTCATAAACTTTAAATTGTCTCTAGATTATTCAGAATACCTAATACAGGCCCAACCAGTGGCATGGTGGTTAAGGCATAGAGGTTCCTCAAAGATCTTCAAATAGAAGATCCACCTATTCTACTCCTGGGTATCTGCCCAAAGGACTGGAGAATGTTCAGTTGGAAAAGTACTTGCACAATTACATTTATTACTGCACTACTCACAATTCCTAAGACAGGGAACTAGCCCAAATATCCACAAATGGATGAATGGATTGAAAAAGTGTGGCACATACACTCCATGGAATATTATTCAGCCATAAAACAACAAGGCCCTGAAATGTGACAGAAAGTGAACAAATATGGAAGATTTGTTGCTAAGTAAAGCAAGCCAGTCTATGAAAAAGAGACATTGTAGTGTCCTCTTAAGACACACAGACTCTGCATACTCCATGGTAGAGACTGAAAGACTAGAGGACATAAAAGCATTAAATTTTTTTTTTTTGAGAGGTTTTCGCTATAGGGCGCGTGCACTCGCCAGACAGAGAGAGAGAGACATAGAGACAGAAAGAGAGAAATCACCCCCCAGGGGGGATGGCCACGCCACAATCCCTTCTCCTCCATTCTCCTCTCAGGATCTTGGGCATGCACGCACACGAGCCCAGCGTGAGTTTTAAGCCACCGGGTTCAGGACACGAACCGTGGTCGACTACGTGGGAGTCCAGAGACATAGCCATTATACTAACTGCTGGTCCCAAAGTATTAAAAATTGTTAAGGACACTAGAGACAAAGTGGAAGGAGAGTGTGGGAGGGGAAGTTTGCAGGAACAGAAATTAGGGGAAAATAATGGAGAGAGAAGATATTTGTAGGACACAGACATAGTTTGTTATCTGTTAATGAGGATGTGTATAGTATCCTCAACTGGACTGAGATGTTTATCAGGCTGGGTAAATCTCTTTACAATCTAAATGATGTACAGCGATTGAATGCATAAATAATAATAATAATAATAATAGTAATAGTAATAAAACCCACTGGGTACATATGTATGCATGCTCAGAATCTGAAAGGAGAGATGAAGACATTGCAGCATGACCATCCCCTTGGGAGTGTTTTCTCACTTTTTCTTTCTCCATTGAGCACACATCCCCACTGGCCAAAATAAAAAATAACAATAATAAACAATTCCTAATACAACATATGATATGTAAATAGTTCTTATACCATATTTTTTTTGGAAAATAATGACAAGAAAGAAAGACTGTGTATGTTTACCATAGATTTAACAATCCTATATCTGATTATACAGTATACATCAGCAACTACTTGAATATTTTATTCCACAATTGGTTGAATACCCACTCAGGGAACCTGCAGATATGGAAGGCCACCTGTATTCATAATCGTGAATAATATTATGTATTTCACAAAGAGAACTCTTATAAGTGATATAAGTACTTTTATTAAGTTAAGTGGAAATTTCGGAATTACCTAAGTAAATATCTTTACTAATGACATACCGCAACTGTTAGAAGTAAGGGAAATTGTGGTTCTACTCTCAATACAGTAAAGGAAGTTAATTGCATATATTCAAGGTTGATGTTATGGAAACAAGCTGAAATAAGGACTACTTAAGGACAGTTCAGCCATGATGGAGTCTGTACTGGATGTAAAGTAGAGTTCAGGGAAGAATCTTGGAATCAGTATCAAAATCAGGACCAGGTCATTCTTTGTTCAGTTCTTTTGATGTAAGTAACAGTGAAAAAGGTAAGAGATGCTCTTGCCAATTTTGATGTCAGTGGTACAATATCCGAAGAAGGTTAACCTATAAATGTAGTCACTGAATTTACAAGACATTTTATTATCCTGAGTTTATGTATTCATTCTAAGTACAGCTGTTGCTCTAAAACAAATGCCATCTTCCTTTCAAAGATTCTTCGGGTGCTTTTTCTATCCAGTTAAATTGAAAAATCTTTTAACGCTAGAAGTTATCTTAGAAAAAGAAAGCCATGGGGACCAACATGTGGTGTGGTAGTTAACGTGCTGGACACTCCCACATGGCTGACCATGGTTCGAGTCTTGGACCTGGAGGCTTGCTTTCTCACTTTCTCTCTCTTTCTCTCTGTGTCTTTCTCTGGTCAAATTAAAATAAATGAGTGAATAAATATAAAATAAAAATAAATAATTTAAAAAAATTTTAAAAAAAGAAAAATAAAAATAAAGCCATGATGAATTATAAAACATGAACTTCAAAGAAAGGTAGAAGAGTGATCCTTACATCTGGCCTATTTTTGTTTGCTGGGATAACAAATAAATCCTATTGGGAAAAATAAGCTTTGTAATATCCAAAATGAGGGTTATTGTGTACTGGAGGACCCATTCTCTTGATAAAGCAAGTTATTTCACAAATATTCCTTTACTTTGATATCTCAAAGTGCAAGGTATAGGGATATTAGACATTGATTGCCGCAGATGTACTGGATTGGATCTATCACAGGTTAGATTGCTATTTTAGAGCCTCTGATTAAATTGTCTAAGAGAATTGTCTTCTAGTTTTGGCATTGCAAAAGAAAGTCTGAGGCGAAACTAATTTTCTTCCTTCAGTGATACAGTTTTTCTAGCCAATATGTTTTTGAAACTTTTTCTTCTCTTTCATTGATTTTTAAAAATTTGTTCCAATTCTTTTAATTCTCTTTGCATTCTTTTTTGTTCTAGAACATTATGCATTTTTTTGAGAGATTTTTGCCATAGGGTGCGTGCACTCACCAAAGAGACAGAAAGCGAGAAATCACCCCCCAGGGGGGATGGCCACGCCATAATCCCTTCCCCTTAATTCTCCTCTTGTGATTGTGGACATGCATGCACACACGCCCAGCATGAGTTTTAAGCCACCGTGTCTGGGACACGAACTGCAGTCAACTACATGGGAGTCCAGTGACATAGCCATTATGCTAACTTCTGGTTCCAATTATGAATTTCTTTTACTCAATTTACTTAACTAGGTACCATTTTAGCAGGCAATATTTCAGACAATTAGGTACCATTTTAATTTAGGTAATATTTCTGATATTTGCTTCTTTTCCAGTCACTGGGGTTTCTTTCTCTGGAGTACCACATGTAAGGAAGTTGGCTGTCATTTCCAGTCTTAGAAGATAAAGGTAACTTAGAAGTTACCAAAGATATCACAAATTATTATTATAGGTATTGGTTTTCCAGTAAATTCTAACATGATTTTTTTAAGTTTGCCTTCCATATCACTTGTTCAGTTTTCTAGTTCTTAATATGCTTTTGAACTATTTCAGGTTTTAGTTCTGCAAGGTTATTTGTATCCTTGATGACATTCCTTTTTAAACCAATTTTCTTTTTTATAAAAGTCTTCTTGTCCTTTTGCTATAAACTGTTATTTATTTATTTATTTGATGGACTTTTGCTATGGGGCATGTGAACTCACTGACAACACAGAAAAAGACAGAGAAACAGAAAGCAAGAAATCACCCTGTAAGGGGGATGGCCACATCACAATCCCTTCTCCATTCAAAGGACATCCCATGTTCCTGGATTGGAAGAATTAATATAATCAAAATGGCAATTCTACCCAAATTAATCTACCTATTTAATGCAATGCCAATCAAAGTACCAGACACATTCTTCACAGATCTAGGAAAGACAGCCAATAGCTTTTCATTATTGTGTCAATTAAATGTATTTTTATTCTTCCCCTTTCCCTTCTCTCCCTCTCTCCATTACCCCTGTACCATCCCTAACCTTACTATCTCTAGTATCTATGGTTGCTTTTTCTGCTACTACACCTTCAAATTTTCAGTTTCTGCTATAAAGCACAGGCATTGGTATATATTGAGTTGGGAAATACAAAGTCTGTCTTTCATACTCTGGCTTGCTTCGCTAACCTGAATATAAAGAGAACTCAAGCAGCTTACCTTCAAAAAAATAATCAATCCAATTAAAAGATGGGCAAATGAGCTGAACAGAAAACTCTCCCAAGAGGACTTATGAACAGCCAGAAAGCATATAAAAAAAGTCAGAATCTCTAAAAAGGGAGATGCAAATCAAAACCACATAACGTTGGTGAGAAATGTAAATTAGTACAGCCTCTATGGAGAACAATATGGAGGTTCCTCAGAAACCTACAAATAGAACTACCATACAAACTAGTAATTCTACTCCTAAATATTAATCCAAAGGATAGGATAACCCTTAGTCAGAAAAACACTTGTACATCCATGCTTATTGCAGCAGTATTCACAATTACTATGACATGGAATCAATCCAAATGTCCAAAAACAAACAAGTGGATTGAAAAAAATGTAGCACATGTACTCTATGGAATACTACACATCCATTAAAAAAAAAGAAAAAAAAAAAAAAAACAGTGAGACCCTGACACTTGATATACAGTAGGAAAATATGGAAGATTTAATGCTAAATGAAGTTAGTCAAAACTATGAAAGACAGGTACTGTATGCCCCCACTTAATAGATACTGAATGTTGGCATGCTATAGCAGAAACTGAAAGATTGGAAGGTACAATAGCAGGAAGACCAACCATAGATCCTAAAGACAGCGTAAAAGAGGTGGGTAATAGGGAGTAGGAGGGAGAATATCAAGGAGAAAAAAAAAAGAAAAAAATTTAATAGACACACACATGGAAATTTATCTGTTGATTATAATGTATATTGTAATGTCTTTGACTTGACTAATATGCACCATATTCGTGCTGAGAAAAGCTATGCTGTCCACTATAAAGATATACAGTGATTACATGCAAATTAAAAAAATAAATTTTTTTCAAAGTTTTAAAAGTTCATATTATGGAATTCGGTCATACTATGAAGGTTTTACAAGAAAATTTCATCTGACTGACAGGATTAAGGGGTGGAGTGTTTAGGAACTGTGACTAGGGCAGAGCTCCCTGCTCCAAGCTCCCAGTGACCGTCCCAGTTCTCAGGCCTTGAACTCAGACTGGCTTTCCTGATTCTCCATCTTCCAGACGGCATATTGTAGAATTTCTTAGCCTCTATAATGGTAAGAGCCAACTCCCATAATAAATTTTCTTCTTTATTGCTACATATCCTATTGGTTCTGTTTCTCCGGAGAATCCTAATACAGCATAATTCAGATGTTGAGTGACCATTCTAATTAAAGAATTTTTAAACTTCTCTTGAATAAAATGGGGTTTGAAAAAAATTTAGAAATTTTCACCAATATTATTTGAAGGATGGATTTTAGATGGAAAAAGCGATTATTCTGCTAAAGAAGTAAATAAGAAAAAGAAATGGTATGCTAGCAGCATTGAAGGTGAAGAATGAAAATGATTTCTGATTTATTAGAATTGGGATCACCTGACTTGGTGAATTTTTAATTCATAAATAGGAAAAAAGGTGGAGAAAGTCTTAAGGATCTTGAGAACATTGAAACAATCATAGACATATAAAATGCAAGATAAAGATCAGATTGACAGAAAAGAGATAAAGCTATGGAAATTATGCAATCATTTATGGACATGATGGCAGTGAGATTTTTATGGAACATCCTGCTGCAGGTGTTCACCACGAAGATAAACGTAAGCATCTTGTTCTCACACAGATTCTGCTTCTCACACAGATTCCTAGAATCTGTGGAGATGTGGAGATCTCCCACATATAATAGAATCTGAAATTATCAGAAGGAAATTACTGAAGGAGAGTGTGTGAAGTGAGAAAACTGGATGACAAAAAACAGAAACTTAGGTCCTACACACAATTAAAGGATCATGTGAATGAAATGAATCTAGTGAAAAAAAAAAGTGGTAATGGTTAAATGCATGAGTTATTGAGTCAGCCTCAGTTCCTACATTTAATTTGCATCTTTGTTTTTTATTAATATTATTATCTGGAGAGTACTTAATATTGAGTATTTTAAAACTGTAAATGCCTAATTGGTATAATGATATAATGAGAGAGAGAAGAAAAGATTAGAAAGGCATGAGGAGAGTATAGTATCAAAATTTAAAAAAAAAAGAGAATACAGGTTTTAAGAAAAGTACTATCCCGGGAACCAGCAGTTAGCGTAATGGCTATGTCGCTGGACTCCCACATAGTCGACCGCGGTTCGCGTCTCGGACCCGGTGGCTTACAACTCACGCCGGGCGCGTGTGCGTGCGTGCCCAAGATCCCAAGAGGAGAATGGAGGAGAAGGGATTGCGGCATGACCATCCCCCCTGGGGGGTGATTTCTCGCTTTCTGTCTCTATATCTCTCTCTCTGTCTGTCTGGCGAGCGCACGCGCCCTATAGCGATAAACCTCTTCAAAAAAAAAAAAAAAAAGAAAAAGAAAAGTACTATCCCTATTTCTTGTGGATATGAACACCACATTGAAGGTAGAAAGAAAAAAATGAAAGACATTTCATTTAGCCTTTGACTCCCAGATATAATCTATCTTTCCACTCCAAAAATAGATTATTGCACAAAATGAGGCAGTTTCTAATAATAGTGATTATGGTATTATTAATGAGTATTCTTACTTAGGGTTAAATTCTTTTTTTCCGTTTTGTGGGTATATAGTTTCCTACTTTATTAAAAATGTAATTTTTTGAACAACCAAGGAGACATTTGTGACTTGTGGCCATTTATCCAGAAATTTTTTAAAGACATTTGTCATAACCGTTCATTATAAAATCAGAATCACCACTTGAAATAAAACATAGTTACAGTTGTTATGAAATAGTCTTAACAGTGGATGAAACATGCTGGAGAAGATTAACTTTGGTCAAATTAGTAATGCAGAGGAAATTCTTACATATCTAGAGACAGGTGGGAATATTATCTTTGCTACTAGTTATGATAGCAAATACAATTGCTGTACAGAGAAATTATCCATATGTTTTAATTGCAAAATGTAACAAGAGACACATTCTAAATGGTAATTGACAATTAGTGAGGTGCAGAAGCTATGTATGTAATTTCATGTTGGTGCATTTAAGTTTCATGATAAAAATATATAATTGTAAACATCAGTTGTAAAAGAAAAGCAAATACTAAACCAGCTAAAAAACTATTGAAACTACTAAAATTTAGATGTCTATGGAAGGCATTTTTTTCTATAGAAAGTTCAATGTACATTTTAACAGAGACGCAGCTGAAGAAAAGTCATACTTTCTTAGTATCTAATATTATTTAGAACAGATTTAGAAATAAATGATACATTCCTAAAATATTTCATTTTAATATAACCTTTAATACTCTTTACCATTTAGTCATTTAATAACTAACTTTCTGAATTTTTATTAACTTCTGTTTTTGTTTTGTTTTCTTAATTTGCTATAGGGCACGTGTGCTCACTTGCGCTGGTGGGGGTCCTTGAGAAATTGCTTCCCACGATCCCTTCTGCTCCGTTATCCTCCTGAGATTTTGGGCAGGCTTGCAGACACTACCTGCCTGTTTTTCAGACCACCTGGTCCTGATAGGAAGCATTCAGTCAGCCGTGGGGAAATCCAGCCACTTTAACCACTACATAACCTGGCAAGCCTCAGAAATTTTATTAACGCTTAAAAAGATATTTTAAAAGAACAAAATTAAAAATTTAATTTTTAGACACATTTCTTTCTTACTCAGAAGGCAGACATTAAGAATTCTAGTAATCAGGACCAGCAGATGGTGTAGTGGTTACTTCTGGACTTCTACATGTAGGAATGCAGACTGAGTCCTAGACAACAAGGCTAATCTAGAGTCAGGATTTATCACCAGACAATCTGCCCTGGACTATGTGCTGTGAACCACTAAATTATATAATAAACACAAAACAAAAAGAAAAAAATCTCTAAGAAACTTTGCACATCTAAAGTGTTAACAGCATTTATTCATCTCAGCTCTTGGAGGGCTTTATTAGTTTCTCCTTTTCTCTCTTCTTCAGCATGAATCACTCCATTTCTGCTGATTCATTCTCTGTTCTCTATCATTTTATATAGGAAGTACTGTTTCATTATTTACTATCAAAGAGTACTAAAATATAAAAAAATTAAAATTAATTTCCTTTGTACTGTGTTTCAGAAAAATTCTTGTCTAATGCATGTCTATTCATCTCCCACTCACTCTTCAATCCTCAGAATAATTTGTATCATGGTGAATTAGCTAATCTGGAAATGTTTTCCCTGAACTCACCACCCTACATGATTCTGGTATGATCAGAGCATTAGAAACATTGTGATCCAGGTGGAAATGATGAAAATAAGGTTATGTTCTTTTTAGTCTGGAAAAAAACAGAGGAGAGGATGAGGTCTGCTAGTCCATACAGGTTGCTGATAACTGGTGGTTCACCTGGTTACCATGAGCAGTGGATGGGACCACTGTGTTTTAGCTCCTGCTTAACAATCCTAGACTCTTCAGCTATGCATAGTCTTAGTTAACATGGCAAAGTACGCTCAGTTTATTGAAAAAAAAAAAAAAAACACAATTATTACTGGACGACCCTGTCATTAAAATTGGAGGCTTAAGAATGGCACGGAAACAATTCTGCAATCATGGGATCCATTCATCCCTTGAAATTTCAGTTTTCATTTGTTTTCCTACTTCACATCAATCTTCCTTTAGCAACTGACAACTCTGATGACTCTTCGTGACAGCTACAAACATAAAATAGTAAGTTCTTACAATTTTTAAGTCAAATCCCTAGAGTAGATTGTTCATATTTATGTAAGTGATCTTGTATCTATGATCAAACCTTGACTGCTATGTATTTCTCCAAAATTCAGTTTTGTTTCTACCAGACCAAGGAAACATTTTTGAGTATTGCTCATCTCTTGTTACCTCTTTCCAGAATTCAGCATATTTCTCTTATTTTCAGCCACATTCTCAGGATTTTCTGGTACCATCCTAGCTTTTCATTATTGCCTTTACTGGCTGCCCTTTATCACCCAATTTCAGAATGCTGGAGTGTTCCAAGGCTAAACTCTCTTTGTTATCTATATTATATGTAGGTCAACTCACTTTTCTTTGCTGGTAGCTCCACATTTATAGCTTTTTTCAGATCTCTTGAACTCCACATTTGTATGACCAATCTGCCTCCTTGGTGTTTGTACTTGCACGGTGAGTTGCATTCTCAAATCTAATGTGTGAAAAATAAAACTATTAACTCTATCGCTTCTGCCAAAGCTATCTAGGCCATGTCATCTCTATCTAAGCAAATAGTGCACACCTCCCAGGTGTTCAAGCCACCCACCTGGGAGTCTTCTTTGATCATTTTTGTGTTTTTATAGCTTTCGTTGTAATTCCATTAGATAGGGCATTCTTTCGAATGAGAACATAGTAAGTGACCAAAATATATTCCTTGACATTATTAAACATGCATTAGAATGCCACTAAAGTTGATTTTCTAGGACAGAAATTTGGTATATATTTGTAATAAAACAAATTGATACAACAATAAATTTACAATGATATTACTCTATGTTCCTTAACAACTTTGCGAACAGTGAGAATTTATAACTTGGTTATAACAAGTAAAAGGATGTTTGTAACTAATTCTGAATAATATCTACCATATGTTACGTGGTATATTTTTGGTCATATCTATACACATATTTAGTATTTGGATATTGAAGTTGCTGGTACTTTATTTATAAATGTGTTTTATCAGTGAATAGCTGAAGCTTATATCTATAAAGAGATACATAAGAAAAGTTTTGTCTGAAAATATATGGCTTTCTACACTATATTGATTGCTTACATATATATGAAATCAGGTAAATCACTTTGCTCCTCTGTTTTAGTCTATTCTGTTGCTAGCAGAAAGTATCTGAATCTGAGTAATTTAAGAGAATTGTTTTATTCAACTTACTGTTTGGAGGGTTGTGGTCCAGGGACCACATCTGGTAGGTTTACCTGTTGGTGGGGTCCTGAGGCCATGCAGTGAATCACAGCACAGAGAATAGGACCATACATTTGCCTCTGTGTGTTCATTAGTCTCTTCAGTCCAGTCTCATTCTTCCTCCTTATAACACAGCAGAACTCAATCGTGGGGGACTCATTCTAATGACCTTAATCCTAATCTCTTCCTGAAGGCTCCACCTTTTTTTTTTTTTTTTTTTCTTGGAGAGAGGTGTTTTGCTATAGGGCATGTGCGCTAGCCAAAAAGGCAGAGAGAGAAAGAGAGACAGAAAGCGAGAAATCACCCCCAGGGGCGATGGCCACACTGCAATCCCTTCTCCTCCATTCTCCTCTCGGGATTGTGGGCATGCCCGCCTGGCGTGAGTTTAAGCCACTCAGACCGGGACTCGAGCCATAGTTGACTACATGGGAGTCCAGCGACATAGCCATTATGCCAACTGCTGGTCCCAAGGCTCCATCTTTTGATACCTTAAAGATTCTGTTTCCACCCTCTTAATCCACTCACAATCAAATCTCAACACATGAATATTTGAGGCATGTTCAAAGGCTTTGAGCAATTTCAGGGCCTAAGACAACCGAAGAGTTTCTGCTCAGACTTCCCCCTCCAGACCCCAAGGTCCACCAGACTGCCTCTACACACTGATTCTCTAGGCTGGTCTGGATGCACAGTAGCCATACATCTGATTACTATTAGGATCAGAATAATCTTCAATTCCCACGGAATCTGTTGCACAAATGGAGAAAAATGAAACTGCAGAGAGATTGTAGATCACCTTCTCCTGCACCCCTCTGAACACTGATTGAACTTCAAGAAATTAGGATGAAATGAATAATTCATCAGATGACCAGAAACCACTACAGAGGCACAAGAAATAGGAGAAACCAAGAAAATATCTCTCATTCAAGGTAAAAGAATAACTCATAGTATTTTCAAAATCAGTTTCCTCATCCATAAAATGAAGAAAATAATATTTTCTTTATTTTGTTTGCTTACTAACTGGTTGTGACAATTTTGCAAAACTAAACATATAACAGTAGCTTTAAACGGATAGAACTTGTGGCCCAGTCAGATGGTGTGGTAGTTAAAGTGTCTGGATTCCACATGGCTGACTGCAAGGTTTAAGTCCCAGATCCAGCAGATTGAAAAACACACTGGACATACACATGTGTGCATGCCTCAAATCCCAAGATTCCAAATATTCTGTGGTGGAAAAAGGATTGTGAGGTAGTCACCCTTCCTGAGGGTGCTGCTTTCACACTTTCTTTCTCCCTTTCTTTCACTCTCTGGCAAGCGTGTATGCATTATAGCAAAAAAAAAAAAAAAAAAAGAATTTGTAGTATAGTTTGTTGTAATACTGCAAAATTAAAGCTACAATTTTTTGTTGCTGTTTTTGGATTTTTTTTTTTTTTTGAGCTTTTTGCCTTAGGGTATGTGTGCTCAGAGATAGAGACAATGAGCGAGAAAGTGGGAAATCAGCCCCCAGGAAGGATGGGCACACCACAATCCCTTCTCCTCCATTTTGCTCCTGGGATTTTGAGTATGCATGCATGTACAAGCTCCTGGTGAGATTATCAAGCCATGGGGTCCAAGATTTGAACTGTGGTCGGCCTCACGGGAGTCCAGCAATGTAACCACTACACCATCTGCTAGCCCCTAAAGCTACCATTTTTTTAAAGCTACAGTTTTACTTCCATTGTTGTCTCCCTCCTAATAGTATGTTTTTTACTAATATTCTTAGTTTTCCATAGTAAAACCCTGCTATCAATTTCCATAGTAAAAACCTGCTATCAATTCAAAATGATTTTCTAGGCCCTACTGTTCTCTTTCCCCATTCTGAGATCAATGAAAACACAGGACATAAAGACGATAGGAGTCTTGACCACACAGTGGGTATAGTTTTCTGTTTTTTTTTTTTTTCTTTTTTTTTTAATACAGTTAAAATCACAGAGTGTGGACTGACAAACAGAGCTGTTTTGCACATTTACTTTCATAAACCCATTGCTTAGCCTGAGCACACTTCCTAAGTTCAGCACAGCCTTTATCTCCTCGTTGTAGATAATTTGGCAGCACAAAGCCTAGCTCTACACTTGGTACTCCAATAACATGCTAATAGGCACAATAAAAATATCAGTTAAGTATAGTCTCTCATTATCTGCTATAGTTTTAGCATCTTATATAACATTATTTAATTTCATTTATATAAAACCCTATGAGATGAATCTCATTATCATTCTCATGTATAACTGTGGGGTTAACTGAGATAGATCACTCTGTATTAAAAAAAAAAAACATAAAAGTGGAAATCTTATTTTTTCCATGTCATATGATGCTTTGAATTTTATTCACTAGCTTGTGCTAGACACAAAAGTTAGGTTACAGATAGAGACATTATAGCTAGATAATATATGTATATATATATATATATTGAGTTGTCCAAAAAGTTATGATGTTTTTCTATTTCTATACAGAATGCATCATGACTTTTCAGACAACCCAATATTATATACTGTGTGTGTGTGTGTGTGTGTGTGTGTATATTATGTAAGCAAATAAATGTAAAATATATGTCTATATAAAATGGCATTTCTTATATGTTATTTTCATCAATTTTTAGAATCACTGAGCTTAAACAAATTATATATCATTTTATTATGTTTTCTCTAATACAGGGAAAGGAAGAACAGAACAAGGACAACATGCTAGATTTATAAAGAAATAATGTCAAAATGGTTAATGTAATTCACCATTTCAATAAACTGGATTACATTTTAGCAGGACAAAAGATCAACGAAAGCCTATTTATATTCATTGGCTGAAGGCTGAAATAGCAACCAGGTAATGCTTTTCCTATCTTTAGGCTCATTAGCTGTGGCTATTATATTTGTTGGGTATCATAACATCCAGATGTTTCTGGACAGCTCAGCTGATTTTCCTCTTATGCACAGATTAAATAGTAATGAATAGCAGGTAAAAAAAAAAAAATTCAATCACTAGTCAAGGTCCAAGGTTTAACTTTTGTCTCTGTGTTTTTAAAAAATGTTGATATCTTCATAAAACAAGCCTTCAGACACAGGGCACTTCTCTCAAGGATGACTATGATACAGGGATTAGGAGTGCCACGTATTTCTGATTTGTAGAATGTCCTCACCCATTCATCTGTAGACTTGGGTGATGTACTATTATGCTTCCCTTCTAATATCATTTCTTAAGAAAATCAAGTAAGAACTCCAACATTTTTTTTATTATTAACTTGCCCTTTGTTTTACATGGTTCATATCACTCTTCTGAGGAAATACTGAGGGTGTTCTATAAAGAATGTCATACTTACCAGATAAAAAATTGACTTCCAGGGACCAGCAGTTAGCATAATGGCTGTGTCGTTGGACTCCCATGTAGATGACCGCCGTTCGCATCCCAGACCCCCGGTGGCTTAAAAACTCACACCGGGCGCATGTGCGTACATGCCCAAGATCCCAAGAGGAGAATGGAGGAGAAGGGATTGTGGCATGGCCATTCCTCCTGGGGGGTGATTTCTTGCTTTCTGTCTCTCTGTCTCTCTCTGTCTGCCTGGCAAGCGCATGCACCCTATGGCAAAAACCTCTCAAAAAAAAAAAATTGACTTCCAAAATGTGATCTGCTATTTATCTTACTAAATAGTAAATTAATATTAAAAAAATTTTATAGCAAAGATATTATACCCACTGACCTATGTATACATACATATACATGTATATTAATATTATGAGAAAGTTGCAATTGCATATAAAGTAAATAAAACTAACTTATACTTCCAATATATATTAGGTTGTTGGAAAAGTCATGTATTTTTCTATGTCTTTCTATGCAAAAATGTGTCATGACTTTTTCAACAACCTAATAATATCACCATTGTACCATTGTATTTGATAGCCAACAGTATTATATATATCTTTTGTTAGTGATAGTAGTTTACAATATTGTATTCTCTTTTTTATTAATTAGCATAATTATGGTCATTATAGGCCTTAGCAATAAGGTAAGATGTATTATTAAATAGATTTTTATTGTGTGCACACATGCATATATGCTTGAAAAAAGTCTTTTTCTTCCCTATATATCTATACTGTGACCAAAATATGTATTCCCAGGGTCATCCTTATCATGACATTAAGCATTGATTAACTACCTGATGGCAAATACAGTCTGGTGGCTTCTGAACAATAAGAATGGATTGTAAATAGCTTAGCTCCTATGACGTTGCTGGCTATGTCACTCTTCTCTCTAGATACATGCCAAAGAACATAGGGAGTTAGGATAAAAGCATAAACTCATGAATAGCTTGTGAAGGATCTCCATAATAGAGCAGTCAAAGGCGCATGCATGTCGGTACATTTTACAGTCAGGGATCAAGACAAGTGCATAATTAAGGTGAAGATCAAAGAGAGTAGCTATGGGAGCCTGATGTCCTGACGAGGTGACGATTTACTAACTTAATTATTTCAGACTCCTCCAAGGAAAACAGGGGTGTCTGCTCTTTAATAGATGTTCTCTGATGTGCCACTGGGTATTTGCTGACATATACAAATAATTGGATCTTTCTCAGTTTAAAAATATGTCAAGAAGATTCGAGTGAATACCTTTAGATTCCCTTTGCTTAATTAGAAAATCTGCATAAAATGCCATTTTTTGTGTGTTTCTTAGTTTTGGCAGCAAGGGAGCCGAGCTTGTGGGACTGAGGAAAACTAAGTGTCTCTAAGATATTTACTATCAAAAGCTGGTAAAAGTAAGAATTAGAAAAACTGGTATTTGTCATAAGCTTCAAGCTTAAATTTTAAGAAAATAAAAAGTATCAGGAGCTATATAAGATGATTAAATATTATATTTTTATATGTGAGCAAATATATGTGTATACATGTTAATGCATACATAGATTATATATAAGCAAATGTATGTATATACATGTATATGCATACATATATAGATTATGTATATATATACATATCTGCATTCTGTAAACTTAAACTCATTTAGCATTGCTTTTTTCCATGACAAAATTAGCAAGAATGGACCAGTCTATGGTGTGGTGGTTATGGCCACTGGATTCCATATGACTGATCATGCATTTCAAATCTCAAACTTGGTGGCTGGAAAAATATACTGAGTGTATATATGTATAATCCCAAGGGAGGGAGAAATAGAAATGGACTTTTGTTGTGACCATTTGCCATGTGAAGGGTGCTTTCTCACTTTCTCTCCCTCTCTCTGTCTCTCTCTATAGACCATGCATCTCTCTGGCAAAATTTAAAAAATAAAATTAGCAAGGGTATTTATGTACATTAGTCAATTGTATCTTCGTTATGTGAAAGAATGACAAAAAAAGTGAGCAATTAAAAGATTTCTCACCAAAAATTTGTTTTCTTTAAAGGAAATCAATAATTTCCTCCAAACTTCATTTTACCTACTAATCCCATTTTTACCTTATTTTAGAGCATGAGATGTTATAATTTCCTTCTATCTCTCCATCTCTGTCTCTCTTCCTTTTAGCAGTCATGTTTTCAAGATAGAAGGTTTTATTTCAAGTGAGTCATTATAAAAACAAAACAAGAGGGACCAGCAGAAGGCATAATGGTTACATTGCTAGACTCCCACAGAGCGGACCATGGTTTGAGTCCTGGACCTGGTGTCTTGAAACTCACGCCAGGCATGTGTGTGTGTGCTCGAGATCCAGAGAGGAGAACGGAGTAGAAGGGATTGTGGGTGGCCATATCCCTTTAGGGGTGATTTCTCAATTTCTGTCTCTCTGTCTTTGACAAGCACACACGCCCTAGGCAAAAATCTCTCTCTCTCAAAAAAAAAAAAAAAAAAAAAAAAGGCAAAACAAAACAAGAATAACAAAAAGTACTAGGTCCATGTTCAGTTTTATGACTCTATAATTCTACCTACAACATTCCCATTTGAGGTTCTTCTGAAAACTAGTAGACTCTACCTGTACTACTTCAGTAATGCTTAGAGAAACAGTTTTTTCAAAATGCTTTCCCCTTTAAAATAAGAGACCTCTCTTCCAAATTCTTTCTTCTTTTTTTCTTTTTCTTTTGCTTTTCTTCTTTTTCTTTCTTTCTTCTTTTCCTTCTCTTTTCTTTCCTTTTTATAAATGTTATGAAGTAGCTAGGGCTGCAGCAATAAATGGATTCAAGTAGACTGAAAATTAATTAAATTGTTTTATTCATGTAAAATTTTTCATTAATTGTCTTAGCATCAGGATAACTGAGGAATACTGATAGGCAGAGTGACTATCAGACAAGCCAGCAATTTTGGCTTAGTTTCTTACTCTTTTACAGTCTTGCACTGTTTCCGTAAATGAACCCCGCCTGGTAACCATAGGAACAGCATCCACTGCGATTTCTTGAAGTGGAAGACCAGCTAGTGCCTAAAGACATTGAGCAGGAAATATATGAACATAATTACACCCTAATTATTATATATGATATCTCACATTATACATTAGATGTTAATCTCCTCTGTGCCTGAATGAAGAATTAGATCTGTGACCTTTCCTCCACAGATGATTCTGATGGATGATTGAAAGCAAATTCTTGAGATTTGGGGGGGAAGAAAACTGATGAAGGCAATAAAGCCATTTAATTTTATTCATGATGCAGTGTGTGAGTGAAAGCTTGTTAAAAAA
The DNA here is from genome assembly GCA_026018925.1 of Tupaia tana. NCBI lineage: Eukaryota > Metazoa > Chordata > Mammalia > Scandentia > Tupaiidae > Tupaia > Tupaia tana. The sequence goes on from JAKSZU010000006.1 coordinate 178,549,546, forward strand.
TCCTATCATACTTTGGCTGCTTCAAATACATCTGTTGGTGGATGAAAACTCACTTATGATTTTTGCCTCTGTAAGTTAGCACTCCATTTTAAAACCTCTTTTCCATATCTCTGGCACTATTATGAGGAAAATAATGTGCTAAACAAATTAGTGGATAAATATTTCATCTGCTTTGTAATTTGACTTAATGTTTAAATCAAATTTTAATAATTTACTTTATTTTTCTCTTTTGTGTACCTATTCCATACATTAAAATGGCATGCTTTCATTCAAAAAGAAGATATTAACTGATAATTAGCTTTCTAACCTTAAAGAAATTTATATTTAATGGAAGTTTGCAGTGGCAAATTCTTAATTACTTCATTCTTAAGTCAAGTTTTGTGAATTAGTGTGGACCATTAAGACATTTACCTTCAGGATCTGAAAGTAATTTTTATTTCCTATTATATAATTTTACAGCATTATATAATTATTCATAAATTAAAATATTAAAAATGTATAAGAATTTGATGAGCATTGTATGATGAATTTTCATGGTATTGGCTTTTATAGATTAATCCAACGATGGAAGAATTACAACCTTTAGACATTTCAAGCATCATTTATCCAACAAATACAAGTCAATTTTTTTCTACAGAACATTGAAACTTGGGCCAGTTTCACAGCACAGTGGCTACGCACTGTGCATAGGGAGCTGGATCCCACGCGGCCAACCATGGTTCAAGTCCCAGCCCCAGTGTTTAACAAATTTTCTGTACATGTATGCATGTGCGCTCCAAATCCTGATGAGTTGGAGATGGGGGACAAAAGAATTTCGTTGTGACCATGACCCTTTGGGAGTAATTTCTCTCTCTTTTTCTCAGTCTCTGTCTGGTGTGTGCACACACCCTGTAACAATTTTAAAAGAATGAAACTATTCAAATGAATTAAAGTATTTAATTGACCAGAATTTAATAAAGTAATTAAAGTGGCGTTTTCTGTTTTGGCACAATAATAATGTGCTATCCCTTGTATTCTAACTCTGATCTTCCAAAAGTGTAATCTGGGAGTACAGAGACTTTCCGTCAATGATATTCCTCCTCTTAATACATGATTAACTAGGTACTATAGTTTATGGTTAAAAGAGTCTGTTCATACTTCCTTTCAGATATGGATCCTCAGGCCAGTCAGTGGCATGGTAGTTAAGGCGGCTGGATCCCATATGCCTGTGTAGTTTGAATCCTGGTCCCAGAAGATTGAAAAACATGCAGATACATGCATGTGTGTGCCCAAAATCCTGAGAAGAGAATGAAGGGATTATAGCTTTCTGACTTCGAGTTTCTTTTTTTAAATTTAATTTTATTTACTGTTATTACAACTTTTTAATTTACTATGGGGTACATGTGCTCACCAGAGAGAGAAAGAGAAAGGGAGAAAGCAAGCTGTCAGATCCAGGACTTGAACTGTGGCATATCATGTGAGAGTCCAGTGCCTTAACCACCATGCCACCTGCTGGACCTTGACTTTGATTTTCTCTCTCTCCCTCTTTATCTTTGTTTCTCTCCAGCACGTGCACATACTCTACAGAAAATTACATTTTTACATAAATATATATTTATATAAATATTTTATATTTAAATATATATAAATATATATATATATATATACAGAGAGAGAGAGAGAGAGAGAGAGCGCGCACTTCAGGTACCCTTCTATGAAGTTGTGACACTACAATCATCAGCAGAATCTCTGCTCTAGAATAAAAAAGAAACATAATAGGACGCTACCAAAGGCACATATAATTCAAATATTGGACTGTCTGTTCCCTGGATTTCAGAGCAGATAGTGAGTTAGCTGTTAGGCCGCTGGCTAAAGTTTCTATTCCTAGCAGGATCTCTGCTTCTCACAGACTTTGAAGAATGGCACATCACGATATCAACAGTGGCGACCAGCAGTTAGCGTAATGGCTCTGTCGCTGGACTCCCATGTAGTCGACTGCGGTTCAACTGGACCCTGTGGCTTAAAAAAACTCATGCCGGGTGCGTGTGTGTGTGTGTGCCTAAGATTCCAAGAGGAGAATGAAGGAGAAGGGATTGAGGCATGGCCATCCCCCCTGGGGGGTGATTTCTCACTTTCTGTTTCTCTGTCTCTCTCTGTCTGTCTGGCGAGTGCACGCGCCCTATAGCAAAAAAGGAAAAAAAAAAAGATATCAACAGTGAAGGCCTCATCTCAGGTAGTTAGTTCTAAGCTCAAGCCAGAGGATTGTTGGGCAAATTTGATCTTTAATGTCAATGTTGACTTTTTTTTTTATTCATATCATTGCACTCAATGAATTCAAAACTGCCTGGCTCAGTGCCCACTCTCCATTTCATAAGTTCTTCCTCGCAATATTAGTAAGATAATTGAGGGAAATCAACTAGAAAGAGGGGTGAGGGCCAATTTCTTTCTACCATTCTTTCTACTTACCAATTCCACTTATACCTTTTTTTCCCCTCTAAGCCTGGATTAAAATATTGTGGGCTACAAAATCTTTGAACTTCTTATAGAAATAGTTGAGATATGGTTCTGCTGGGGAAATGAAAAATCATGACAAACCACATTCCTGTCATTTTTGTGTCAACATAGAAGAGGTAGAGAATTATTGAGTGTTCATATCAGATTATATCCATGCAGACTCTACAGGAGACATTGAGAAGTATGGAAAGAAATTTACATAAACGTATACAGCAGAATAGAAGAAAAAATAAACATGTCATCTTCATGAGAGACAAATAGCTGCACCTCTGATACTCTCTGGAATCCCACTTTTGAGGGAATTCTAAGCAAATTTTGTAGGTACTTTGTGGTTCTAAGAGTCAGAAAGCGGTTCTAAGAGTCAGAAAGCCTTCAGCTTTGCATTATAAAATCAAAATATTGAACCTCTTATTGGATCTATTAGCTTTTTAAGGAGACACCCTTCATGAGGGAAGAGAGGAGTCCTCCACTTTGCTTTCTGTAATTTATTATATTTTATTACTTTACTTTTGCAATTCTTTACATAAAAGAATTCCTTGGAAGCTATATACAGATCTCTCTTTCTTTGCCCATCTTCAGTTTGTCAAATATCAGCCTATAGGTAGTAATAAATACATAATAGACATTTCTAATTATTACATCATTAAAGTAAAATTAGAAAAAGCCATACTGGGAAGATTGGAATCTGGGTTGTTGAGAATGAAGAATTTATTCTTACAAGTCTCCCCTTTCAAGATTTAGAGAACACACACACACACACACACCTTGTGTGTTTCTTTTTTTTTTTTTTTTTTTTGAGAAGTTTTTGCTATAGGATGCGTGTGCTCGCCAGACAGACAGAGAGACAGAAAGCAAGAAATCACCCCCCCTGGGGGATGGCCACGCCACAATCTTTTCTCCATTCTCCTCTCAGGATCTTGGGCATGCACGCACACACGCCTGGCGTGAGTTTAAGCCACTGGGTCCGGGACTTGAACCGCGGTTGACTACGTGGGAGTCCAGCGACACAACCATTACACTAACTGCTGGTCTCAGGAATTAGGCATTCTTGGGCCAGCTCATAGTCTGGTGATTTAGTGAGCTAGGTCCCACATGAACATGCATACAGTTTGAGTCATGGACCCAGTGGCTTCAGAAAATCACTAGGCATGCGTGACTGCATGCCCAAAATCCCAAAAGGAGAGCAAAATGGAGGAAAAAGGATTATTGTGTGACATGCTCCATGGGGAGGGTTCTGTTTTCTTGCTTTCTCTCTCTCTTTCTGGTCAAGCTCATATACTCTCTGACAATTTTTTTGCCAAAATCCTACAGCAAAAATCTCTCAAAAAAAAAAAAAAATTAAAAAGTGAGGGGCCGGGACCAGCAGTTGGCATAATGGCTATGTTGCTGGACTCCCACGTAGTTGACCGCAGTTCGAGTCCTGGACCCGGTGGCTTAAACTCACGCCGGGCATGTGTTTGTGCGTGCGAGAATGGAGGAGAAGGGATTGCGGCATGGCCATCCCCCCTGGGGGATGATTTTCTGCTTTCTGTCTCTCTGTCTCTCTCTGTCTGTCTGGCGAGCGAACGCACCCTGTAGCAAAAAAAAATCTAAAAAAAAAAAAAAAAAAAAAAGGGAGGGGCCAGCAGGTGGCATGGTGGTTAAGATGCTAGACTTCTACATGGCTGACCACAGTTCCAGTCCTGGACCTGGTCACTTGCTTTTGGGACCAGCAGTTGGCATAATGGCTATGTCACTGGACTTCCACGTAGTCGACTGTGGTTCGAGTTCTGGACCTGGTGGCTTAAACTCACTCTGGGCACATGTGCATGCGTGCCCAAGATCCCAAGAGGAGAATGGAGGAGAAGGGATTGCGGTATGGCCATCCACCCTGGGGGAGGGGGTGATTTCTTGTTTTCTGTCTCTCTGTCTCTCTCTGTCTTTCTGGTGAGCATGTGTGCTCTGCAGCAAAAAACTTCCAAAAAAAAATGAAGAGAAAGTAGACATAATATTTATGCCAGGTCACAGTGGCATCTTGATTTTACTTATGAGAAATGGGGAAAATAATAAACAGTCATATTTTTATGAGAAACATAATGTCTTCAACAGAAAAAGATGCTGATCTGGCAGAATCAATACTTTTTTTTAAATTTAGACATGAAAAATCATCAGATTTGGTGATATTTATCTAAGTACATTATTTTAGAATTCCTTATATCCATTTCTAATTAAGTTACTCCAAAGATAATAAAACTTTTGTTTATTTAACCATAATTTTTTGTTACAGTAAACAACTTTTCTAGTACTTAATGGTTCCAGTAAAATTTCCCATACATACTTTATTTTATGACTGTATGAATTTAGTATTAGTAGAGTAATATCTTATTCATAATAAAGATAGGTTTAAAATGTAAATTGATTTTTCAAAAGATTATGTGCCTACTAAATGATAACATCAAGTTTCTGACATCAAAGGCACGGCTCAAAAAATAGTCCTATTTAGGGTTATGGTAGTATTTGGGCACAGAAAAATGAAATGGTAATCAGTCTTTAGACTGTGATTATTATACCTGTGTGGAACTATATTTTGGAGGGCTGGGGAATAGAAATACATAGTGTCTTTAAATATTGTCTAACCATTATGAAATAGGTATCATATCTAATTGTGTCATGCCAAAAATAAATACTTTATGCCTGTCATGAAATAGATTATATACATTTAAATGTTCAGTTTAATATTCATCATAGGAGCAGAACTTATATTGACTTCAGTGAAGATTTTGAGAAAGTAGAAAAGGAGTTAAGTCATCATTTCAATGGTGTTCTATTTACTTCTTAGAGAATCAATATATTTGTCCATGTGAGTTAATTATTCTAGACATTCTAGGTGAGGGACACATGGCATATAATTGGAACTCTTATGGCATTGGTAAATTGAACTACTTTTATGTGATTTGCTATTCATTAACTAAATAAAATTAAAATAATGATGTTATATTATTAAATCTATTTTTAAAAAACATTTAAAGTTGTCCTGTGGTTTAGATCATGGTTTCTTCCCCAAACATTCATACTTTGTCATTTAATTCCCAGTAACATGGAGTTACGTAGCAGTGGAATCGTTAAGAGGTGAGACCTAATGGACAGTGTTTGGATCAAGGAGACATCGCACTCATCAGTGGATTAGTGTCATCTCACGAGAAGGAATGAGTTCTAGCTCTCTCAAGAAGAGGTCATTCCTGTGAAAGCAGAATGTTTGAAAGGAAGATAACTGCCTCCACATCTCTCTTTCTCCACACACACCTGCTGAACGTCCTGCTTCTCTTGGCCACTTTGTAGCATAAGACCAAAAATGGCCAGACGGTGGCCGTTTAATTTTCCAGCCACCAGAGTTGCAAGACAAACCTCTATTTTTTTTAAAGCATTGTTTTATTTAACTTTATTTATTTATTTATTTTAATTTGACCAGAGAGGGACAGAGTGAGAGCAAAAGCGAGAGAAAGAAAGAGAGAGAAAGTGAGAAAGCAAGCTGCCAGGTCCAGGACTCAAATCACAGCTGGCCATGTGGGAGTCCAGAACCCTTGATTACCACACTACCTGCTGGCCGCAATTTCTATTTTTTTTTTTTTTTAATAACCCAGTTTCTGTTATGTCTGTTTGCAGCACAATAGCAGATTAAGACACGCAGTGAATTGAAAGTCCATAATTTTCAAGGTATTGTTTTGGCTGTCCTGAGTTATTTATTATTGCTGTTATTTTTAGTTTTGTTTTTATTACTAACAGAGGCTATTTTTTCAGGGACCATCTATAGCTTTAATGCCTTCATTTGTCTAACTCAGGCACAAAGTACTTGCTCTTTTCCTTTGTCCTCCACTTAAAAAATAAGAAAGATCAAGAGCTTCTGATACAGATTACTCATGACAAATGGCACTTTCAAGGCAACGAGGAAGGTTCTTTTGCAGATCAAAGGTCAAAATATTAAGTATGTAAAGAGCCAATATAAATAGCTTATGGCCATATTGTTAGCACTGAGAATGACTTTTTCTTTCTTTTCCCCCATTGGCTGATATATTTTATTTTATTTTCCCCTATTTTCCTATGATGAGATTTTAGCTTTTCACATTATAGTAGCTTAAGTTCTGAGCCCTTTGGCTTGTTCAAATTTGCATAGCTGAACTAATCTCGCAAAGCTCAAATACTTATCTGATTTTAATCCATCATCAGAGTACAATAATTATGCCAAAATACCTGACTTACAAATATAGCCAATTTACAATAACATATCTTTGCTTTTCTTTATCTGAAGATTTAATTTCAGCTGAAATGATTGGCTAGTTTTAATATTACAAACAATGCAATGGGACTATCAAATTTATCCACAGTTTAGAAAGTTAATATTCAAGGCAAATTTAAGCTATTAAATTAATACATACTAAGCAATGTTTGCATCATAGCATTGTATTTTACTTTAGGGCATCTGGAAAATAGGGCAATACAAAGTGGAGCAAATACCGAAACATAAACTGTAGTGGAACTAATTCATGAAAAACTGTATGAACTAGTAAAAATGTTTGAACTACACATTGAATACACAGGGCTGGGGTGAACCACAGTCAAGTGATAATCCAAACAAGATTCTTCAATTAGAGAAGGACCTGAAATAGGTGTGTTGTAAGCATGAGTTTAAATTTAAGGTAAATGACACATATGATTAAAGATGAGGGTATAAGAAATTAAAGCAAGACTGCCTAGGACAATGATAGAATGAGGAATATTGTTTATTGAGAATTACAAAATATCAGAAACTGTTAAATGATCTAGAAGTCTAAATGAATACAACAAAGCAACCTAAGTATAGATAAATTCCAAGATTAGTCTTAACAGTATTATTGGAATACATCAAAAATCGTGATGTATGTATCTTTCTGAGCTTCACAAAGTCATTGTTTTGCAAGTTCTAGTCATAACATAAATCATCTTCTTTATTAACTGGACAAAACCTAAAAAAATACTTCCATTCAAAGATTAATATTTTATTTGCTCTATTAGTAAAATCACTAAAACCCAGAAATATGGGTTTACTTTAAGGTACCTTATTATAAAACTGAGTATTGTTGTCTGTCTTTTAAAGAAGTACCAATTTTATTTTTAACACTTTCCAAAGAGCATGTGTTTTTTTCCCAGAGAGAGAGAGAGAGAGAGGCAGAAGAAAGTGCCCCCACATGGGGTGTGGTTATGCTGCTGTCATTTTTCCTCCATGTCTTCATCCCATTAGGAATTTGGCCACGCGTACATATAGGCCTTACACTTTTTTCAAGCCACTGGGGCCAGGATTCAGACTGCTGTCAGCAACATAGGACCCGGCTCTAAATTCACAATGCTTAGCCACTACTCCACCAGTCTGGTCCAATATGTGGTTTTAATCCAGCTCAGCTTTGTTAGAACTATGTGAGAACTGTAAAAAGATTTAAAGATATACCAAGATTATTTTCTTAATTATGTTTCTCTTTATTTTCAGGAGCCAACAGAAAAATTCTACATGCTACCACTTAGATTTTATTAAGCTTTGATAAGTGGCAAAAACCTTGCAAAGGTAATTATGGAAAAGCAGAAGAACTGCAATAAGAGCATTAGGATAATATTATCATCAGACAAATGAAGTGATACACATTAGTGTTCAGAAGAATCAGCATGCATAACAATTTTTATTTTAGTAGTGAATTGCAAATAAAATAAACTAAAATTAGAAATTTCCTAAAAATCCTAAGAATAATTTGGGCTTACTATAAATTTAACTGACATAATTATTCAATTAACCTCTACTGCATTTTATATGAATAGTTTATATGCAGACTGATGAACATGCAATAATGAAAATAGTGACTAATTCACTAAAGACAGAACGTATCTGCATTTTTCAAACTCCAGTTTTCACATGACATTTATTACATTGTGTTTGTTCTCTATAAGTTAGAATTAATTTATTGACTATAATAAATTCAAAGATTTTCAGAGTGTATTCTACCAACTAACATGAAAATGCTTTCACTGGGGGACAGACAGTGCAAAATTATAAATAACTTTTATAAACATTCACTCTGGGGATACAATTTTACATCTGACATAACAACAATAATGACTCCTATTGCTATCACTAAGTATCAACTTTTTACTTGGAAAGCCTTACCTATGGTTACATTGTATTCCCAGGACCAGTGCATTCAAGAAATTTGTCTTAAATGACATACTTTTTTTTTTTTTTGAGAGAGATTTTTCGCTATAGGGCGCGTGCGCTCGCCAGACAGACAGAGAGAGACATAGAGACAGAAAGCAAGAAATCACCCCCCAGGGGGGATGGTCACGCCGCAATCCCTTCTCCTCCATTCTCCTCTCGGGATCTTGGGCACGCACGCACACGCGCCCGGCGTGAGTTTTAAGCCACCAGGTCCGGGACGCGAACCGCGGTCGACTACGTGGGAGTCCAGTGACATAGCCATTACGCTAACTGCTGGTTCCCCTTAAATGACATACTTTGAAAAGGTAAAACTTCAGTTTGTTGTCCACACCAATTATCTAGTCACAGAGGTCATCTTCCTAAAATCCACTTAGGAACATACTGTGTTACTATGAGATTCAATTATTATCTTTTATTCTGAAGTTAACTGATTACTTGTCAGAAATTCACTAAATTTCAAAGTTGTTCTTCATCTTCCCTATCTTTTCACACCTGCATGTTTTTTCTCTATTGAAGCTGGGGAGATGATAAGGTAATATCCCCATTTGAAGGTGGTTGTGGCGACAACATTACAGTATCTGGGATAAATTTACATGCTACAGCCCTGAATAATTAAAGGTACAATGAGAAGGATTTGGGGAGGGAGGTGGGAGAATTGAGAAAGTCTTTCTGCTTATTGACATTCATTTATGTTGAATGCTGGTGATGACCCTTGGAAGAAATCTAATTTTTAAGTTTTTGAGACTAAAATTAAACAGTGTATTCTATTTTGTGCGCCTACTTCAGTCTTTTCCCCATCATTCTCAGAAATACTTACGATTATGCTATTTCATTTTTATTTGTCAAAAAAGGCATGCTTATTAATGATAATTATTATTTTAATAAAAAAGTAATGGATCTTTCCATTTGCATAGTGCTTTATGATACTCAAGTATTTTTCCCTCAAATTATCTTCAAATTATCCAATTTTCAGAACAATTCTTTGAAATAGAGATAAATTATTATCTCTATTTTTACCTGGGGAAAGTTGGAAGAAGCTATAAAATCAAGGAAAAAAATAATAGTTTTCTTTCTTTCTTATTTTTTTCTCTGTATTGATCTGTTATTCCTTGGTCAATGTCAGATTTTACAAATAACACAGGGCATAAAGTAATTCTGTATTGAACATTGATACATAAATGACCCACACAAACCCAATAAAAGTCAAAGATAAATGAACCACAATTTTTGCAAAGTTTATCTTTTAGAACACTTTAACTGTACATCAATTATTGTGATGTCACACTTTTAATAAATAATGTGACATTCTCGGGAGAAAGGCACACATAAAAATCAATGCAAAACAATGCTTTAGCCACAAGAGTTTCAAAGCAAGCTTTTTCTTTCCTCTGTGAAACTTTTCTGAAACAAAGAGTTTTTTTTCAGAAGCTCTGAGAACAAAGCTTTGCATGTATCACCACATTGTCATTTGTCCCTTTCTGACTACCTTTGTTCATAAACCTCAAATATTATTGATTTTTTTTCTTATTTTACTGTGTGGTTGAATTGCTTTTAACTAGGAACTGGGGACTCCTAATCCTCTTAAGCCAAATTATTTTCCTTCTCAACTATGCACTAATGCACTCATGATTTCTTGTTGATAATACGACGTGTTCTTTAATAAGCACTTTCACTAATACAGTTGGGCTTATCTGGTTTCAGACTCCTCCTGCCTTGCTTGTACATTTCCCCAGGTATGAATTATGAGAGCCATCAACGTGTGACACCGACTGGAAAATTAGACTGGCTTGCATCATCTTACTTCAAATTCTTTCTTTTTTTTTTTTTTTTCTTGCTGAGAAAAAATTTTCACCTTACATATATTATAAAATTCACTAATGGCATATTTGCATCAGGATTAGTGATACCTGTAGCATCAGATCTAATTCCAAATCCATTTCAAATCCATGCTCACTCACTATTTCTATCAGACATAAGCCTACATTTAGGGATTACACAAAGAAAGGAAGGAAAAAACATGATGGCTAACACAGTTTTAAATAGATTTTCACAAAAAGCCTGTTTGAAGTAAATAAAGGCCTTTCTAAATTTTTTTTTTACTTATTTATTTTATATGTTAGCATTATTATTATAACTTAAGTTTGCTATAGGGCATGTGTGCTCACTAGAGAGACACAGAGAGAGAGAAAGAGAAAGAAGGAAAGTGAGAAAGCAAGCCACCAGGACCAGAACTTGAACTGTGGTCAACCACGTTGCACCTTCACCACCACATTACCTACTGGCCCCAATATAAAGGCCTTTTGATGATAGAATAACTTGAATCCTTTTAATAGCTAATGTACATCTTTGTATTTTTTATGAACTGAGTTTTATTATATAATGATATATTGGCATTTTGTCATGTATTAAGTTGCATCATACTTTATTACATAAGAGTGTGAGTTTGCTTCAATTTGTAACGTGGAGAAGTTAAAGCTTCACTTCAAAGAGATACAAGGTTAGAAAATTTAAAAATGTCCATTCCTGCAGACTGATGGTTAAGGAAGCCACATGACTGACCACATGATTGGCATCCTGGCCCAGTGAGTTAAAAAAATTTTGCTAGGTGCCATGTGTGTGCATGCCCCAAATCCTCACAGGATGGAGAAATAGAGAAGTGAATGCAGCATGCCCATTGGGATGCCTTAGGATGCCTTTTCCCCCATTGGGATGCCTTTTCCCTCTTCATTTCTCTCTTTTTTTTTCTCTGGTGAGTACATATGTCCTCTGGCAAAATATATACATAGATATGTGTAAATTTTTAAATTATAAGGTATTGAGATGTTCAAGGACTAGCCTGTGGCCTGGTGGTTAAGGCAGCTGGATCCCACATGGTCAATCATGTAGCTTGAGTCATGGATCTAGCAACTTAAAAAATACACCAGGCACATTTGTGTGTATGCCCAAAATCCCAACAGGGATGAGAAATGGAAGAGAAGGGATTGCAAAGTGGCTATGCTCCATGAAGGAGTGCTTTCTCCTTACTCTCTCTCTCCATCTCTCTCTCTCCATCTCTCCATCTCTCTCTCTCTCTCTCCCCCCACCCCGGGCAAAATTTTTAAAACTGAGATGGGTTTGATTATTATTAATAATTATTTAATACACAGAAAATTAAAGCAAAACAGAAATATATTAGCCTTTAATTAAGAGTTATTGTCCCATATAAGTCACAGTTTGTTGAATGATTATGAGACATAGCCTACATATTATTCAAAAATCTTAATTCCTCTAAAATTGCATTCATAAACCATTTTTTATTTCTAGTATTACTACTATTTGCTTGATCATACAGCTGATCATATTATCTAGATTATATCTAAAAGACTTTTTGTCATTTTCAAATATTAAATTCATCCCAAGAGGGGGAAAAAACATCCTTGACACTATTTAAAATAATAGCCTTAGTCTATCTCCTTTATCATTCTTCCTGCTCTTTTATTAGGTTATCTTCTTTAAAATTTTATCTCAGATAGTTCAATACTCTAGCTTTTCATGATACTGTTTACCAACCTGATAAAGTATAATTTTATTCATATTTGGCTTCAGCCTAAATTTTAGGTTTAACTTAAATCTCTCCTACTCACTTGGCATCCTCCGTAGTCCATTCATATCAACTTATTGTTTATGCATGCATCCTCATTGGTTCTCTATTTCTGTTTGTCAGGTATATGGTATAGTCCCAAATTGAAATGCCTTTTATTAAAAAAAAAAAAAACTTTACCTGCAATGATACATACTAATTTATTTGGAGTAAGACATATTTTTACCTCCTTTATAAATTTTTCTTTGAAATCTTTAGATATATTTGGTAATTAGTAATTTTCTTCTCTCTCTTGCCTTTTTCCTCTTTCATTTTTTCTTCTTATCTCTCCTTTCTCTTCTTTTTTTAAAAAATTTTATCAGAAAATGCATGTGCTCTCAGGAGAGAGACAGACAGAGAGGAAAAGTGAGAAAGCATCCCCTTTTGGGGTGGTCACACTGTAATCCCTTCTCCATCTCTCCTTCCTTTCTGGATTTTAGTTATGCATACACTCACACCTGCTAAGACGAGGAATCAACCCAAATATTCAAGAACAGCTAAACTGGTTGAAAAAATGTGGCATATATACATTATGTAATAAATAGAATAAACAATGAGATGCTGACATTTGATAGTAAGTAGATGAATATAAGAGATTTAATGTCAAGCAAAACAAGCCACACTATGAACTTCCGGTGGTATAGTAATTATGGCGTTGGACTCTCACTTGGCTGACCATAATTTAAGGCCCATACCTAACAACTTGAAACTCACACCGGGCACATGGGCATAAGGGTCCAAAATCCCAGACAGAGAAAGGAGAAGGGACTGCAGCATGGCTGTGTCTCTGGGGGGATGATTTCTCAATTTTCTCTCTCACTGTTTCTCATCTCTGTCCAGCAAGCTCACATGTCCTATGGCAGGAACCTAAAATAATAATGATGATGATAATTGTATTAAACTGAGTTTATGATATTAATTCTTTGACTCTCTGGAAAGTATCTTCTGTACTTATTCACTATTTACATAACCACAGAATTTTAACCTTTTGCCTAGTTGAAAATATATAAGAAATTAATAGACGTTTATTTAGGATTATTTTCTCCTATCTTTAGAAGAAACTAGTAGGGGAAGTATATTCTCAACTAATAAGAATTTGAATTTTACAACAAATTAAATCTTGGAAACTTCCTGCTATACAGAACAGGGGAACAAAGACAAAATATAATTTAAATAAAATACAAAAATATCTAAACCTAATACCTCAGGGACAACATTCTCCTAACATGCATAAAGTTATAGAAGACCTTGGCATTGATTTCTAGCTGCTCAGGATGTGTTTGGTAACTGTTTTATTACAGTGAATATCCTTAAGAAACCAACAGAAACTAGGTCACAGTATGCTAGTTGTGAACTATTCTGTTTGCAGAATTATTTGAGAAAGAAACTTCTATTGTCACTGTTAAGAAAAGGCACACTCTCTTTTAGCCCTCACTTTCAAAGAAGAGTTCAAAGCAATTCAGCTACTTTTTAGGCCACACAGCAATGAGAAGAGGAAGGAAAGGAAAGGCTTTCAATGAAATAAAAAAAAATCAGTACGCCATATAATGCAAGTTAGCCACTATTTCTATGATGGTTCTTTGTCATTTACCAGTTTATAAGCCTTTTTCTATGTTGGCAAGAATAGAAGCAAGGACACAAAATGAGAGTCTGGGTCAGTCACTCCAGTATTCATGCCAGGCACTCAGCTTGTTATCTGCCTCCAAGAATACACAGGACACTGCAAACATTCCAGATATGGTCAGATTCCATGTCTTCCATTTCCTTTGTATCTCCAAATGGTAGTGCAAAGTCTAGACAGAAGTAGCAAGGAACTTACCTTTTAAATGCATAATAAAATTCTTAAAATTAACAGTAAAAATAATGGAACCTTAGTGAAGACTTTTTTTATTTTTGTAGTTATTAATCTTAATTATTATTTATACTTAATTTTAATTATAATTATTTATATTTCATTGCTATACATCATTTAGATTGTAAAGAGACTTTACCCAGCATGACATACACCTCAGTCCAGCCCAGTTGCGAATTCTATACACGTTCACATCAACAAACAATAAACCATATCTGTTTGACTAAGCTTTCATCATTCTTTGTGCATAATGGCAGATATGGAATAAATGTTTGGATGCTTTTCCAAAATCCTCCAAATGACATTCACATAGTTGTTTCTCCTCTGACATATAAAGAGCTTGAAAGTTTATCATTCCCATTCTTACCACATAAAAAAATCTGAACAATCAAATGTTTGTTTTTTTTTTTTTTTTTTGAACCCGTAGGAGAATTGAAGTCACAGAACAAACCATCAGACTGAAATGTAGAAAGCTAGACAAATCTAGAACATCGCAGAAGACCTCTGCTTACTTAGAGAAGCCACAGGAGTCATAAAGTAGTAGTAATATTTCAATAGTTGTTTCTGCAAATTGATGGAGGCTGAGTATGAAATAGTGTGGAGAACACCTGGCAGCTGCAGTTTTAGGAGGGTCTCTAACCTTTTGTGGATTTTCCCTCAAGGAACCCCACCAGGTTTTCACAGTAAAAACACAATAAAGATTCCTGCAGCTTTAGCAGAAGAGAGGGAAGCTAACCATTCTGAAATCAACATGGATGCTTTTCCATAATAAAGAACTACTCTTCAAAGTGAAAAGACTGCAGCAGACCCTATCTGACTTGGGGGAAGAGTAATTACCCAGCTCCGCCCATCTCAAACCTTTCTGTCTCACTCGTGTTAAGAAACATTTATCCCAGACCTGGTGGCTTTCTTTCTCACTTCCCTTCTCTCTCTGGTTAACTTCAAAAAAATAAAATAAAATAATGACAATGAATAAAATAAAAATAAAAATGCTTTAAAAACAAAAGAAACATTTGTGCCTGTCATATCTAAGGATATAGACCCTCTAAAAGCCTGATAATAAATAGTAATGTCGCAGAAAGCTTCCATTCCCAACACCTCACCAGAACATCAACACCTGTCCCGTGGATTATACCTGAAATTGTTGGAAAAAAGAAGATTCAGTATGAGCAGTTCTTAGGGAAACCCAAGAAAAAAATGGGAGATTGAAAACAAGAACACTAGATAAATTGGAAGACTCTGGCAACTATATACAACAGTAGACATTAAATATAGACCAGCTCTTAGCATGTTTAACAAAAACAGTCATTATGTGACTATTATAGTTGTAGACATCAATAAAATCTTTCAGTAACTGATAGATGTACAGGTAGATATTCAGCAAGAATATAGTTAAATGGAACAGCACAATTAATCAATTGTACCTAATTGAAATTTACAGAAAACTTCATTTGACAATAGCAAAATACACATTCTTCTCAAGTTCAGATGGAATACTCACTGGGATAAACACACTTGAACACATGTAAAAGATATAAATAAAAAATATATTCCAGATCACAGTGGAATTAAACTAAAAATCAATAACTGGCTGGAAATAGTTGGAAAACTCAGAAACATTTGGAAATAGCAAACTTCCAAATAGCGCATGGGGCAAATAAGGTATTCTAAGAGAAACTAAAAAGTATTTTGAACAAAATATCAAATTTTATGAGATACAGTAAAAACAGTGCTTAGAGACAAATTTATAGATTGAATGCATAGATTACAAAAGAAGGTAGATGTAAAATCAATAACCTAAGCTTTAATCTTATAAAACAAAAGGAAGAATAGCAGCATATACCTAAAGCAAGTACAAGAAAAGAAATAGCAATTAGGGCAGGATCCAATAAGATAAAATGATAGGAAATCAGTAGAGAAAAATCAATAAAATCAAAATCTGGTTCTTTGAAAAGATCAGTAAAATAAATAAGCCTTTAGCCAGGTTAACCAAGGGAAATACAATAACATAAAAATGAGATCCTGACATTTGATAGAAAGTACACAAATATGGAAGATTTGCTACTAAGCAAAGCAAGCCAGACTATGAAATAGAGGTGTTGTATGTCCCCACTCAATATATACTGAATGTTAGCACTCTGACAAAAACTGAAAGATTGGAAGTTATAAGCATGGAGAGCTGGGAATGTAAATTAGTCCAGCCACTGTGGAGAACAATATGGAGGTTCCTCAAAGACCTTCAAATAGAACTACCATATGATCCAGCAATTCCACTCCTGGGTACCTACTTAAAAGACAGGGGAGTCTCAGTCAGAAAAGCACTTGCACATCTATATTCATTGCAGCCTTATTCACAATTTCTAAGACATGGAACCAACCCAAATGTCCACAAACAGATAAATGGATTGAAAAATTGTAGCACATATACTCCATGGAATACTATTTAGCCATAAAAAAAGTCCCTGGAATTTGATAGAAAGTGGATGAATATGGAAGATTTGTTGCTAAGTGAAGAAAGTCAGGCTATGAAAGAGAGACATTGCATGTCTCCATTTAACATATACCAACTGTCTGCATTCTATGGTAGAGACTGAAAGACTGGAGAATATAAAAGTATTAAAAATTGTAATGGACAATAGAGACAAAGTGGAAAGAGTGTGAGGGGGAAGAATATAAGAAATTTTGGGGGTAAATGGAGAGGCAAGACACTTGTGGAACATAGATAAGGTTTATTATCTGTTGACAAGGATGTGTATGGTGGTCTCAACTGGGCTGAACTGAGGTGTATATCATGCTAGGTAAAGTCTCTCCACAATCTAAATGATATATAGCAATTTAATGTATGAATAATAATAAAAACACAAAAATATAAAAAATAGCATCAAATACAAAAAAAAAAAAAAACAAGCATGGAGAGCAATGGTGATACTGGTATGGAGGAATGTGGGAAATGGGGAAGAGTAAACAGGAGGGAATCAAGGGGAAGAAGAGAGAAGCAAAACATTTAAGAGACCCAAAATGGAAAGACATCTATTGATTATAATGTGTATGGCAGTATCTTTGTACCAATGAACAGTGTATTCATGATGGGAAAATTCATTTGGTATGCTGTAATGATACACGGTGAATTAATGTAAAATAAGTAAATAAATACATAAATATTAGCACCAGAAATGAATGCAGAATCATCACCATGGTAGTCACTTTACAAAATAAGCTTTCTATTCACTTTCTTCAAGATAAACTGGTCTGGGTATAAGCAAGTACATAGAAAGTATTTATTGAGTATTAATATGTCCTAGTCTGCCCTAGCTTTGGAGAATGCAACAAACTAAACACAAAAATGTTCTTTCTCACATTGAGATTACATTTACTTATTTTTAAGTAAATAATTTTAGAACTAATGAAAATTCAAAAACATTTTTCTTCCTTCTGCTTGTGATCCTTAATTCTGTGGTTTGATTGTAAAAATAATAAAACTAAATAAGTTAGATCACATATATTTTGTTCAAAACTTTTGACTTTTCATCTCATTCAGAATGTCCATGACCTTAAAATGTCCTTCTTTGCTGTGAACATGCCCCTTTATACTTCTTTAATTCTTTGCTTTTGACACCTTTTTCTTTAATCTGCTCTAGTTTCATGGATATTCTTGTTCAGTTTACCTGAAATACTGTTCAGTCAAACAGCTGCATAGTTATTTCTTTCTTTTTCTTTAGCTCCCTGATCAAATACATCTTTATTGTTGAACTCTTCCATGACCACCCTATGCAAACTTAATCAACTTCATTCTCCATGGAAATGAGCTCCATTTAACCTAACATATCAATTATACTTTACTTTCTCCGTACTCACTCACACCATAAGAATACAAGCTCTACATGAGCAGAGTTCATTTATTAGTTCAATGATGTCTCCCCAACTGTTGGAACAAAGTCTGATAGATAGGAAGTGCTCAAAATCAATTTATTGAATAAATACATTCCCAAATGTTTAAGAATTGCACATATTCTTCTATGTGTGAATTTTCCAAACTTATCTAATCATAAGAAGCATTTGGAGAATTATTTAAAAATCAGATATTTGAGCCTACTATTGAAGTAAGATCTCCAAAAGCTTATAAAGGACAAAAAAATTAGAGATTTAAATTTCAAGGCAGTTTTGGCGTAGTGTTTAAGATTCCACAGGACTGACAACACTGTTTGAGTCCTGATTCTAAGGTTTGGAAAGACATGCTGGCTGCATGTATGTGCGTACCGGAATAAAATCCCAACAGGATGGAGAAATGGAGAGTAAGTAAGTGCAGTGTGACCATGTTTCCTAAGGGAATACTTTCTCTCTCTCTCTCTTTTGTCTGTTTATTGTGAGTGCACATGCCCTCTGGCACCAACAGCAACAACAACAAAAACTATAAGGCTTAACTCATGGAATTGCATTTGAATTTTTAAATATCATCTATAGGTCATTCTATACTCTCTATAATATCTGGAGTGCATATATAGTATTCAGTAACATCAGTTAGATTATTGACATCTACATGGTCCTTAAATAATTATCTATGAAAATATAAAGTACTTTATATAAAAATCATATTTATATAATAGTATATAACTTTTGCTTTCCAAACCCAAACTGGGGGCACTTTCTCAAGCTGTGAAAATGTGCCTTTTCCATTGTTACCTCCTGTTCCACTGGCTGGAGGCAGAATTTATAAGAAAGAACAGCACCTGATTTTAAAAATGTATAGTTTAGGCTAGATGCTATCTAAGTTGAAAAAACTGTAACTATTTGGAAATGACTGCTTCAGTTACATTCATTTTGCAATCCAAATTTATGCTGTGAGTTTTTAACCAGCTCATCAATACATTGATACCACTAAGAACAAGTTAATGAGCTACTCAAGATGAGAAGAGACATGAAGAGTTGACACTTGCAAATGAGTTTCATCTACTTGCCTGTAGATAAGAGCCTTGATGTGGCAGCTCCAGGATGCCATCACACTGATGGAGAAAGCTTAGAAATCTCCTTGCCCATTTTCAATACTGGCTTAATTGCTTGATGATAGTCTAGAGTCATTGATAGAAATCTATATATTTCCCATGGCCTTTTGTTTTCATTTAGTTTGGTTTTGTCTCATCGTGTACCTGTCACACATGGTTTTCCTCTTTTATTCTCTCAAAATAGTATTTATAAAAAGGGATTTAGTTAAAGTGGATAAAATGGATCCAAAATACTTAAATTAAGCCAGCAAAAATGCTGTCTTTATGTGAAGTACATTAAGTAGAGTGTCATTTATTATATTAACAATATTTTAAAACTCTTTCATTGCTTACTTAACCTATACAGTGACAATTATAAGACACTGAGATATTTAAGCTCTCTTTTAGTACTGATTAAAAGCTTTGGAGATTCTGGTTTCAGAACTTTGGGTCACAAATGGTAAGTTCCACTGACTACGTATAAAAACAAGCTCAGAGCAGTTTCAACCTTCAGCATTCTGAGGTTTCTTCCAGAGAGTGCTTATCCCAGCAAAATCAAATGAAATATAGTTCCAAACACAGTGTCCTGCCATGTTTCTGATGTTATTGCTAAGATTTCAAAAAGAACATTTGTTTTCTAGTCTTCTTTTCCACTTATAAAAGAATCCTTCTATTATTAAATAGAGATCTACTGATTTATAAAATTAAGCTAAGTAAAACCTCAGTGAAAACTGGTATTATGAGTTTAAGTTACACAACTTAAAATTCCACATTGCAGTGAGAATTTCAAGCATATATTGAATGTTCAACTAACCAGGATATAAGAGGAAATAGGTTATGTGAGAATTTGTCAAAGCATAATGAGTTATTTCTGTTTTTAACTTATTGAAAAGGTATTTAAAAGGCAAAGAATATATGCAAAATACTAAGAGAGAGTCTATCATTAGCATAAAAATATGTATTAAGAAGTTTACAAGATACGGAAGACAAGAATCTTTCTGTATTCTGCTATTCAGAACACTTGCTACCCTGTGTGCCACTATATTTTAAGAGTGACATACAAACATGTGAGTTGTTGGAAATGTTCTTGGAATCATATACTATGGAGAAATAAGAGTGGTTTAGTTTGAAAATAAAAATTCTTAGAGGTTGTATGACATCTAAGTCTCAAGCGTATAAAAATGTGTCATATAAAAGTGAGATAAGATAAAGTAAAAGTAAGTCTGTAGCATAAAAGTGAGCAAATATTACACAGAGAATGGTTTGGTCCAATATAAAAACTAGCATATAGGCCCAGGTGCAGCAGCAAAGAAATAGGACAATTTTCTACAATACTGAAAGCCACACTGAGGCTCATTCCAATTGGCTTGTAGACTCTGGGCATGGACATGCATTATCATGACCCTTCCTCTCTAAAGAGGCTGTGAGACGACTACAATGTAAAACCCTGTTGAGGGTACTTGTCTTTCTCTCTCTCCAATAAAAAAAAAAAGAAAGAAAGAAAAAAAAGGAAGAAAGGAGAGAAGGAAGGAAGAAACTTCTAAAAAAGAGACAGTAAAAAGAAAGAAAAATAAAGAGAAGAGAAAGAAAAATTTATTTAGGCCTATTCAACTATAAATATATTGTACTGGAGTTCCTCATTTTCACTTTTAAGATACAATTTTTATTAATAAGAACAAAGACTCTTACTAGGTCACCATTTCAGCAAAGCAAAGTAGCAAAAAATTTTATGGTTACATTTTTGACTAATAACAGCTAGACTCACATAGATTCTTTTACATACTAAGCCATTTTTAAGTAGAGGCACATAGGCAGTTATTGAAAATATTAAAACTGAGTATAAGTTGCTAGTAAATCCACTAAGGTTTTTTTATTTACTTATTTTGCTTTTATTTTATTGTTTGACATATAGTGTTGATACTATATGTCAACACTAACATGTACAAAATAGCATAGTCACTGGAGTTTTCTGATGAAGTGGATTAGAAATGGAATTTGTAGAATGACTAATATTTAAATATGAACAGATTTCATTCCAGAAGGAGAGTAAGAACAATATCAGATTATTGGAATTGAGTGTATTTGAAAATAGTGAATGGACCTCCAATTGGGTTTTTTGGCCACGTGGAAGGTATAATGAAAATATCCTCTAAGGCAGCAGTTAGCAAACAAGGAAATTCACTTCACAAGCTATATTGCTGAGAAATATGGTAGAAGACATCGCTCACCAAAATTAGACAATATAAGATAAGGCTATCTTTCTCCAATTTTCCTTTGATCTGTGCCCTTTTTCTTTTTTTAAAGAAAGTTTTGTTTTGTTTTATTTTTTGTTATAGGTTGCATGCGCTCACCAGAGAGACAGAAAGAGACAGAGAAGCAGAAAGAGAGAAATCACTCCCAAGGGAGAAAGGCAATGCTACAATCCCTTATCTTCCATCATAGGGTAATTCCAGTCAGTTTCTGTAAATAAAATTTTATTGGATCTCATCCATATCATTTGTTTACATGTTGTCTATACCTGCTTTTCTGCTACAATAGGAGAATTGAATACTTGTGACAGAGGCTGTATGGCCAGCAAAATTCCAAAATATTTACTATCTAGTCTTTTATGGAAAAGTTTGCTGACTCCTGCTATAAGGAATCATTGGTGGCCTTAGAAAGGAAAAATGGAAATACTTTGCCTGTGAGAAATCCCCAAAAGACTTTGCTACAGCAGTGATTTCTTGTTTTTCATTAATTTGGAAAGGTTTTATATCATAGTTTTTGTAATATAAAAGAAAATCATGGTCCAGTGAAAAAGCAAGAAGATCCTAGTAATTCATAGCAGCTAAGCCTCATCTTAGAAATAAGCTTGGTTTATAATTTATTTCAATGACAGCAATTGTAATACGTGCAATATATGACATTTTGTGTAACTTCAAGTATTATTTCACCTTCTGTATTGAACAATAAATCTTGATATGACTTTGAGGATTAAGAATGGTTAACTACATAAGTACCTACACTGTACCTGGTAGATGGAAAAATATATTAGAAAGTCATGATTTTTCTCTATTTCCTCATTTATTCTTTATTCATCTACTGGTTTATTTCTTTTTGGAAGAGAAGGAAATTTACCTCACAAGCTATATTGCTGAAAAGTATGGTAGAAGACATAGCTCACCAAAGTTAGACAATTTAAAGATAAGGCTATCTTTCCCCAATTTTCGTTTGATTTGTGCCCTTTTCCTTTTCCTTTTTTTTTTTTTTTAGAGAGAGAGATTTTTGTTGTTGTTGTTGATTTTTTTTCCTTGCTATCGGATGTGTGTGCTCACCAGAGAGATAGAGAATCTGAGAGAAATCACTCCCTAGGGAGAATGGTCATGCTGCAATCCCTTCTCCTCCATTTCCCACTACAGATCTTGGGCACTCATGCACACGTGCCAGCCTGAGTTTCAACCTGCTGGGTCTGGAACTTGAACCACAGTCAACCTCTTGGGAGTCCAGCAACGCAATCATTACACCATCTGCTGGTCCTGTGCCCTTTTCCTTTTTACATAGCAGAAGACTGAATGAATTTTTCCATATGTCAGGTTAATGTAATACCTGATGGTCAGTTCCACGTGATTGGTGAAAAGTATTGCTATCCATAAAACATATCTAGTTTGGGGCTAACAGATGGCATGGTGATTAAGGCCCTAAATTCCACATGGCCAACTCCAGGGTTAGAGTCGGAGACCTGTAGGCTTGGAAATCATGCTGGGTCCTTGGGTATGCATGCCCAAAGTCTCGAAAGAGAATGAAGGAAAATGGATTTTGGCATGGCCATCCTCCCTAGGGTTGAGGGAGTGATTTCTCAGTTTCTCTCTCTGTGTGTCTCCTGCTGTCTCTCTCCGAGAGAATGTGCCTTATTGCAAAAGTTCAATATATAAAATAAAATAAACATACCTAGTTTCAGACCCTATCAGTCTATAAACATAGTAATTCCAATGCCATGTTAATGTGATTCTAAAATTGCTTTTTAAGACTTTATTTAGTGCTGAGATTAAAAAAAATCAAACCAATTGGACTTTCATTAATATTGCTTGACAATTATGAGTAAATCTTTTCACACGAAGTACTAAGAACAAATAAAAAAAAAGCATAGATTTTATTGCCTAAATTTGTGGAACTAGTACTCTCTGTCTTTTCTCTTTCTCTCCCCAGTGCTTAGTTGAGAGGATTATATATATTCCTGTTGCCCTTTGCTTATTTATTTACTAAACCAGATGAGAGCTTAATTCCTATCTCTTTTTTGACAGTAAATACTTTTGTCAACTTCAGTTTTCACATCTGTAAAATGAGGCTCAAATTTTTTCTCAAACACTTATTAAGAGTTTTAAGTTTTAGAAAATGCATACCCTTTCTCATGTACACCTATATTGATGCTGTAGAGCCTCTTCATTCTTTCATACACAATGATATACTTAGAAAAAAGTTCATCCATTCAATTAAACAAAATTTTAATTGAGTACAAGAAAACTAGTGATGTCCATAAAACATATCTAGATTTGGGCCAGCAGTTGGCATGGTTTTTAAGGCCCTGGATTTTATAAGGTCAACTCCAGGATTTGAGTCCCAGACCTGTCAACTTGGAAATCTTGCTGGACCTGTGTGTATGTGTGCCCAAAGTCTCAAGAGGAGAAGGGAGGAAAAGGAATTTTAGCATGGTCATCCAATTTCTTTACCATGTCCAAAACTATGCATAATATTTTACTCTTTTTACAATTCACTCAAATATTATTATTTTTAGGCTATATAGTATAAATTAGTAGCTACTGATATTTTTCTGATAATGTTTAATGCTGTAGAGAAGGGCTCTTATCAAATATTGTCAAAATTCTGCTTTTCACACATAGTCCTTACAGCTTTTGAACCCTGACATGTAGTACTGATCATCACCTTAATTATTATCACACATCCCAGAGCTGTTACAGAAATGATGAAAATTGCCACTGCTTGAACAGTGACGATGAATGATTAAGCATCTGCTTCAGGTATAGATAGTAACCACTCACTAACATTAAATTACCTAACACATTGTTAGTCAAGAAGCTGATTGAGAAGGGAGCCCAACACCATTGATATCCTACCTGGTTAACTAAATCCATTCTAAAGAGAGAGGTACCAAATCAATATTTTTCAAATGGAAGATGTTTAAACACCAAACTGACTACCAACATAAAAGAAAGAAATGCTGTTTGAAAACATGTGTTCCAGATAGCTTTTTTTATCCCTCGACATGTATATGTATGCATGTTTTTTCTCTAGAAACTATACAATTCAGGTACATTGTATAACTGGGAGAAAGGATTAAAGACCAAAGAGGGAGTAAACTTTCAGAAAGTGCCTTTCCAAAATGTTTCAACTACTTCTAACAGTGAGCTCTCTTGGGACTTTGTTGTCCTTTTCTTCTTCTGGGACATTATTTTATGAAGTTACCAGGCTTTTAAAATAATTTTATTAAACAAAAGGTAAGAGTGCGTGACTCCAAGATCTGGCACAATCTGGTTTTTAATCAGCTGTCAGATCAATTATTGGCTCTCACAGATCTCCGTACTAATGTTTCTGAAGATGGCTAAAAACAGCAACTCAGCAGGATATGTAGAAGTTAAGGCATTGGACTCCCATGTGGTCAACCACAGTTCTAGTCCCAGACCTGGATGCTTAAAATTCATACCAAGTGAGTGTCCATACATGCCCAAAATCTCAAGAAAAGAATAGAGAAGAAGGGATTGCAATCTAGCCATTTCCCTAGGCATGATTTCTCACTTTCTGGCATTCTGTCTCTCTATTTCTGTCTGTCACTTTTCTGGCAAGCATACATGCCCTGTAGCAAAAACCTCTCTAAAAACTAAATGAATAAAAACAAAACCCAGCAACTCAGCACGAAAAAAAACTAAAGGAGTTGATTATCTAGGAAAGTTCATCTAACTTTTGAGTTTTGTTATAAGTAAAGTGGTAGAAACCATATTTTTTAAAGCATTGAGACTATATGGCTTCTATGTTATATATTGAAAATTATTTCCAAGCTGGCCCCATATCATCACGCTTAAAGGAACTGGATCCCACATGACTGACCGAGGTTCAATTCCCAGTATTGGGGACTTAAAGAACATGTTGGGCATAAGTGCATATGTACCCAAAATCCCAACAGGGTGGACAAATGGAAGAGAATGGATTGTAGTGTGACCACATCCCATTGAGAGTGCTTTCTCCCTTTCTTTATCTCTCTCTCTCTCTTTCTGGCAAGTGTATATACCCTATGGCCAGTTAAATTTGAAAATGAGGGAACCAGCAGTTAGCGTAATGGCTATGTCACTGGACTCCCACGTAGTCGAGCGTGGTTCACGTCCTGGGCCCGGTGGCTTAAAACTCACGCCGGGCACGAGTGCGTGCATGCCCAAGATCCCAAGAGGAGAATGGAGGAGAAGGGATTGTGGCGTGACCATCCCCCCAGGGGGTGCTTTCTCGCTTTCTGTCTCTCTATCTCTCTCTATCTGTCTGGCGAGCACACATGCCCTATAGCAAAAACCTCTCCAAAAAAAAAAAAAAAAAAAAGAAAAGAAAATGAAAAGTAAATGGTTTTCTATCCCATCTCCCAAAAATGTATCTTATAAACACAGATCAAGCCCAGTGGTGGTGGGTCAGTAATGTAAGGCTCTGTGATAGTGAAGCCATATGGGAAGGTTGCAGGTTCATGTCTAGGAGGCTTCCTGTGAATGCTGAGCATGTGTACACAACTGTGGCTGCCACATTTAATCTGGCTTCTCCAGAGTAGCACATTACTGCTCTGCCATGGAGCCAGGCTGCCACATTTTTGAATCTCACTGGTAGATATCATAAACTGTGCTTATTGAGTAATGTACAGGATACATTTGGATTTTTAAAAATAGTGAATTTTATAGCTTTTATTGCAACTACTGCCAGAAATTGAGTTTTTTTTTTTTTTTTTTCCTTTTTTGGAGAGGTTTTTGCTATAGGGCGCGTGCACTCTCCAGAAAGAGAGAGAGAGACAGAGAGACAGAAAGCGAGAAATCACCCCCAGGGGGGATGGCCATGCCACAATCCCTTCTCCTCCATTCGCTTCTCGGGATCTTGAGCACACATGCACATGCACCCAGCGTGAGTTTAAGCCACCGGGTCCAGGACTCAAACCGCGGTCGACTACATGGGAGTTCAGTGACACAGCCATTACAGTAACTGCTGGTCCCCAGAAATTGAGTCTTAAAGAAAGATCGTGTTGTCATTGCAACAGGAAGGGGAGGACAGAATGGCATTTTCTGTACATTCTTGGATAGACCAAAAAAATCAATATTTTAATTATATGTTGGCAACTATTACAATATAGATATTTGTACATTGAGCAGTGTGTAGTGGATAAGTTTGGTTTGAGTGTTCACTATTTTTTTTAATTTGCTAGAGGGAGTGTGTGCTTTGTTTTAGAGAGACACAGAGAAGGAAAATGAGAAAGCATCTCCCATAAGGTTTAGTCATGCCACAATCCCTTCTCCTTCCTTCGTCATCTCAGGATCTGGAGCATGCATGTGCGAGCCTCTGGCATGTTTTTAAGCTCTTGGGTCTGGATTTAAACTATGCAGTTGGCCAAGTATTATCTAGTCACCTTAACCACCACATCACCAGCTGGTTCAGTATTTACGTATTTTTTCTGCATTTTCCTTCATTTGTACAGAGCTTTTCTCTATCGTAACAAAAATGACCTACCATTTTAGGAGGATAGAAGGTGTCTTGATTCTGCCTTTGGGAATTTCAGGCTAAAACTATGTAGTCCTTGATAATATAACCTAATAAGGATGTTATTTCTCTATCATTGAGGTAGTTTTAATTATAGTATGTTTCTATGTTTATTTGTTAAAATGATACACATCTTAGTAATGAAATAATCATACAAATAGGATTTATTCAATAAACATTAAAGCATTGCAAATACTTAGCACTGCTCTATACTTTGTTGACTTAACCCTCACATTTCATTTATTTGTTTGCTGTAATTTCACATGAAAAAAATGACTAAATGACTCCCACTAAATTAATTTTCAGTACACATGAGTGTGTTGAGTATTTAACTTGTACTGATAAATTATCTGACACAACGTTTACCTGATCTCGTTCTGGTTAAAAATGTATTCTATTTTGACCTCTTCAGATTGCTATAAAAAATGAAAATGGAAAAAAAAAGTACTTACTACTTCTTGAAACATAGAAGATTTAAAAGAAAAAAAATAATTGGAGAATCACAAATGTGATTGTTAATAAAATTTTCTCAAAGTAAATTTATAGAAACTTTTTAACATTTAGATGAAACATAATCAGCAATACAAATAAT
The DNA here is from genome assembly GCA_026018925.1 of Tupaia tana. Classification (NCBI taxonomy): domain Eukaryota; kingdom Metazoa; phylum Chordata; class Mammalia; order Scandentia; family Tupaiidae; genus Tupaia; species Tupaia tana. The sequence goes on from JAKSZU010000006.1 coordinate 178,577,068, forward strand.
TCACTAAATATGAGAAGATATATGTAGCATTAATCAATGCAAGTAATAATATTACGAATATTTTCTTTTTTCTGTGAAGTGGGAATAAAATATGGCTTTGTAGAGGATTTTATTTATCGATTTTAAAGCAATTTCAGTTGGAGACTTTCATATGAAGGTAGTTTGACCAGCTGGTGACATGTTGTTTAAGGTAATTGGATCCCACGTGGCCAACTTCATGGTTTGAATCCAGATTCGGTGGTCGATCTAAAAAACATGCTGAGCATATGTACTTGCATGCCCTTTTTTTTTTTTTTTTTTTTAAGTTTTGCTATAGAGCACATGCACTTGCCAGAGAGACATAAAAGCAATCAAGAAATCACCCTCTAGAGGACATGGCCAAGCCACAATCCCTTCTCCTCATTCTCCTCTTGGGATTTTGGGTATGCACGCACATGTGCCCTTCATGAATTTCAAGCCTCCAAGTCCAGGACTTGAACCACAGTTGACCATGTGGGAGTCCAGCACCTTAACCATTATGCCACCTGCTGGTCCCATGTGCCCAAAATCTTGAGAGGAAAATGAAGGAGAAGGATTGTGGCATAGTCATCTCCCCAGGAGAGCACCTTCTTTCTCTTTCTCTTCTAGTGAATACATGTGCCCTACAGCAAAAAATAAAAAATTCAAAGAAAAAGGATAAAAAAGAGATAATTATATATCATTTATATAAATTTGGGGAAGTATGTTAATCTATTTTAAGGAAAATGTCTGGCCATACTAAATGGAAAGTTTCTAATTAATGGTTGTGTTGTAAGTGCTCTAACTTGTTCCATTTGCCACTGAATCCTACAATGTGCTATTTGTCTGTTCTTCCTGTTGAATTTCTTCCACATTTTCTTTTCTACTCCCTTCATTAAAATGTATTTATATAAATGTTTCTAAAAATGAGACCTGAATGTATACATTATACGTAAAGTGCACTAACTTGTTCCATTTGCAAATGAATCCTACAATGTGCAATGTGTCTCTTCTTCCTATTGAATTTCTTCTACATTTGCTTTTCTATTCTTGTCATTAAAATATATTTACATAAATGTTTCCAAAAATGAGACCTGAATAAATAGAAGCTGAATCTAACTTATCATATCTAAATGTGTAATAGGTGACAGCATGCATAACAATTGGTTCTACAATTTTTCGAAAACTTAGCACATTATCATGAAGTGGTATTAGGAATCTCAAGCTTTTCAAGAAGTTTTCAGTAAAATTTTTCATGTGATTGAGACTAGAAGTAAAATAGAAGAAGATAAAGTCCATGTGAATTTTAGGAGCCAGTAGTCACACTAAAGCAAGAATAAAGTCACCCTGTATAAAATGTGAAAACAGTTAGATAGGATATTTTGCGACTTTCAAAGGTTGCACATCTAATTACTGATCCAAATAAATCTAAAGTTTCCTGAAATCATATCAAGTGTAAGTACTACCTCCTCAGTCTACCACTCAGATGTGTAACTATCTCAAATTCTGATACTTGTGTATTCAAAAACTACATTTTCAATGCTCTCCACAAATGAGAAGAATGATACAAAGTTTTCTGATAAATCAAGTTAGTTAGATCAGTTACTTTTCTTTGGTTTGTTGTATATTGCAATTGCACATTTTTCTCAAAAATATCTGCCTTCCTTATTTAGCCTTATTATAAGTACTCGTGGCATAGCCTTAGTGTATAAAGATATAAAAAGTATGTAAAATTAAAATTGACAAAATTGGTAAATTTATATTACTTTTTGTGGCAACTCTTTATAAAAACAAACAAACAAAGAGAAAAACCAGGCAGTTTGCCTGCCTTTTTATGGAAAGTGAACTTGAAAAATATTTGGGGTGTTAAAGCATGAGGGAATCAACTCATTAAGTAGCCACTACATCTCCACTGTGAATGTTCAGGGCCCTGGGCATATCAATGTTTTATTTTACCAAAGAGGGTTGGACAGCAAGTTTACCTACAATACTGTTATTGCTTGCAGACAACACAGTAGTCTTATCATTCATATTGTCCTTGCTACCATGTGGCAGGTGCTAATAGGAATATCAAGTTATTGGTAAGCAATCTCATTTCCATTGTCCTTTAGTTTCCACGTGGCTTGGCTTTCAATATCCTGATCTACTCCCCTTTAAAGAAAGAATAAATTACCAGATTGTTGAGTTAAGAAAGGACAGTTAGGCATACTTACTTCAGCCCTTTCCTTCAAGTCTTCAGGTTGCATATTTTCCTACAGTAGAAAGGACATCCTATGATAAGCTCCCCAGTAAAGGCTCTAGTCTGTTAGTAAACCTGTGGATTTCCAGGACTTCCTGTGACTTGTGGGGCTGTTTATTGGAATATGAAGAAAATACTGCAAAGTTCAACAGCATCAGAATGACTTCCTTCTATTTTCCAGAACCTTTTCAGTTAGAAGAGAGCCCATGGCTAATATGGGCCAATGGTTTATAAGGTTGAGACACCACCGGGTGGGGCAATGTTAAGATCATGAGTGACTAGGACCAGCAGTCCATGTCACTGGACTCCTACGTAGTCAACTGCAGTTCGAGCGCCTGACCTGACAACTTAGAACTCATGCCGGGTGCATGTGCATGCATGCCCAAAATCCCGAGGGGAGAATGGAGAAGGGATTGTGGCATGGCCATGCCCCCTGGGGGATGATTTTTCACTTTCTGTCTCTATGTGTCTTTCTGGAGAGCACACACACCCTATAGCAAAAATCTCTCTCTCAAAAAAATTAAATAAATAAAAAAGTCATGAGTGATGAACCTGTCTTTCTTTTGTTAACCCAGCAACTGGTATATATACTAGATTTCTATATGATATGACTATAAGATGGTGGGGCTTGAAAATGCCTGGTTCCAGAACTACTCCCAACTACATCAACCAATGTGATTGTCTTATAACTTAGACAAGATTGGCTTCATGAAGGGATAATATGTAGATACACATGACTTTGCATTTAGAAACTCCTACTGTGTTATTTAATGTCTGCTATTTCCATCTTAAAATTCTTTTGGAGCAAGGAATTTCTAATTTTAATTTCGTATAAGGCCCCACAAATTAAGTGACTGATAAAGATGCCAGCAAAAGCTAATACATTCTAACTCAAAAGGATTTTTAATGGCTGGCAATAGAATTCAATTTAGTTAGAATAAAAAAAGAATATTATTTAATTATTAAATTTATATGCTGAATTTCTAGAATAAGTTAAAACAGCAATACAACCATACCACGGAAATATTTCATTTGTGATCCTATAGCAGCAGAAGGCTTCTACCACCCAAACATAGTACACCAGGGAGTAGACAATAAAGACCTGTGTATAACTGATAAACACACACACACACACACACACACACACACAAAGAGAAATATTTTCTTCTTTCTGTGTTAGCCAGAGAAGCTACCTGGCTCTCCCATATAATTCTTAGTCTTGCATGGGAGACTTCTTGGTGGAAGCTTGGTCACTTTTGGAAACTTACCTTCAAGAGTATGAGTAATCTGTAACTGACAGTATAAGAAGGCATGGATAATAGAGGGTATGTAATAGAGAGTGCGAGAGAGACGATCAAGGAAAAAACAAACATATGCACTAGTCACAAAAATGCAAAGTTATCTGCTGATAATAATGTATAAGGTAATGTTTTTGACTTAACAAATATGTAATGTATTCATGCTAGGAAAAACCATGTTGTGCACTGTAAAGATGTACAGTGATTAAATGGATTAAATGTAAGTAAAAAATAAAAGAAAAAAAGTGTGAGTAACCAGTGTTTACCTTTACATCTCCTAGTCTACAGGAAAAGATGTTGATTAAACCAACTTGTATTATTTTTCAGAGACAAGATTAGAATGTCTGATTCTGGTACTCAGAATTAGAAAGCCATGTCTCAGTCTCATCCTAAAGCAATTAGGATGCCTTCGAAGTAATGCCTTAAATATAATCTTCTAAAGACTTACTTTTCTCCAATACCACTGAAATCAAGTACTAGCTGGCTTTTTGTGTGTGTGTGTGTCCCTAAAATTTTGTCCAGATAAAATCTCCGTAAAAGGATCTCTAAATTAAACAAAACATGCAAGAGTTATTGTGATATTCCTCTGCTTAAGGATTTTCCATCACAAGAGAAATGATTGTTCTGAGGATACACCTGATTTCTTAAGGGGGCTCTGAGTCTCGTGGCTCTCATCCTCTATCCTCTTGTGTTTTTATATTCCACTTTGTACTTCATGTTCCATTTACAGTAAGCTTCACTTTCTTTATTCTTTCTCTCTCTCTCTCTCTTTTTTTTTTTTTGGAGATGTTTTTGTTATAGGGTGCATGTGCTCGCCAGCCAGACAGAGAGAGACAGAGAGACAGAAAGCGAGAAATCACTCCCCAGGGAGGATGGCCTCACCGCAATCCCTTCTCCTCCATTCTCTTCTCCGGATCTTGGGTGTGCACGCATACGTGCCTGGCGTGAGTTTAAGCCATGGGGTTTGGGACTCGAACCACGGTCAGCTACATGGGAGTACAGCGACATAGCCATTACGCTAACTGCTGGTCCCAGTGAGCTTCACTTTTTAGCCTTCTTTTTACTCCATACATGCTATCCCTTTGTCCTCCTGCCAATCTTCCAAATTTTGTCAGCTTTCACTTGGCTAATTTTTATTCTTAGGTAAGAACATAGCTTAAACTCACTTCTGAGAAGCTCTTCTCTGTCTTCTTCCTGTGATCCCAGATTATTATATCCCACTTTCTGATAGCTAGTATTGTCTATATTTCCTGTATTAATTGTGTGACAATTACTTGTAAATAGTCTATATCTCCAGATAAACTATACACTCTATGAAGACTAAGGACACGATTATCTTGTGCACTGATGCATCTTTATACCTTAAAATTTCCTCATGGAGATAATATGCCATCACCAAATTTACAGACAATAACAGGATGAACAGATGAGTTGGGTACACATGTGAACCAATGACTAAGCAAAGGAAATGCTGCTCTAAATCTTATTGAACATTTTTTTAACTATCAGCTGCTTCTGTGTTTATGCATCACAATGCTACATAATTCTGGAGATCTAGATTTTATCTTTGAATATTCCAAGGGTTTATTAATTCAACAAGTATTTCTTATAAAGTAGTTGAATGCCAGGTAATAGGGCTTTGTGTCTTTACACAACTAAGGTACATTTTCAAGACCTAGTTTCATTATGTGCGTATGAGACTAATACTATTTACCTTGCTGAATTCAAAGGTTTAATGGGAGTATCAAATGGCTTAAAAATTACCAAATTTTTGGGACCAGCAGTTAGAGTAATGGCTATGTCACTGGACTCCCATGTAGTCGACCGTGGTTCGAGTCCCGGACCCGGTGGCTTAAACTCACGCCAGGCGTGTGTGTGTGCATGCCCAAGATCCCGAGAGGAGAATGGAGGAGAAGGGATTGCGGAGTGGCCATCCCCCCTGGGGGGTGATTTCTCACTTTCTGTCTCTCTGTCTCTCTCTGTCTTTCTGGCGAGTGCACACGCCCTATAGCTAAAAAAAAAAAAAAAAAAAAAAAAAAAAAAACAACAACAAAAAAATACCGAATTTTTATTCTGTAAGTGTAGCTAAATACTTGGGGTTCCTTCTTAAATTACGTTTATATTATCAGCAGTTATTTGGAGACGTTTATTCTTATTAAAACACAGATATGATTTATTATATGAGCAGAATATGTGAATATTGATACAGGATTTAGAACAAAATTCTAAATAAACTAAAATAAACTTTATAACAGTCTAATTTATGGTGTCTATCTTGGAAGCTTAAGATACTTTTTATCCTTTCTTTAGGATTTATAGCTTTGAAAACGTTCATATGTCAACTTGGATTTTGGACTGCTTCTCAAGAGTTGCATTCTGCTTCACTATCCACGTATGTGTGTGTCTGTGTGTGTGTGTACACTATTATATTTATGTAATCTATTAAAAGATATTATTAACATTTATTGTAATCTATTTCAGAAATAGTAGTTCAACCCAAAGTAGAATTCAGTGTCTTGTCTTTCTGACACCAAAAGAACTAAGTACAGAAAAAAAGTAGAAAAGATCAAGAAAAGGAAAGTTGTACATGAACTATAAGTTATAACAAACTTTAGCATTCCATTCATGCTCCCAAGATTAGACCTTGAGCATCAAAGAGATGTAATTGTGTTATTGTTACTGTGTTATATGTTATTGGCAAAACTTGAATTTTAAGAAATATTTCCATTATTTTAACATTTCAGACTCATTTTAAACATAACTCATGGCTTCAACCCTATACAAATAATTCCACTATTCATTCCACATAACCTGAAAAAGACTTCTATAAATTTTTCAAGAATCTAATATTTTATCTATATCAATTTAACACCAGACATATTCATTTCTTTCTCTGAATTTTTTATTAGTTTTTTGTTTGTTTGTTTGTTTGGCTTTATGCTCTTTCTTAACAATTTTGTCTTGTTACTTTTTCTTGCTCCCTCAGTTCACTAAACACGTTCCTGACTTCTTTGACTTTGCATTCTTTCATGTTATGGGGTATATCTCTTATCAATGCTGCTTCTCATGTTCAAAATGTCACTTTACTTTTTACGTACATTGATTAAAGTGTGTCTTGCCCGGTAGATTATATAAACCAAAGGACCATGTCTTTTTGTGCTCACAATTGTAATCCCAACATCTGCCATATTAGTTTGCACATAAAAGGCTTCTGGTACTTGGATTAGAATGATTGACTCCTAAGTCCTCCAAATAGGAGGTAGATGAGTTTAGAAGTCAAATTAACACACACTGAGTCAAGTTAATACCTAAAAATATCACTATTTCAAAAAGTATAGGGGCAAAAATATAAAGAAATAGAAGGTCGAAAAAGGACACTGCCATTCATGGTACAAACTACTTTATTTCTACTGAAATTCCTTTTATAAACTCACATGCATTTTATTATTTTCATTTTGTAACTGAAGACATGTGATGCAAAGAATGTAAGCTGATGCAACTTACTGATGCAAAGAGTAGGTTCAACTCCCTGCTCCTAGGAAGAGATGAGACCAGACTGTGTAACCAGATGTAATCATCTCTAAATCATACATTCATCCCACTATTCAATGCCTGAAATTCAGCTTCATAATCTCTGATTCTCTGTTAGATCTTCTTCAGCCTTGGCTCTGGTCTCTGAAGTGTGAAGAATGAGTTATGTGAAAACAGTTTAAATCTATCTTAAACTCACATCTTCTTAATTGCATTTTCTCTCTTTCCCCATAAGTACAGTCAAAATTTGAATGCTTCTGCAATTGTTGATTGCTACACTTACAATATGCCAGATGTCATCTCATTTATATTGTGCCCACTCACTGCAGGTGCAAGATGAAGGCCACAACTGAGCAAATTTAGACTTAAGTACTTCTGTGTTTTCATATAATCTATATGCTTGGCCCAATGTAAATCATTTACTTCAAGTTTTTTCCTGCTTCCTATTTGCCTAACAGACTTTTGAAAGAGTTCTGTAAAAGTTATGTGTAGTTAAAATGATTTTTTTTTAGTATTAAAACATCCTCACCTCTTAGGTAGATTATGCATTTTCTCAAAGTATAAAGAACATTCTTATTAAATATTTTTATTTGCACAAATGTAGTAAACCAGGCATGCTTTCAAGACAAAAAATATTTTATGAGTCCAAACTATCAAAAATCTATAAGCAAATATATTTGCTATAATCTCAAAATTACTCTGTATTTTAAGAACTGAGCTCTTGGGACCAGCAGTTTGTTTATCTGAGAATGTTTTGAGCTTTTCTTCCCATATGAAGGGTAATCTTGCCAAGTAAGTATTCTTGGTTGAAACTGTTTTTTTTCACTTAACACTTTGAATATATTTTCCCATTCTTTCCTTGCTCACATTACTTCTGATGAGAGGTCTGATGTTAGCCTGATGTGATAACCTTTGTAAGTAGCCTGTCGTTTTTCTCTTGCCAATTGTAGTATCTTGTCTTTGTCTGTGGATTTGGCCAAACTGGCTATGATGTGCCTTGGAGAAGATCTTCTTGGATTGATTCTACGTGGGGTCCTTTGTATTTCTTAGTTCTGGATATTTGAAAGCCTCTTTAGATTTGGAAAGTTTCCTTCCAGGATTTCATAGAATAGATTATCAATGCCCTTATTACCTTCTTCACCTTCTGGGATACCGATTAACTGGATGTTTGGGTCCTTAATGATATCTAGTATTTCTTGTATAGTATTCTCATTTCTTTGATTATTTTCTCAGTGTTTTTGCTTGTATTTTCTAGGTCAGAGGTATTGCCTTCAACCTCCAAGATCGATCTTCTACATGAACTAATCTGCTCTTAATACTTTTGAGGAATATTTTGATTGCCTGTATTGAAGCCTTCATCTCTAATAGCTCCACTTGATTCTTTTTATGATGTATATTTCCTCTTTCAGATCATGCAAGAACTGTCTCATCTCCTGGAATTCATTCTGTCTATCTTTTCTCCTACATCTTCTGGAGTTCATTGTCTCTCAGCTCTTGTATCTCGTTTAGTTTTGTCACTATAAATATACTGAATTCTATATTGGAAAGTTCCACTATATTCCTCTTTTCCCTTAGAGGGCAGATATTTTCCTGATTTCTCATATCTCTTGTGCCTGTTTATTCTATGGCAAACTCTTTCCTCTACTGTGTTTTGCAATATGGTATCCACAGAAAGAGATTATGAGTTTCAGATTTATAAAAAAAAAGTTTCTTCCTTAAAGCAGGAAGCTCAATTAGCATTGAGGTTTTCAATGACCCTAAGTATGCAGATGCTTGGCAAGTGTGCACCTAGGCCTGTCTAGACACTTACTGTGTGGAGACTGAAGAACAGTGTTGGAAAGTAAGCTTAAAAGAAGAGAAGTAAATAAAGAAGTAAAAAATAGGCAAAAACAACCCCCAAAAATATTTTTAAAGTCAAAAGATGAGAACCGCCAGGGCACAACTCAGATTGAAAATGGCTTCTGAAATTAGCAAGAGAACAAAAAGGCCCGAGGTGAGAAGAACTGGTTTAAAATTTTTTTAATGAAAAATTTAAAGAGAGAGACAGAGGGGACCAGCAGGTGGCGTGGTGGTTAGGGCACTGGACACTCCCACACGGCCGACCAGGGTTCAAGTCCTGAATCTGGTGGCTTGCTTTCTCATTTCCTCTCTCTCACTCTCACCCTCTGTCTCTCTCTGGTCAAATTAAAAAATAAATGAATGAATAAATAAAATAAAATAAATAATTATTAAAAAAAAGAGAGAGAGACAGAGACAGAGAGAGGTCTCCCTACCTTGTCTGAGTGTTTTGGGGGTCTAGAAGATGGGATTTCAAGCCTAGCTTCAGTTGCCTTGGTCCCTGAACATGCCAGGAAAACCTCAGATTGAGAATCTATATTTGAAGTACACTGCATAGTTTTCATTTTTTGTCAACAATTTTCTTTTTGTCTTTTTTGGTTTTCTATTTTTCCTTTTCCTTTCTTTTTACATTTCTCACTTTTCTGCGATGCACTAGGGATGCACTCAAATATCCAAACCCAAGAAATACAAAAGACTCCACAAAGATTCAAACCAAAAAGATCTTCCCCAAGGCACATCATAGCCAGATTGACCAAAACCACAGACAGAGACAAGATACTAAAATTGACAAGAGAGAAACGTCAAGTTACTTTCAAAGGATATCCCATCAGGCTAACGTCGGACCTCTCGTTGGAAAAAATGCAAGCAACGAAAGAATGGGAAAATATATTCGAAGTGTTAAGTGAAAAACAATTTCAAGCAAGAATACTATATCCTGCAAGATTATCCTTCCTATAGGGAAAAAACAAAACAAAACAAAACAAAACAAAACAAAACAAAACAAAACCGAAACATTCTCAGATAAACAAAACCTGAAAGAATTTACCAGCACCAGACCAACTCTTCAAGAAGTGTTGAATAAAGTGTTATACCAGAAAAACTAATGACAGACAGAAATAAAGAACAAAAAATGACCAAGCAAAAGGCCAACTTAATGGTGGGAACAAGTTCAGAAATTTCAATAATAACATTGAATGTTAACTTTCAGGATTTAAATGGAAAGATCAGACACAGTAAAACTGCAAATTCAATGAAAGAAGTGTTAATTACATGAGTCTGAACTTGTGAAATAGAAGGTTTTGACTTTAGAGTAAAACATTACTGATTTTCTTTGATGCTTTGATTTCCATATTTAAGGATTTTTGTCTTCCCTTGAAATGTTGATAGGTTCATCTACCTAGTATTTCAACTGAATCCTAACCTTTTTCTTGGCTTTAAGTTATTCAAATTTCTCTTAACGTTTTTTTAAATTTTGATCTATTAAAATTAAAACTGTTTTTCTTGAAATTAAAAAATACATTAAAAAGCACCTATTAATACCTATTTAATGATTGCAGTAAGCTATTTAGCCCCAGCAAAGTGCTACTTTATGATATGTTCGCTATACTTATTGAAGTTTATGCCTAAAGTCAGACATGTATTCATAGATATGGATATATTTGCTGTGCTTGCTATTAAAAGTTTTTAACTTAATTAAGATCTCTAGTGAATCAATAAAATATGGGATTAAAAGGCATGGAAAACAACTGTATATACTGGAGACAGTGTGGGATAAGGGGGGAAACTGGCAGAGGGTAAAAGATAGGTGATCAAGGGAAGGAAAAAAAGCCAAATATATAAGAAACAAGAGATAGAAAATTCTTTGTTGATGATAACAGGTATGGTAATATCCTTGATTGAACCAATATACAACATATTCTGGATAGAAAATCTCATTTTGAATACTGTATTGATGTACAATGAATGACTGTAAATAAATAAATTTAAATAAAATAAAAGAACTGAGATCCTTCACACTTCTCTTAATTTTTCTTCTCCATTCACTTGTCTATACTCTCATATCCAAAAACACAAATGGGTAAGTTCATATAGTATCCACAGTGGTGTTTCTATTGGCTGATATAATGACTGAGGGGAAAAAAAGGAAAACTATTAAATGCTCATTTTAAGATGCACACTAGGTTACAATTTTATAGCTGCTGAGCAACTACTGCTTTCATTAAATCCAAGATACAGTCAGTTATATAACACCCTATTATTTTAATTCCTTTTAAAGAAAAGCAATAAGATAATATGGCAAAATGTATCTCAGTATTTTTGTTTATTTTGTATTATGATAGAATATGTCTTAGAATCCATTTAGAATGTCACATTATTCTTATATACACATTAAAAAAAGAAAATAAAAGAGAAATAACTTGGTTAAGGTATTCCTGAAACATTTTCTATTGAGTCTGGCTCTTCTGAATCACAGAAGCACCAATCTCTGTATTTAACCTCAGAATAACATCCCCTGTTACATCAAGGGTATTGGTGGCTCAGCTGCAATGGCACACACTGCTAAGACATTGCTCTACAGGCTGGGAGTACATAAGAAGTTCAGATTCAAATCCCAGTTCATCCTAAAGACCAGGCATAGTGGCATGAACGTATACTTCCAGCAGCTTGGGAAGTTGATATATGAGTGTTGTAATAGAGTGAGACTCTGTCTTATGAAAAAAAAATGGTGGTGGGAACCAGCAGTTAGCGTAATGGCTATGTCGCTGGACTCCCACGTAGTCGACCGCGGTTCGCGTCTCGAATCCGGTGGCTTACAACTCACGCCGGGCGCGTGTGCGTGCGTGCCCAAGATCCCGAGAGGAGAATGGAGGAGAAGGGATTGCGGCGTGACCACACCCCCTGGGGGGTGATTTCTCGCTTTCTATCTCTCTGTCTCTCTCTGTCTGTCTGGCGAGCAGACGCGCCCTATAGCGAAAACCTCTCCAAAAAAAAAAAAAAAAAAATGGTGGTAAAAGGATTTAGAAATTTCTTAAAGAATTCTCTACTCTCGTTTTCAATATATTTTTCTGCATTGATGACTTTCATTCTACAGATTCAACTTTGTTTTCTTGGACTTTCCAGAGGATTTCATGGAATATCTTTTGGTAACAACGACTTTTTTTTCTCAAGTAGTTCTTAAACACCGTATTGATTTAAAAGGGTAGTGGCTATCATTGTTGAAAGGTGGCAAGAATATACCACCTCAACTTAGACCATTTTGGCATAAGGACTACTTTGAGCTAAAAGTAGTTAAAAATATAATAGGTATAAGAAAGTTTCTCTGACCCTCTATTCCTCCCTCCACCCCCAACTGGAGGAAGGAGATAAAACTCTCATGCGGGAGATGTCCTCCCTACTCCAGAGAAAAGTAACATTCTTAGTAAAGACAGGAAGGTGAGATTGGGAAAATTCTGTACAGAAGACTTAATGAAAATGAGTGTTATCTTCCTATAGCCTGCACATATAATTTAGTTACTTTTACACAATTGCCTCTCTTTATCTAACATTTGGATTTTGCCACTTCTTTAGTTCTTTATTTCCTTCTGAGAACTTTCATGTCATATAAAACTGACATTAAGTATTTTTATATGCTTTTCTCCTAGTAAATTGTCTTCTATCAGTTGAATTCTCAGGCCCAATCAAAAACTCTCAAAAGGCAGAAATAAATATTTGCCTCCACTACTTTATCTAGTCATATAACAATAAATAGCAGCCCTGATTGTTTAAGCCCAGATAAACATTTCTGCTGCTTGCTCTATGACAATTTTAACAGGCATTAACATTAAAAAAAATCCTCAGAATATAAATACCTACCCACCTACCTACCTACGTAAGCTGATTTTTAAGTAAATAGCAATTATATTACATAACAGCAATCTGAAATTAGGCATTTATACAATGCCTGGCAAAATGGTTATATTAAATATGTTACCATGTTCCTACTATATAAATATGAGGTTTACCAATCCAATGTATTATAATATAGATTTTTTTCTAGAGTTGTTAGGTTTAACCACTGTGTTTCTAATTCTTAAGGATCTATGCCACTTTGTTTTCTCATAATGTCATCTTCATATTCTACTTTAATTTCTTCAACTATTTTTAGCACTAAGCACTGCTCTAGGACAGAAGGATGTACATCACTAACAGTTTATGGTCACTTACCTTTTATGTATATGTATCCTAGATAGGGGATTTATGTATACTTCTAAAAATTCAAACTTTAGGAGCAAGTTGATAGTAATAATTTCCATTGAAAAAATAATGTGACAGGGACCAGCAATTGGCGTAATGGCTATGTCGCGGGACTCCCATGTAGCCGACTACGATTTGAGTCCTGGACCTCATGGCCTAAACTCACGCCAGGCGCTTGTGTGTGTGTGCCCAAGATCCCAAGAGGAGAATGGAGGAGAAGGGATTGAGGCGTGGCCATCCCTCCTGGGGGGTGATTTCTCACTTTCTGTCTCTCTGTCTCTCTCTGTCTTTCTGGTGAGCACATGCACCCTATAGTAAAAACCTCTCCAAAAAAAAAAATAATAAAAGTAACAGAAGATTGATTTGATTATATAACTTAGCAAAGATAATCCATAGTAGAATTTTTATAATTAAAATTTTAGATATCTTTTCAACTTTCCCTCTTCTTATCTAACTTTTAATTCCATATATGTTAGACAACATATATTACTTTTTCTTCTTTCATTTTTATATTATTTTTTTCTATTTAAGATATAGCTTCTTTATCATCACTGCCCCACCCCATATTTATGCTGATGAAAATGCAAATCATATTTAATGTTTCATTTTGAGTTTTAGATTATCTGTCTTAACCTGAACTGATTATATGCTCATTACAAACAAATTCTGATTGAGAAAGTCCTTGAGAATCTGATTGATCAACTTTTTTGACCACAGTCAGGATTCAAAGTTTATATGGGAATAGGCAGTAAGAATGAAAAACCAGTATTACAGACTGAGACCTTGAGTCACTGACTTAATATTTTCTCCATAAGTAAAGTTGTGCATAGATAGCAGAAACTACTGTAATAGGGGTAGGGGAAGGGACTACTCATTCTAAGTGGCAGAACCCAGTATCATTCTGATCTTAGACATGATTAAGGCAAATGTACACTTTTAGTTCAGTCTTCAAGAAAACAACATCTTTAGCATATACACATCTGTACTGTCATAGAGTTGAGTGAGAAGAAACTTCTTATATGTAAGTAAAAGACCTCTATGAGGAAAACTATGAAAATTTAAAAAAAAATTGAAAATGATACAAAAAAGTGGAAGAGCATCCCATGTTTCTGGATTGGAAGAATTAATATAATCAAAAAGGCAATTCTACCTAAAATAACTTACATATTTAATGCAATCCCTACAAAATTACAAGAGACATTCTTCACATATCAGAAAAGACAATCATAGAATTTGTCTAAACTCATGAAAGACCCTGCATTACCACAGCAATCCTACACAAGAGAGTGAAGAAGGAGGCATCTCACACCCTGACTCACAAATAAATTACAAAGCTGTGATAATCAAAACTTCATGGTATTGGCACAAAAACAGACATGTGAACCAGTGGAACAGAATACAGACCCCAAAAATAAATATGGCCAACTGATTTTTGACTAAAGATGCCAGTCAATCAAGTAGGAAAAGGAAAATCTCTGTAACAAATGATGCTGGAAAAACTGGGTATCCACCTGCAGAAAGATGAATTTGGACCCCCCATCTCTCAGTTAAAAAACATATGAAAAAATGCTCAACATCATAAAGATCTACAAAGAGAACTACCCAGCAATTCTACTCATGGGTATCTGCCCAAAGGACAGGAGAATGCTCAGTCGGAAAAGTACTTGTACATCTATATTTCTTGTGGCATTATTCCCAATTGTTAAGACATGGAACCAACACAAATGTGCACAAACAGATGAATCTATTGAAAAAAATGTGGGTCATATATCCTATGGAATACTACTCATTCATAAAAAAAAAAAATAAAAAAATAAAAAATAAAAAAAAAAAAAAAGACGACGACCCTGGCATTTCATAGAAAGTGGATGAAGATGGAATATTTACTGCTAAGTGAAGCAAGCCAGGCTTGAAAGAGAGACATTTTATGCCTCCACTTAATATATACCAACTGTTTGCACTCTATGGAGGAAACTGAAAGATTACAGGATTTAGAAGCATGGAAAATGGTTATAGATACTAGAGACAGTGTGGGAAGAGGATGGGAGAAGGAGAGTGTAGGGAAAGAAATCAAGGAGTAAAAAAGAGAGAGGCGAGACATTTCTGGGGCACAGAAATTGATAATTATCTGTTGACAATAACGTGTATAGCGTCCTCAAATAGACTGGTGTGGAATGTATTCATGCTGGGTAAATTCATTTTATAAGCTAAGTGAAGTATAGTGACTGAATTTATAAAATAAGTTAAAATACAATTTAAAAATGAAAATAAAAGGGGTTGTGTGCTCTGATGCTTTAAATATATCATCAAAAATATTCAAAATCTTCATCATATGAAATAGAGATTAGTCCACTGCTTTAAGTTAAGCAAACAAGCTCATTTTATCTGATCATGAAGAGAGGACATTATGTCTTCCCAGTCTTTGTGTTCTCTCTCTCTCTCTCTCTCTCTCTCTCTGTGTGTGTGTGTGTGTGTGTGTGATCCTGTCTCTAGTGAGCATACACAAACCCTCTGGCAATTAGTTTTTTTTATTTTTTTCTACTCAATGTGCTATTCAGTTGTCAGCAACAGAAAAGCTGACTAAAACAATTATCATTGTAGCTATAGAAAGTAGAGGAGACTGAGCTAAAGCGAAATTGAGCCAGAATGCTGCAAAGTAGTAGCTTTTAAAACTCAGTACTGGGACCAGCCGTTAGCGTAATGGCTATGTCACTGGACTCCCATGTAGTCCATTGCGGTTCGAGTCCTGGACCCAGTGGCTTAAACTTACACCAGGCACGTGTGCATGTGTGCCTAAGATCCCGACAGGAGAATGGAGAAGGGATTGCAGCGTGGCCATCCCACCTGGGAGATGATTTCTCACTTTCTGTCTCTCTGTCTCTCTCTGTCTTTCTGGCGAGCACACACGCCCTATAGCAAAAAACCTCTCCAAAAAAAAAAAAAAAAACCTCAGTACTTGCTATTTACCAGTTTGTTGTTACTTTTTCTAAAAGTTGAGTGTTAAAAAGATGATCTAGTTAATTGAGGGTTTCATTACTTAAGGTATTGCATATAAATAACAGTACAATAAGAATATACAAATTAGCCCAGCAAATAGAAATCTGCAATTATTTTATGCCTCATTGGAAGAAAGAAGAATCAAGGAAGGTCCCAGGGGATCAGAATGTGCTTTGTTATTATTCAACACACTCATTAAGCATTCAGTGGAAAATGTAAACGAGTGCACATCCAAATCTGTAATAATAAAATGTTAGAAGCTAGAGATAATAAATCAGCTTGATCAAAAATACAGATGGATCTGGACAGCTGGGGAAATTATTCAGATGAGAAAGAGATGAGTTTTAATGGAAGGAATAGTAAGATAACACATTTGAAGAAGATTAATACACAGTAGAAAAATATAAACTAATAAGTTAAGATATATATGAAATAATTATAGAGAATACTATTTTGGTACATTTGTTGATAAACTGAAAAGGAATTCTAAGTCCATATCATGACAATGAAGAATAATTGCATTCTATGTTCTCTAAAAACAATTGGAAAGGAGAGAAAAATCATAATATCATTTGGTTAGACAATAAAATTTTGTCTGTAAGCTTAATGGAAGTCTTACAAAGTTAGCCAATTTCAGGACAAAGCAGCAATTGTAATACAAGCTGGCAATTTTAACTAGCATGGAGATAATTGTGTTAGCAGTTTTCTTTATTAAAATATTAAATTCCCAGACATATTCCCAATCTTGTAAGTAAACCTAAATTCTGTCTCAAAGTTTTCTACCTGAAAATTTGTGACCTTTTTTTAGTCTTAACTTCAAGTCGCATGGTATATACTCCTTCTTGGTACTCAAGATACAGTGAGCTTTATGAAATCAAAGACTTGCAGTTGACATTTTTGACTAAATGCCACAAGATATATCACACACTGGAAACATAAATTAAGCCATGTCATGTCCATTTTTATGGTATTTTGCATGCTAAGAATAAGAATATGTCATTCTTAGAACACACTCAGGGTTAGTTTGTCCCAGGAAGATAGACATTAACAAATATAATTGCTAGTTGATTTCAGTGGATAATGCCCTTGAGTTCAGAAAACTGATGAAAGCATACATAAAAAATAAAGCCTACTGAGATGGTAGTCTTCATGGAAAATGTTTATGAAATTAAGAAAAATCTACTTGAAATAGATTGAGATTGGAGAAATGTTGATTATTTAGAACCTAGAAATTCTTCTAATTCTGACTGACTAAAATCACAATATTAAGAGTGTGTGATAAAGCCCTATGTAAAGGTAAATTATCACTACCAACATTATTAATATTAGTTTCAATATTACTTATTTATAAACAAATACAATTATGCTACAAATGAAATATTTTTTTCCTAATATGAGGACTTATAAAACTTATTTTGATCCTACAAACTCCTGAAATTTAAAATATAACTATAAATTAGCCACCTAGGACTGCTATAACAAAATAACACACTGTGTGGTTTGAAAAAGAGAAATTCATTTCTCCCCGTTCATAAAGTCCAAGATAAGCATGCTAGCAATCTCAGATTCTGGTGAGGGTCCCCTTCTTGACTTGTAGACAGATGTCTTCCATAATAGACGTATATTTGCATGGGAGAGAGAGGGAGAGAGAGAGAAAGAGAGGGAAAGAAACCTCTGACCTCTTTCTCTCCTTATAAGGACACCGATCTTATCACTGGGGCCTACTGTCATGATCTTTTCTAAACCTAATTTCCTCCCAAAGGTCTTACATCCTAACTCCATCGCATTGAAGGTTCAGGCTTCACCATATGAATTTGGAGGGAATATGAACACCCAAAGGAAATTAATTTTTATCCTACACTCTATTTTTGTTTGTTTCAAGAAAAATAATTATATTTTTGGGGTTTCTTTACTTTATGTTCTCTTGGGGTCTTTGTTTCATTTTATAATTCCTCCTATCCCAGATAACTCAATTTATCATCATCCCCAATGGTAATGAATTTAAGTACCTCCAATACATCATAATTACCATTCCTTCTTATTTCATATCATTTCAGTTAAGTAAGTGGATGCTTGCCTGTTTTGCTGTCATTTGCAGAAAAAAAGAGAAAAAAATTAGTATTCAGTGTTCCTTCTTCACTTTATAAGTGCTGTTTTTTCCTGCATTGTTTTCTGTTGCAGTCCCAGAAGCACTTACTAATTCTGAAACCCTCTCTTGGGTGAGTCACTGAATTGGAAATTGTGACCTTGAGGTTGTACTGATAGATCACTTCTCTGATTCCATGACTATGTTGAATTCCAGAGAAGAACATCTTTCCTTTGCTCTGGGAAATTCATTCATCTCAGGGGTCTTTGCTTTTCCCTCATGGGAACCATTTTATGCTTGTGCACTGTTTGGGCACTGGATACAAGCAGAAACATATGGCCGATAATATGCTTGTGATGTATTCACCCAGGGAAAGACTGGGAGGGCTCAGATTGGACACATAAATCAAGGAGTAACCACAACCAAATAATTTCATGATAGAGTGTGTATAAATCAGAGAATATTTTTGAATGAATCACACATCTCAGAAATTGTTACTAAAAACAATAAACTTTGCTTGAGAATTGAGTTCATTTTTGATCATTATTTTTGCATTTTACTATAATACACAAATACTACTAAATCATATTTTGTGGGATATAATTAGGATTATTTTATTAAGAATCTTATTAAATGAATAAAGACTGAACATATATTTGATAAACATACTATTCCACCACTCTAAACAAATACAATTCATGAACATAATTCTAGTTTACAAAGGAAGAGCTCAATACCAAGGACTCCTGGATTGTAAACAAGAAAGCATGGGTTAAAATACATGTGTATCACAATTTTGAGATGTCCAAGGTCTTAAAAACTATCTCCACATAATGGGAAAATATTGAAGTCAGCAAAAAATATCAGTCCTTGAATGCTTTAATGAGGCAAAAGGCATAGAAATAAACATGGCTGTTTTTAACTCTCCTATTCCCCACTGTGTAGGTATGAAACAACAAGTCTGGCACCTAGAGTATGGGAAATTCTACTCCTCTGCTTCACAGGCATACACTGAAGACCTTGATAAAGTTATTTGGGAAAGTCTGTACCTTGCTGACTCTGCCCTAGAAGCACACATTCAAGAAGACATGCAATAAATTATGGATTGTTTAAAGGCTCAGTGTAATACAATGAAATGACAATCATCTTGAAAACCAAGGTCTTGCTAGGCAAATCCTACACTAGGCAGCAACTCTCTTCTGACCTACAGGTCTCAGAGCTGTCATCATATTCTGTTACCTCAATAGCTCATCATCAGTCTCCACTATGCTGTATTATATTTATATACCAGCACACTATTAAAGAGTATTGCCTTAATAAAACAGGAAATATTACTAAATAGTATAAAATCAAAGTAACTGCAATGTATTTGGGTAAACTTAGGAGAAGCCTAAAATGAAAACAAAGATAAGAAAGGACAAACAACTCTTATAGTTGAGTACATATGCATACAAAGGAATTTCAAAAAGTTGAAAGAAATGTTAAACTAAGTGTGAGTTTATTTTGGTGCAAAATAATTTGGAAGCCTTTATTCACATAGCTTGTTTCATAATATGCATTTTCGATGAACTTTTTAAAGACTCCTCACATCAAATAGTTTCTTTGTGACCCTGCAGGTCAAATGACAGATGTTCATGCCAGTAAAACAGAAGATTTACTAGTGAGTGTCAACTAACTTATCACATGACAAATCATTTGCTCTATGTTAGAATTTTTGGTTCTATCTTGGTTTTGTTTTGTAATTATGGATGCCAGTATTAGGAACTAGGTATGCTATATTAATCAGTGCATTCCATAAAGCAGCTTAGTTGTGGATAGCAGAACCCAATTCAAAATGCAATATGTGACTGGAATTCAAAGAAGTTCAAGAATAGAAACAACTTTAGTTATGGCATGGTATAGGTTTTCAAGCAAGATATTCAACAATAACTCTCTAACGGTAACTTTTCACCACTTTTTTTAATCTTTGTTGAATTTATTTCCAGGCAGCTTTCCTCAGCCAGAAGTATTACCAGTGACATCAAGATATTATATCAGTGCTGACATCCTTTTTGAAAACAAAATCTTTCATTCTTTTCTATCGAGTTCCAGTAAAATCCCTGTACACAGTCCCACTGTTGCAGCTGAGGTGATGAGTTGTTAAGAAGATTGAAGTGCCCTGAATGGCCACATCAGGGTTATAGGTATTCCCAAAACTCAAGATCAAACCAGCCTCCCTTAAAGCACATAGATTAAGACTGAGGAAAGAGTTATTTCCTCAACAAAAGTTAAGGTGCTTTTACCAAATTGAAGATAAGAGATTACTGGGTAGGCAAAATAGTGGATGTCCAGTATAAATGGTACCCATGGAAAGCAATGGAGATTCTTCCAAAATCTAAGAATAATAATGCATGCTCAGGACTTAGAGAGCCCTTAAACACTATCACCCCCTGTTTTTCAGCATTTGGACAGGGTTGATTGGCAAGCATGTTGTTAATGTTTCTTCACTTAGCAAAATGGGGTTGAAATAATCAGATCCTGGACCAAAATATATCATTGGTATTACAACCATGATTACTAGACCTGTTCTCACATGAAGCCAATATATTTTGCAGCCAAAAGAAAAACTGGACCACAGAAACTCAGCCTTTAGAAATGTAAAGGAGTTGTTGATTACGCAGAGTGAACAGAAATAGCAGCAGGCAGCTGGCAGGGAGGAATCAGAGATGCAATAATACCATTTTGAGGGGGGAAAAAAGTCTCTGTAGAACAAAATTACAGAGACTAATAGACAAAAGGTAGAGTTTCAAGCACAAAGGCATGTCTGAAATCAGAAACCTTGCCTTCTGAGCGAAGGGTTGTTTTCAATAATTGTCTGACCAGCACCCATACTGGCCTCTTCTACTGAATCTTCCACCATCACAGTCTGTTTAAAATATTGAAGTATGTCAACAATGTTCATATACCATATAGATGTGAAAGCAAGGCCAAAACCTAGGACTTCAGCAGATAGAGAAGCATACTGTGTGGAAAAAACACTACATGGATTTAGGTGAGCCAGTGAACCTGTCTCAAAAACATACAAAAACTAGCAATGAAATTGTCATGCCCAAATTCCAGCAATCAAATAGAAACCTAATGGTTAAGTCCCATTTCATCTGACTACTTGAAAAAAAAAAAAAGATTAAGCACTTAGAACAAGTACTTTTCTTCAAATCAGGAAAATTGAAACAATAAATGATATCATGGGTTTTGTTTTTGTTTTGGGAGATTTTTGCTATAGGTTGAGTGCACTCACTGGAGAGACAGAGATATAGAAAGTAAGAAGTCACCTCCTCAGTGGGCATGGCCATGCCAAAATCTCTTCTTCTCCATTCTTCTCTTGGGATCTTGGGCACACACGCACACATGCCCTGTGTGAATTTTAAGCCTCCAGGTCCAGGACTCGAACTGTAGTTAGCTATGTGGGATTCCAACAACATAACCATTATGCTATCTTCTGGTCCCATGATACTTTGTTCTAATGCATTAGTAAGCTCTAACCAGATACATGCTGCAACTGGTTTAGTCTCATCACAGTTTACCAAAATATGAGTGTATGTAAACGTATCTGTATATGTGTCTGTATGTGTACATTTATATATGATACTGTTCTTGAAGGTCAAAGTGTACCTTTAGACACTTAGGAACATACTATAAAAAATAATTCTTATAGTCCAATTTAAATGCAGTAAAAAAAAATAAGTGTATACACTTGTTTAGCAGGTTCAGCTAGCTTATTTGTGCATCCAACGTAATCTCTTAAAAATTACCATAAGCAAAATATAACAGATTGTAAACGGTTGCTCATATTAACTTAGCTAAGCACTTGTAATCTGCCTAAGTGTTATTTAACAGAACATAATTGTGAAACAGTATGATACCTTCAGAGTTTGGAAGACTATTATGTGCCTAAATCATATTTAGAAATCAGAGGCTAAAATAGATAATAAACAGTATATACTCTGCAAATACGTGTATATTTTTTTCCAAGTTAAAAAGTACATTTGAATACATTGCTCTTCCTCATGGCATTTTTCGTTCATTTTAGTTTGAAGCAAATATAAAACATTGTAAGGAAAAAAGAGAAAACTAGTAGTTTAAAAGATAAAACACTTTAAACTCTAGAAACAACTTTGGTGAAAGAGAACAGACTTTTCTAGAATTCCAAAAGTTAGACTTTCAATGTTGAGCCTATTTGGAAAGACTGAGAAATAAGGCTTCTACTACAAAAGCTAAAGAAAGGAAACTTGGCATAATGATCTTATCCAAAAGGAAATAAGGATTCATCTAGCTCAGTGGCCCTGGACCAGCAGATTCACCTGGAAACATTAGAAATTCAGGTCATCAGGCTATACTTGGTACATACTGAATTAGAAACTGAGAATGGAGCTCTGCAATCTAGGCTGTAAGAAGCCCTTTGGGTGATTCCGATGCACACTGTCTAGGTCAGTAATGCTACTTCAGAAACACTGATCTACACACACAAAAACAGAAAGTAATCTGTTGATGATAGTATCCTTTTTTTTTTTGAGAGGATTTTGCTATAGGGCACATGCACTCGCCAGAAAGACAGAGAGAGACATAGAGACAGAATGCGAGAAATCACCCCCCAGGGGGGATGGCCACGCCACAATCCCTTCTCCTCCAGTCTCCTCTCGGGATCTTGGGCACACACGCACACGCGCCCAGCGTGAGTTTTAAGCCACCGGGTCTGGGATGCGAACCATGGTCAACTACATGGGAGTCCAGTGACATAGCCATTACACTAACTTCTGGTCCTGATGATAATATTCTTGACTGGACTAATAGACAATGTACTACTGAAGGGGAAATTTTTTAAAAAAAAAGAAGGAAAGGGGAAAAGGAAAATAAATAAAGAGAAGAAGAAAGAGAAGGAAGGGAGGGAGGGAGGGAGGGAGGGAGGGAGGGAAAGAAAGAAAGAAAGAAAGAAAGAAGAAAGAAAGAAAGAAAGAAGGAAGGAAGGAAGGAAGGAAGGAAGGAAGGAAGGAAGGAGAAAAGAAAGAAAAAGAAAGAAAGAAAGAAAGAAAGAAAGAAAGAAAGAAAGAAAGAAAGAAAGAAAGAAAGAAAGAAAGAGGGAGGGAGGGAGGGAGGGAGGGAGGGAAGGAGGGAGGAAGGAAGGAAGGAAAAGAAAAAGGAAAGGGAGGAAGGAAGAAGAAACAAAGAAAGAGAAAGAGAAAGAAAGAAAAAGAAAAAGAGAAAGATTGGTCCAGGTTTAAGGAGATTTGATAAGAATTATAAATGGGTTGGCTGAAAAAGAGTTGCTGTACCTGCCCCATGTAGAGGCCAAACCCTGGGTTAATTGAGAGTTATCACCATGCGATGGAAGGAAACCCTGGGCATAGGCTCTTTTCTCCCTTCCAAGAATATAGAATAGGATAAATATAAACTTTTTATCCACATCCCATCCAGCATGAAGCTGGAACCTGACAGCAGTTTAAGAGTACTGGGTAATGTAAGAAAAGCAAATGAGAGTTTTATGAACCTTCAGATAGGGATAGAAATGTTGGGAGGATCTGACACTCCAAAACTAAAGATCTCGGTGATCAGATTATACCAGAATACATAGTTATTTCAGCAACAAATACAGCAGGGTGATCTATAACAGGTTACTAGAGAGAAGGATCTAAAGAGAGAAGTCACAAGATGATTGGGTTATGTTGAACTAATGCTATCTTTTAAAAGGAGCTATGTGTTGTTTTTATCTATAGAAAAGTAATGCAGTTGCAGTTTTTCATATTCCAGTCTATAATTACTCATTTTAAAAATGCTGTCATTAAATGTTGTGGAAGATTTTTATAAAAAAATATTTTCCTATCATTGCATCATTAATGTTTTTAACTTGAAAGATAGGTACATTACTTTGGAAATTCACAACTGACATTCAGTAAGCATTAAATGTGTTCCAAGCATTCTGCTAGATTCTTCTCACTTTTTTCATTGAAATATGTATATTGCAAATCTATAAGGCAGATTTTAATTTGATATCTAAGAAAACAGACACAGAATTACCTGAGGTCAGGCTATAGTAAGATCCAAACACAGATGAATGATCAGAAACCTAAAATTTTACTCTCTGCTATGCCACTGTGGCAACAATTAACTCCTGACAAATGTAAATTTTACAGACTAAATACTAAATAGAGCATTTGGTGCGCATTACATAGATTAGGGAGTCAACAAATACATGTTGAATGATCGAATAAATATCATTCAGTTTGTAAGTACTCATCTCTCTATTTGATTTAGAAGAGCCTTACTTAATCACCTTATCTAAATAGCACCATCCTCTTCCTGCATGTTTTCTTAAGCTTATATTCCTTCTTCACTTGGTGTTTGTCTTTCCCACTCATGTGTAAGCTCCTTGAGAGCAGGGCTTTGTCTCCCTAGTCTATTTCGCTGTAACCTTTGTGCTTTGCATTTATTAGAGATTCAATGAAAATCACCCCAACAAAAAATGTATAAATGAATGAACAATATTTTTTACAATTTTCAATGACAGAATATTTACAAATGAGTACTCACCTTTCGCAAATCCCTTTCTTTCTCTTTATAGACATCATTGCTGATAACACATTCCTTAATCCTATCTGTGGGATTTAAGGGAACACTTTAAAAGTGTTTATCAGTGTATCGATATAGGTTTAATATTGAATATTGCCAAGATAGTTGCATTGATTGTTTTTTTTACATTTTGAAGGTGATAAAGTGCCACTGCAACACATCCAATTGCTCCTGAATGGCAATTGGATGAGTTTCTGGAGAAAAGGGGGATAAAAGACTGAAAAGCCAGAGACCAATTTAAAAGAGGAATGGAGGGAAACATGGGGATCTAAATATCGACTCTGCTTTTCAAAGATTTATAGCACACTCTTGTGGCAGAGGTAATCCTAAACTCCACTGTGCAACTGACAAATCAACCCGCAGACCACCTTCTTATCATGGTTAACCCAGCAGAGCACAGCAAGTTCCTAGGCAGGGAGCCAATTACAACAAAAACACAATCTAGAATAAGAGTGCAAAATGAAGGGTTTTAGGACAGCCATCTAACACTCGGTAATTCCTAGGAACCTTTTATCTCAGCAAGCTGGGAAGAACTTGGGTTCTTATTTGTTTTCACCTTGCAAAGACAAGTTGTTGGCACCAGGAGCTACAAAAAGTGTCTGCCAAGCCCATGTCAGTCTTGGCCAGTATTCAACGATGTGTTATATGGTACATTAAACATTATGCTCAAGAAAGCAACCTATGACCACCTAGAACTCTGTATTAAAGACCCAGCTAAAATGTAAAGATTTCCTGATTGATTGGCTGACAGATCGCCTTGGGATGATTTAATGCTTCAGTCCTAATAGCAAATACAATAGCTCTTAGAAATCTGTTTTGTTCACTCAGCTTGAAGAAATCACAGTTTAGCTTTAGACAAACTTTCCTTAATTCTGTTCTTCTTTTCTTCTTTCTATTTTCTTTTCTTATTCCTTTTCAAATTTTGTTTGCCATTATCAAAGAAGCGGCTTTGTTTATTAATTTTTGCTTTAATCATGCCTCCACATGGAATTCTTTGATTAGTTTAGTCTTATTTTCTGAGTATCCCCAAATGATTGAGAAAATTGAGAGAGTAAGAATAAAAGCTATAATATTTTTTCAAGTATGCTATTCTTTGAATCAGAAACAATTAAAAAAAGAATTTTTGAAAATCTTAAATCAGAGATATAAAGAAAAGATTCATGCTCCCATTAAATAGTCATTTATTTGCCTTTCTGATGTTGGGTACATGAAGGAACCCACCTCCATTGCAGGAAGGGAGTTTTCATTTCTTCAGTCACAAATACAGAGAACTACAGAATGAAGTGAGCATAACAGAGGGAAAGGAAAAAGAAACCAATGACTTTTTTCACAACAGTGTAAAAAATAAGCCAACGATTTATAGAAAAACGCTCAAATGTGGAAGATCTGCCACTTTCTCATTAGATTTTTATCATATTGGGGAGAAAAAACTTTATTTAATAGTAAGTATGTTGTCCCTGATGATTAAACTACTAGTCTACATGAATTTTTCAGGCCCCTCATTTTCCCTTTTGTGTAAAATATTCCTTTCAGAGCATAAAAAGAGCATTGATATGATATGGTGCATCAAGACTGAATTCTGCAACATTAACAGGACCTAAGATAAACAAAGAGAAGTGTAATATCTAGCATTGTGGTGGTAGAATTTTCAAAATGTGGCTCCAGGTTAAAACAAAATGTTTCCTTTAAAGAGAAAAAAGTCAAGTTATGCTAACTAGTACAATATCACTACCCTGTGAGTGCATTTTTAAAAATTTTTTGAATTTGATTTACACATAGTAAGGATGAAAAATACATCTTTCTAGATCCGTTTATGTAATAAAAATAACAGTGGCAAGTAGGCACAATCAATTTCCATTACATGCAAAGGAGCTCAGCTTTAATGAATTGTTTCATCTGAATGAATAGACAGGCAGTCTATTATTTCATATAATGCAACCAACGAATTGGAATGTTGCTTTGTTAATGAGCTTGCCTAGGCAGGATATTCCAGTGTAAGGAAATCTGTGATGATAACCAAAGGTAGAAAACACAGGATTCCTGGATCTAAGGAATAACTAAATTCCCCAATTGCTGTTATCAGAGGACTGTCAGAAAAAGAAAAGCTCATTAGTTCAGCATAACTACCCGATTATCCCCATGCAGTGCAATCATTTTTTTATGCAGAAATCGGTTGCATTTTGGGGAAGCATTGTTGCATGGAAAATGTATTAAAAGAACTCTGTGATACGTGCCTAATGTTTTTGTATTGTTGAAGAGTTTGGAAGATCGTATTATGCATACAGATGTGCTACAGATCATTAAAGATCAAGAGCTTTCAGATTGCAAAACCAACAGGCTGACACAAAAACCGAAGGGCAAGCAGTATCTCACTCAGCGTAGGAGTTTTAAGAGGTAGAAGTAAAAGTGATATTCTAATCACAGCCCTACCACATCCAACATTCTGATTTGCAATCCTAATGACAACAAAAATGAGTGGACACTAAAATTAGTGTTTATAAAATACTTTATCTGCTGATAAAGGTTGATGTCAGTATCTGTGACAAATGAAGAACAGACAATGAAAATAAGACAAAAACATATTTTAGCAAATGTATTTAATCATAGGGTCTCTGTAAAATATGTAAAATTATGTCATTTATTGAAAATACCATTTATGAAATTTTGACAGATTTCTTTTTTCCTCTGGAAAGAACATTTTAAATGTGAAATGTGAGAAACAAAAAAATAATTCAATATTTTGCATTTCTTGATTTTAGACGTCGTACCCCACAGTTTGAAGTAATAGGGATACACATTTGAACAGGAAACTCCCTAGGAGGTAGATCTCTTCAGCTATGAGAAGTCAAATTCTCTTCAAGTTCATTTTTTGTTAGTAATCCTTAGAAAGGAACAAAGATTATTTTACATATAGGATGTTCTATTTAGTAATAAGAGGAAGCCCTGTTACTAGAAAGCTCTGTTTCCAATGAAAGAACATAATCAAAGACTACTGAAAGAAATGTGCATGAACGTATTATTAAATGGGCCAAGCGTTCACAGCATTAGGATCAGGCTAACTTTCGTTTGCCAGACTTCTTGATGCTGAGCTCATCTGAACCTACCTTCCAGACCCAAAATTCTCCCTTGCCAACAAGAATTTAATTCACTGCCAGATGGTCAACAACAAGTAGTTATTGCTACCAATCTGGCTCTGACCATACAGGCCAAGGCAAGAAATTGTGTTTCTGCTTTGTTCCTGGGAACAAATCTACAACTACAGACAACCCTGATCCTTTCTGCCAAGTTCCTGTTTAAGTTGCCTACCCTAGAACTTCTCTGTCTCAGACTGAATCCTTGCTTTCCTTCCTGGTCAGTCTACCTATTCTTATCAATCTGAAGACTGTAATTAGTCCCCTAATATCTGTCATTCTACTATTTTGTGAAAGTATTTTCACTTACCTGTGTGGAATCTCTGAACAGTGACAGCTCCTAAATTGTTCATTGTCATGCTCCACCAGCCTGACTATCAGTAATTTTCTGATTTTCCTCTTGGAAGGTCCTTGATTCTAACCACTTGCCGTTGCCTGTCTTTTGTCACACATTCTCTAAATGCCATGTCCTAAATACTGTTAAGGTGAATTGCATTTTGTGGCAAAAAATTAACTTTTGTTTTAAGATGATATTTGGGCAACAATTAAAAGGTAGGCTCGTCCAATTCTATAAAATGAAAACAAATAACAAAAAACAGTGAAAAGCTCTCCAAGACAACATAGAATAAACTAGAACAGAAAACCGGGGAGCGATGGAAATAAAACTCTTGAAGAAATTTCATCTGCTGGCAAAATATAAATGAGACTAAGATAAGCCTACTTCAAACTCAATACCTTATTTTGAATCTTGAAAGAGAGACAAATTTCCCCTGATGTTTCTTGCCTATCTTATAATTCAGACATTTTAGATTAAAACAAATCATAAAAATGCTCATAAATGTGAAACTCCATTCCCAGATTCTATGTTTTGGAACCTTCTGGATTATGTAACTTTTTTGTCTTCCTACATCCATCTAATGGGAGCTGCACCCAAACCAAATAGAGACATGAGTATAAATAGTGTGACCATAATACATACACACTAAGAACAAAGTTGTTTCCTCAGGAACGCAATGCTGCTGAATTTGTTACAAAGATGAGTTAATGACTAGGATTTATCAATGCCAACCTACTCTATACTTGCAGATGAGAGAGCCACAGAGTGAATGCATAGTAGGCCCATGAAAATAGTAATGTATGAACAGATGCTGACTAGGTTACCTCATTTAAAGATAAAGAAAGAGTAACCACCACAACAACATAAAAGTAGAAATGAAACTTGGAGATGTTTGAAATGTATTCCAAACTAAAAGAGAGAGAGTAGTAGAAAATTCAAGCCAAGGATTGGCTTCTCAGAATTATCTACTACACAATTCACAAGAGGGCCAATAATCATAAATTATAAAATATTTAAATGATATTGATGTAAATATAGAGCATGAAAGTAGATCTTAAATAAACGAATAAGTAAAGCTTAACCTTAGTACTATATCATAATAGATATTAGAAAACCATAAACCTCAATTTTTCAAGTATTTTCAAATCCACAAATAACTTTTGCATGATATTCATTTCCTATGAACTTTTTAAGACCTCTTCATAAATGCTGGGATGCAGAAATGACAAGACATGTTGTTTTAAGTGGAAGAAAAAGATGTCACAAGTGATCTCTTGCACAGTGTATGTTTTGCATGGTGGATTATGTAACAGAACTATTTCTATGTAAACTGTGGTAGATAGCACAAAAATGGATTAATAAACCAAGAGAACATTAAAAAAGAGGTCTCAAAATTATCACCATGTGTTGACAATTTAAGATCAAAATTGTACAGCCTAGTATTAGAGAGAATGGAATTTCAATAAATAGCTCCTAAATCTATTAAATGTTTATATAAGGAATCAAATAGATGATAAACCCTAATGAATCTATAAAATAAACCTATATATTACAGAGCTCTTCTTCACTGGCATTAGTCATAACTCTTTATATATTACCTTCCTATTAACAATAAAGCAATATACCTTTTTTTAATATACAAACTAGAATTTACATATTCCTGGAGCTTTACGTTGCATTGGTTTTCCATTTTTTTTTCTTTTAGAGAGTTTTGCTATAGGGTGCATGCGTTCACCAGAGAAGACAGAGAGAGACAGACAGAAAGTGAGAAATCACCCCCTGAGGGGATGGCCATGCTTCAATTCCTTCTCTTCCATTTCTTCTTGGGATTTTGGGCATGCACACACACGCACCTGGTGTGAGTTTTAAGTCGCCAGGTCCAGGACTCCCAAGTAGTCCAGCCAGCCACGTAACCATTATGCTATCTGCTGGTCCCCATTGCACTGTGAATGAGTATAAAACTACCTCCCCAAAGTTCAAAGTGTTTTACTAAAGAACAGCATCATATTTCTTATTTTAAAAAATTTTCAAAATTTTAGTGTAGATAAAGTGAAAAACAAGGAGTTATTTTTTGGTCTATATTTTTTCTTCTATGTGTATTCTTACATTTCTGATATGGAATAACTATAAAACTTACCCAAAGCCCCAACAGAGTGAAGGGCAGATCATGCCATGTAATGTTCTCCTGTGTTTAATATGTTTTATGTTTGAAATATAGAAAAATTGGAGTTATTTCTGCAATCTGTTTCTTTAATTTATAGTAAGAAATATGCTGGGCCAGTAGGTGGCAGGGTTGGAAGGCACTGAACTCCCATATGGCTAACGGCAATTCAAGTCCCAGACCTGGCAGCTTTTCTCACTTTCCTTCCCTCCCTCCCTCTCACTCTCTCTCTTTCTCTGTCTCTCTCAGGTGAGCACACATGCCCTAAAGCAAATTAAATAATAATAATAACAATAAAGTTAAATAAATAATTTTCTTGAAAAAAAGAAATATTGTGAGTTCATACTACTGCAATTTATGCAAAAGTGACTTGTTTAAAAATGTATGTCCCCACACAATATGCACTGAATGTCTGCACTCTATGGCAGAAACTGAAAATTGGAAGATATAAAAGCATGGAGGGCAATTGTGGATACTGGAGACTGTGTGGGAAAGGGGTGGGAAGTGGGGGGGATGAGAAGGAGGGAATCAAGGGGAAAAGAAAGAAGTAAAACATTTAAGAGACAAATTAATGGAAAATTATCTGTTGATGATAACACGTATAGAAATACCTTTGAAGAAATACATAGTGTATTTAGAATAGAAAAATTCATTTGGTATGTTGTTATGATACACACGATTGAATGTAAAAAATATATGAAATACATTTTTAAAAATAAATAAATAAAACACAATACATGACAATCAGAAGTGAAAATTTATTCTATTAAAATGTATTGGACTGGGACTAGCAGGTGGCATGGTGGTTAGGGTGTAGGACTCCCACTTGGCCAACTGCAGTTTGAGTCCCAGACCTGGGACTTGCTTTCTCACTCCCAGTACCCTCATCTCTCTCTGGTGAGCACACGTGCCCTATAGCAAAATTAAAATAATAATAATAGTAATAAATAAAACAAAAATAATTCTTTAATAACTGTATTGGACTGATTCACCAATTATTTTGTATCTATGACTAATATTTTTGACTTTTCTCAAATGTGAAATATGGAAACAGTTACCAAAAAAAGTGTTTTGATAAAGAGCATCTTGATTATTAGGTTTACATTTTCTTGTATCAGTACACCCTACCCTTTAACCTTTGGCCACTTTCTTCTATCCACTCATTTAAGAATTCTTCTTCCTTGAAAACAGTGGCATTTGGGACCAGCAGTTAGTGTAATGTGTGTGTCGCTAGACTCCCATGTAGTTTACCGTGGTTCAAGTCCCAGACCCAGTAGCTTAAACTCACGCCAGGCACATGTGCGTGCGTGCCCAAGATCCCAAGAGGAGAATGGAGGAGAAGGAATTGCGGAGTGGACATCCCCCCTGGGGGGTGATTTCTTGCTTTCTATCTCCTATCTCTCTGTCTCTCTCTGTCCTTCTGGAGAGTGCACATGCCCTATAACCAAAAAAAAAAAAAAAAGAAACTATGTCTCATAGTAATTGATTTTGTTGTAAGTAATATTTAAGGGTTTCATTTTGCTTTTTTTATAATTTAAATTTTGCATGTGGATGTATGTATGTGTATGTTTTAAGACAGAATCCCACTGTGTTGCATTCCTACTATCTCAGTCTTCCAGGCAGCTGAGACAAAAAAGGGCATACTACGGCCAGCTTTTTAAGGGGATCCTGGCCACCTTTGTGGCCTCAGTCTTCTTCACAGCAGTTTCTAGCACACAGTAATGTGGTTAGGCCTAATTTCACTTTTTGACATTAATAAACAAATTCTGCAGCAGCATGTGTTGGACATTTTGTCCTTTTCCCCTCTTTCTTTCTTTCTTTTGGCTGGAAGTCACAACCACCATGATTTTGGAAGAAGCTATTTGGTTGCTTTAATAGCTGCTTGATACAAAACACATGGCATGCCACCCCTACTACTACCTATATCTGAGTAAAAAAATAAACTCCTGTTGTGTTAAGCCTCTGGGTTTTGATATATGTTACAGTCATTAATGTTACATTAATTTATCTACTATTGAGATTTATTTGAAAATCTTTAATATTAAAAATCATATCCAAAGAAATGTTAGTCTATAACTATATTTTAAAAAAAGAATTACTTTATTTAACTTATTTATTTATTTATTTATTTATTTTTATTTGACTAGAGAGGGACACAGTGAGAGAGAAAGAGAGAGACAGAGAGAAAGTGAGAAAGCAGGCCATCAGGTCTACAATTTGAACTGCGGTTGGCCATATGGGAGTCCAGTGCCCTTAACCACCATGTCACCTGCCGGCTCCAGTTTATAATTATATTTCTATCCTGTCTTTAACTGGCTATATTATTTAGTATAAACTTACACCCTAGGGTATATTTCCTTCTTTAATTCTCTGAAAGAATTTGTATAAAGTATTGATGATCATTCTCCTTAAAAGTTTGGTAAAATTCACATGAACATGATTGTCTTGGAAGCAGTAGGGGCTTTTGCCTACTTGATCACAGATTCACATGAGATTGCTTTATAAATACTATGGAGTTTTTCTTCATTAAAAATGCACAAATATATATCTACTGAAAATTTTGCACAGTTTCATGTGTCACTTAGGGGTTAATTGAATCCAGGCTAGAGTCCCATGACAGCAGCACAATACTCACAATTCTCAATGGGTGAGAATGCTATTGTTCCTTATTAAAAATTGCCACCTGTTCTTTGGTTTTATTTTCTCCCTTGATTGTTGTATTATTTATGTATGGATAATAAAGGTTCATTTAAAGATTCTCACTCTAACTTTTTTCTATCATGCTTGTTTTAAATGTAAATGTACCACCAGAAGATGTTTTAATAAATTGAGATGTCATTATTGTTAGAAGGAACACCAAGTCACAGATACAGTTATCAACACTCTTAGTTTAAAATAAGAAAGTGCAATAAACCAAACAAAGAGCCCTACTAAAAAACAAGATAACCAAAATTCAACAGAACAAGTTAAATTTGACTGGGACTTGATTTTATTCTTGTGTATAAAGGGTCAATAATTTCATGGCTTAAAATGGCTGTAATCATCTTTTATCTGCATTTATACAAGGTAAATCACCCTAGTGCTTACCTAGAATCGTGCCCCCATCTACTTCCTAAGTTTAACTCTTCCCTTTCATGTGTTATGCACACACATGTCTGCTAACAGTACAACACATTGTGAATAGCTAATCAGAGACCCCATCAACACGCTAATCATTTCCTGGCTAGCAAAATTGTTTATGGCCTCCAGCTTTTTGTTTCCAGGCAACCTCTACTACATAAAGCACGCCAAATAGCCTGAAGAGGTGTCAACGGACACGGAGAACTGGACGCGCATTTCTCTTCTGGCAATAAAACCGTTACTAATGAGTTTCTATGTTGGTTCCTAAACAGGAACTGAATTTGTAAGACTCTCCAAATACCTCTATTAGAATTCTTCACATGCCTAGACCAAATTCCATTCATTTGATACGTTTGTGCCATGTTCCTCCTTTCTGAAACTCCTCCCCAGATGTGTGTCCACCTCCTTAAGCATACAGACAAAGTAATAAGAAAACATGCCTCTGAGCCACATTTTCAAATGAGACTCCATATGAAGGATTCTTCTCTTATTTTTATCTCCATTTGAAAATGATGTCTGTAATATTACCTTTCAGCTGAGGTGTGTTGAATGTGCCATAGGGACTGTTAAAGTGCAAGTCACTCGAAGCATAGGACATTTTTACATGATATTTAATTTTTTTCATATTCAATAGAGAAATGAAATTGAGAACCAAAATCATTTGCACATAGCTTTGAATTCCCTACACTCATTTTCTCTTTTATAGGGAAAGCGGACCTATGTAACAAGAAGCATTAGAGAGAATGCAATTTACTGCTAAGTCAACTATTTGTAGGATATATGTGACAGTGACTGCAGGGGAAAGATGCCTAGTTTTTATTCCCCTCTTTACCACTGACTTAGTATACAGCCCTTATCCATGCTAATTAACTTCTTCATTCTTGATTCACCTAATTGAACTCTAATGGCCATTATAAAAATCACAAAATATGTATTTGTTTTCTTCTCACTTAGCCTTTTGTGTTTTCAGCAGATGTAAAGAAATTCTTAGGAGACTTTATAACAATATAGATGATGTCTTCTCTCCAAATAGTTTGACTCAGTTTCCCTTCCATCTTACAGCATATTTAATCAAATGCTCCTCAAAGCTATGGAGAACAGAGAAGGATCTGTTTTATTTTCTCTGCAATGTGCATTACATTAGAACAGTCTATTAGTATTACAAATCATGCAAATTGTGTAAAAATTTATAAAACAAATTCAGTGGATTACAGAAATTTTTAAGTTTATTTACCTATTTATTTTATGACTGAAAGGGAAAAAGAGAGTGACAGAACCAACAGAGCCTTGATACCAGTCTCCACTCCCAGCCTTCAGGCAGTCCCAGATCAGGAACAAGCAAATGAACATTCAACCTGGAAAATTCCAATATTGAATTGCTATACTATCATTGGACATCAGAATTTTTTATTTTCAAAGAAAGCAAATGGCTCGATTTTTTTTTTGCAGTTTTGTATATATACATATATATATACCATGTAGAGACTGAGAAAGCATGCAAAAAATATATTACTGTGTATTGTATACTGAATTTACAAAAAAAAAATAGAAAATATGCCAGTTGGACTCTCTATTTGAAATGATTTACTTTACCACTCTCTTTTCTACCAATTTACTTTTGTTTCATAGATTACAATCATTTGTGAGCGACGATTGTTTTTAAATTATCACAGGGTATATCCATTTGCCAGAAAGAGAAAGAGGAAGAGAGAGAAGGCACCCCCCTCCCGAATTGTGTATGATTATCCCAGAATCTCTTCCCTCTCTTTCCTCTATCCTGTAGAAAATTTTAGTCACATATACCCTGAATGTTTGAATTCAGGCCACAGGGGCCAGGATTCAAACCACAGTTGGCCATGTGGGATTTGACTTCCTTGAGAGCTAGGCTATGGGGCCAGTCCAAGTGACAATTTTTTAACCTTTGTTGAGTATGATATGCACATAAAGAAGGCGTATATATTTAACGTGTACAATTTACTAACTTTGGAGATAAGTATGTATCATTGAAACCATCTTCACAATCTATGCTATAAACCTACCCATTACCTCCAAAGGTGCCTTTTTATTTACTATCAGTTTTGTATGATAACACATAAGATTCATCCTCTTAGCAAAATTTCATATAAAATGCAATATTGTTAACTATAGGCAGTATGTTTTATAGTAGATTTCTAAGACTTACCTTGAATAACCAAAACATTGTACCCTCAACTAATAATACCTCTCGCTGGCCCTTGACAACCACCATTCACTGCTCTGTTTCCATGAATTTGACCATTTGGGATTTTTCATATATTTGGTCACATGTACTATTTGAGTGTTTTTGGCTTATTTTACATAGCATAACTCTTCTAGGTTCATCCTCATGGCCACAAATGATAGGATTTCTGTTTAAGGTTTAAAATATATCATTGTACATTTAGACCACATTTTCTTATCCATTCACCTGTCAGTGGATATTAGATTGTTTCCACGTCTTGGCTATTGTTAATATTGCTGCCATAAACATATGAGTATAGTTGTCTCTTTAAAATCCTGATTTCAATCTTTTAAATATAAACTCAAGATCATATAGTAGATCTATTTTTAATTTTTTTTGAAAAATCTCCATACTGTTTTCCATAGTGCCTGCACCAATTTAAATATTCCAACCCACAGTGAATAAGGGTAAATTTACTTCACATCCTCACTGTTTGTCTTTTGTTTTGTGAAAATAGACATTCTAACAAGTATAGGGTGTTTCCTAGCAGGTATAAGGTTTTGATTTACATTTCACTAATGATAAGTGATACTTTTTTTTTTTTTTTTTTTTTTTACCTTTTGGTCATTTACATGTCTCCTTTGGAGAAACATCTGTTCATTCCCTTTGCCCAATGTTTAAAATCTGGTTACTTGTTTCAAAGCTATAGTAATGAAAGTAGTATGAAACTGGCATGAAAACAGACGCATAGATCAATGCGACAGAATAGTGAGTCTGGAAATAAAACCACTTATAAGTGATGAGCTTTGATAAGGTGCCAAAAATAACAATGTGGAAAGGATGGTCTCCATAAATGGTACTGGGAAAAATTGGACATTCACAAGCCACAGAGTGAAATTGAGCCCTGTCCCAGTGTAGGAAGCCACATGCACCAAAATGGCTGACATGACCTTCATACAAGGACCTTCAAGTATCCTTGTTCCGGGAGTAGACAATTCACCCTGAGACTTCCTCATTTGGGCAGGTCCTCAGTCAGGTCCTCAGTCAGGCCCGCGACAATTCCCGCCCCCTTTTCCTACCCTGTATATAAAAATGTTCTCGGGCCCTCAATAAACGAGCAACTGAATACCATCTAGAGCTGTGACACTGTGTCGCTCCCGTGCTGTGACGCTGCTCCGGTTCCAGACCTCCGCTCTCTCACTCAGGCACCCTGCCCGATCGTCCTGCAGGTCGGGACATCCCAGTAGTGGGGGAACTTACCAGTAAAGACTTTGTAGTCTGTGGGCTGGTGCCATGTGGGAGGCCAAATATGACTCCTGGTCCAACCTAACATCCAGGCACAATGGCATGCACCTGTAAACTCAGTGACTGAGGGAGTCTGAGGCAGGCGGATGGTGAGCTTGAGGTTGGCCTGGGCAACATAGTGAGACTCTGTTAAAGAAAGGAAAAAAAAGAAAGGAAAGGAAGAAAGGCAGGAAAGAAGGAAAGGAAGAAGGAAGAAGGGGGAAAGGAAAGGAGATGAGAGGAGAAGAAAGGAAAGAAGCAAAGAAAGAAATTAAGCTGGGAAGAATACACCTGTAGTATCAGGTGGGAGGCTGAGTCTAGAGAATCCCATGATGAGATCCTGTCTTAAAAAATGGGGGAGGGGAGGGACCAGCAGTTAACATAATGGCTATGTTGCTGGACTCCCATGTAGTCAATGGCGTTTCAAGTCCCAGACCCAGCAGCTTACATTCACACTGGGCAACTGTGCGAGCGCGTGTGCATGCATGCCCAAGATCCCGAGAGGAGAATGGAGGAGAAGGGATTGGAGTGTGGCTATCCCCACTGAGGGGTGGGTGATT
The DNA here is from genome assembly GCA_026018925.1 of Tupaia tana. Lineage (NCBI taxonomy): Eukaryota > Metazoa > Chordata > Mammalia > Scandentia > Tupaiidae > Tupaia > Tupaia tana. The sequence goes on from JAKSZU010000006.1 coordinate 178,614,684, forward strand.
TCTCATTTTCTGTCTCTCTGTTTCTCTCTGTCTTTCTGGCAAGTGCATGCTCCCTATAGCAAAAAACCTCTCCAAAAAATTTTTTAAAAAAAGGAGAGGGGGAGGCAGCAGATGGCATAATGTTTATGTAGCTAGACTCCCACATGGGTGACCACAGTTCAAGTCCCAGACCCGACAGTTTCAAATTCATGTTGGACATGTGTGTATGCATACCCCAAATTCCAAGAGAATGGAGGAGAAGGGATTGCGGCATGACCATCCTTGGAGGAGGTGGAGGGATTTCTAGCTTTCTGTTTTTCTCCCTTCTGGGTGAGTGCACATGCCCTATACAGAAAATTTCAAAAAGCAAAGCAAAATTAAAACAGGCCAGCTCTGTGTCCTGCTGGTTAGCACAGCCAGATCCAACATGACTGACCACAAGTCCTAGACCTGGTGATTTGAGAAACACATTGGGAGCATAAATAAGCATGCCCCAAATCCTGAAAGACTGAAGAGATGGAGTTTATTTATCTTTTTGAAGAATTTTTTTATTTTATTTTTATTTATTTATTTATTTATTTATTTATTTATTTTTAACTTGAACAGAGAAAGAGAAAGAGAGAGAAAGAGAGAGAGAAAAAAGGAAAGTGAGGGAGCAAGTTGCCAGGTCTGGGATTCAAACTGCAGTCCACCATGTGGGAGTTCAGCACCTTAACCACCACACCACCCAGCAATACCTGAGAGTATTGATTGTGTGAATGTTTCTAGACTCAGAATGCTATCTTTTATGTCAACCTTGACTAAATGGAGCCACCAAAGATGCCATGAAAGAAGTGTTCCTAATGCTACCATGATTGATAACAAAAACTTATTATTTGCAGAACTCTGCCAGAATTAAGACTGGCATAAGGACAACTGTAACCTGGCACAAGGACTTCTGCAAAGATATTTGCCCAGAGATTTCCTTTTTGACCTTGAACTGAGATCACACTTGTTACTAACTTTGGTTGTCCAGGATAATTGTTACAACATAATTGGTAAATCCCCTCTCTTCTCTCTCTCTCCCTTTTAATAGTTTGCCTTTAATACTTATAAGGATTGCTCATCCTTGGTGAGCATGTTTCGGGTTACCTGAATATCAGGCTGTATTCTGATACAATTCTCAAACATATGCCCAAAAAGTTCTTTCTTATTTACATATTTTGCTTCGGTTTACCTTTTTAGATTAAGAATTATAACAAACATATAATTACAATGTATGATATTAACAATAAGGGATGCTAAATACAGAGTATACAGACACCCTACACTATCTTCGCAACATTTTGAAAATTTAAATCTACTCTAAATTAAAAATATTCAAATATAAATGCTTTTACTTTTAATGAAATAGAGTGTAAATTCATAATATTAACAGAAATAACCAACATTTAGATCCAAATATCTTGAAATATTTTAATAAAAGTTTATTTTAATTAAAATAGAAAATTATATATTCTCACTTATTTTGAAACTCATCTAATTTCACAGAATAAAGAGACCATCTCTAGCTAAAATTACACATATTAAAATGTCTTAACATTATAAATTTAATTAATTTAAATTTAAATTTTAAGGGTACCAACATTTTGATGAAGATAAAAAAAATGAAGATAAAAAATTAAGAAGATAAATGAAGATAAAAAATTACCATCTATTCATTTTGTCAGTAATTAACAAAAATACTGTGAATAACACATGACAAAATATTTGGAATTAGGATCACAAGAATTAAGTCTCTTCTACTTTGACTCTGTTTCTCAAAGGTATCCACTTATTTAATTCTTCATTACTAATGAAATTTAATATTATTTTGCAAATTTTCAACATTCTATAACTCTCTTTTTTCACCTCTGATTTACTTGAAATGACATTTAGGGACCAGCAGTTAGCGTAATGGCTATATCACTGGACTCTCACGTAGTCGACCACGGTTCGCATCCTGGACCCGGTGGCTTAAAATTCACACTGGGCACGTGTGCGTGTGTGCCCAAAACCCCTAGAGGAGAATGGAGGAGAAGGGACTGTGGCATGGCCATCCCTCCTGGGGTGTGATTTCTTGCTTTCTATCTCTCTGTCTCTCTCTGTCTGTCTGGCGAGCACACACGCCCTATAGCAAAAACCTCTCCAAAAAAGAAAGAAATGACATTTACATGTGCTTCACATTGTCTATCTGAATGTAGTTCTCAGCTCTCACACTCTGAAAATAATTGCTCCTTTTATCAACTTCATTATGTCATATTCTGCAGTACGTAATTTCACAATTATTTCAGAGTTCAGTGCTACATTCATAGACTTTGTTGGGTCCCAGTTTTCTCTAGTTTTTCATTTTTTAAATAATGATTCATATTCACGATTCATAATTTTGGAGCCAACTCCATAATCTATTGGTAAGAGAGTCAGATCCCATATGACTAGCCATGTTTCAAATGCCATCCTCAGCAGCTTGAAAAATATACTGGGTACTTTTGGATGCTTGCCCAAATTCTGACAGGAAGAAGAAATGGAGGAAAAGGATTAATGTATGACCACACCTCATTGGGGGTGTTCTCTCTCGCTCTATCTCTCTCTCAAGAGGGCACATGTCCTCTGGCAATAAAAATAAATAAATTTAATGAAAAGATTTGTAATTCTTTCATTTTATTTTGGTTATAGTCGGTTAGATTTCTGAAGATAGTAAATAAAGGAAAAAATATATCTTCCAGAAAAATGATCCTTGGTATGTAAAAGTTAATGATTAACTTTTATTTGTAAACAATATTCTAAAGAAGTAATCTATTGACTTGCTAAAAAGTAGCTAAAAGAAGGCTGGAAAAAGGTGGCATGGAAGTTGAGGTGCTGGATTTCACATGGCCAACTGCACAATTCGTATTCCAACCCGATGGCTTGAAAAAACATGCCAGGCACATGGAGTCAGTGCCCCAAATCCTGAGAGTAGACTAGAAGAGAGGGAATTGCATACTTGTCATCACCTCTTGAGGGGTAATTTCTCATTTTCCCTCTCTCTCTCTCTCTCTCTCTCTCTCTCTCTCTCTCTGGCGAGTGCATGTGCCCTATGGCAAAATAACTAACTAACTAACTAAATAAATAAATAAATAATTTTTTTAAAAAAATTAAAAGCACAATAAGGAACATTTTGCTTGCATATATTTCTTACATATTTTTCAAACAGGTAGTTTACTGGGACCAGCAGTTAGCGTAATGGCTATGTCGCTGGACTCCCACGTAGTCGACCACGGTTCATGTCCCGAACCCAGTGGCTTAAAACTCACGCGGGGCGCATGTGCGTGCCTGCCCAAGATCCCGAGAGGAGAATAGAGGAGAAGGGATTGCGGCGTGGCCATCCCCCCTGGGGGGTGATTTCTCGCTTTCTATCTCTCTGTCTCTCTCTGTCTGTCTGGTGATCGCACGCGCCCTATAGCAAAAACCTCTCCAAAAAAAGAAGAAGAAAAAAAAAAAAAAACAGGTAGTTTATCCAAACGGCAGGAATGACCATTGTATTAATTGTGTCCCAACATTTTCTAAGAGCTTTTCTCTGAAAAGTGCATTTCCATAAAAAAAAAAAAAAAATTCTCTCTGGTTTCATAGCTCTTTGTATTTAATTACATTAATGATTATCAGATATCTGGTGGGGAGTTGCTTTAATGCACAAGCACTTAGCTAATCCTTTAATGGGAGCAGAGGGCCTCAGAAGTGACCAGATAAATGTGAGATTCATTATTGACACAGAAGCTGATGAGGCAGACCAACTTTCGGAGTATAAAAGGAATGTTCTGTAATTACGCCTGACTTATACTCTAACGTCTACAAATTACCTTACTAATTATGTCTGTGGGCCAAAAAGGATCAGTATGTTCTAAAGATCCAGAAATAGCATTTCCACTATGTTAAACTGGCCATATCTCTGAGTTCAGACGTGTGCCTGTGCATGCATGTTTGACTGCTTATGGCCGTGTTGCGTCTAGTGTTAAGCTTTCATTATTGATTTTCTAAAAAATGGCAAAAGGCCTTTGGAGACAAAAATTTTGGATAACTCACCAGAATCTCGGGCCTCTGTGCCTATGGCAGATTGTCAGTTGTCAACCGGTAATCATCACCCATTCCTTCTATGGCTAAGAGATACTTCCCTTGCAATTCCCTTTCTTGTACTAATACAAGTTCGAGTCTCTCATGAAGAGAAACTTAAGTGAAATTAGAAAAATGGAAGTGAAGTGGATAGCCAATAAGGTAGTGCTGTTCAGATGAGATGGCTCAATGTCCTCTCCAACTACTAGTTCTGGGGCAAAGAGGACTCATGAAAGTCCGAGTGTTCTGTGGCTTCTTTCTCACCTGCCTCAGCCTACGCTTCAGCTGATAGCCTAACTCCTTCTCTGGTCCTCTAGTTCTAGTTTACCCATCTATGCTGCCCAGTTTCTGGTACAAACATGTAAGTTCAAATCCCTATATAAGGGGACTTCAGAAAGTTCAGGGACAAATGGAATACAAGTTTGAGTTTATGTTGGTGCAAAAAATTTCAATATTTTGAAATCCATTTAGTATTCTATATATAGGCATTTCCATGAACTTTTGGAAGACCTCTTCATAGTAAGACTATTCTTGTAGCAATATTTATCTAACGAAACTTGAAATAAACTTATCCTTGAAATCAGCAAAGGAGAAAAACAAGTTGGACTGTTTATATTCTTTGGGAGATGAGTCCAGATTCAGGGAAATTAAAATGTAAGAAGCATCACAAATCATGAAGAAAATTAATTTTTTATTATTGCTTATAATAGAGTACCTTTTTCTGATATGAAGAAATTCTCAACGTTTTGATCATACTAATCTGAATTATCTGCCAAAGAAGTTGGCTTTGTAGACTAAATTGTTGCATGTTGATAGCTCATATAGCACAATCTAATAACTTATACCAATCAGGGGGAAATAATTATTTTAAACAGGAGAGGTAGATTAACATTTTCCTCTAGATAGCACTCAAGTGGGAAATAAGCACATAGGGAATTGTGGGCAAAAGCTATGATGAGTGTACTTGAGTGGAACATTAGTGACCTACGAATGTAAAAGGGAAATAAAAACTGGGAGAAAACTTTGAAAACTAAAGGCTTTTTCAATTTAAAAGTACTTTCTTGCTGTCAAGCCTGAATGATTTCCTAGAATGCAAGAGCATCATATGATTTTGGAAGAAATTGCATTTAATACTGTTTTTTTTCTTCTTTTTTTTTTAAGCTCACTAAAACTGTGCTAGTATGAGACACCTCTCCATTCACTAAGCAAATGATGTTATGATGAGTTCTGAAATTAACTAATGTGTTTCTAGTCCATGCACATACAAAGGGGAAGATGAATAATTTTGTTTCCAAATGGCACACTCTAGTATAGCTTTTATCATGCATTAAATAATGAATCAAAGAACACTTACATTAGAACACTTGGCTATTGTATTAAAAATATAAAGACAGAGCTTAGCTTTATGTTCACTTTTCCTTTCTTCTAATAATAGCCAAGCATAAGAGATGTTTAAAGGAACAATTTCAGAAGAGTTGCTTCAGGTACAATCAGTGTGAGAAGTCTGTCAGGTGTTTATTTTACAAGTGGTAAGATTAATGTACTCGGAGAATAATGTAATGAGATATGCTAAGAAGACTGGCTATAAGTCAAGAAAGAAAAAAAGTACAATGCAGTTAGGAGAATGTAAACTCTCTTCATAATTTGTATGTCATTATTAATGCAGAGTCATTGAAATAATTCAAACCCAAACAGTCAGACCAAATACTTTGGTAAATTTCTACCAAATAGCACTGTTAAAAATAGGGAAAAACAAGTGCATGCCTTTTACCATATTGTCAGACAAGCTTTCTGAACTTTTAAAACTCTTTTAGTTAGTAAGATTGGTTGATTTCACCATTTTCATAAATTACACACACATATATATATGTATATATGTAAGATTGACTCAATATCACCATTTTCATAAATTACACATGTGTAATTGAAATAAATATGGTGAAATTGAGCCAATCTTACTAATTAAAAGAGTATAAATATATATAAAATATATATATATATATATATTTATATACCATATATATATATATATATTTAGTCAAATGAAAACTTGTACAATTGATATTTTCATTTTTTTCTCAGATGCTTGGAAGTCCATAGAGTTCACAGTCCTGATTCAGCTCCTCTGGGATTTTGCAGTTTGGGAGGAGCCTATAGTTTTCAGAAAAAGTGATTGACTATCTAAGGATGATGACATGCATGACAAGAATTTTTTTTAAAATTGAAATACAAGTATATGTCTTTATTACGATGCTCACAAGAATGAATGCCACATTAGCAGTCTTCTCCTATGACAAAGAATACATTTGATCCTCATTGTGGCAGCACAGAGGGCAAGGGCTCTCAGAGCTCATACCAACTGTCCATTCCCCAAAGAGTGTTTCCTTGGATCCCATCCTCTCTGCTGCAACTTCCGACCAGGTCTCCAAGATTCCCACAATCTTTCATTTCTGTGACCATTCACACTCCGCCCTTTCCATTCGGTGTCTCTCTAGCACAAGCCACCCCTGATATCCTGCAACACATCCCTTTGGTATGAGGCGGTGCTTTGCCATCCTCATGGTCAGGGTTGGGAGTGGGAGAGAACACCACAGTAGTAAACATAAATGGCAGAGGTATGTTACTAAATGATGCCTGAACATACGTCTAACACATAAAACACACACTTCCTCCCAAATGATCCATAACTCCTTAGAGAGGAAAGGAATCTCCTTGGTCATTTTTAATTTTTACATATATGACATGCTTCTGCGTGCAAGGCACGAGCGATACAAAGCAGATGGTGTTGACTTCTACCACATCCTACACACAGGAGGAAGTGAGCAGGCGAAAGCTGGAACCAGATCTCCAGCCCAGCTCTAACAGCCTTTGCCACCACTCTGCTTCTGTCTACTCTGGGTATCCGTAATACCTGAGTGTAGTATTAATCCAATTAATAAAATGTCTTTCTTTCCAATTAGTTTTGCCCTTTATATTTTATAGTATGTTTCTGAAGAAGATTGTCAGACCTCTATTCTGCATTAAATTGAATTAGTTTGGCTACAAATAATGTTAACCTCAACTTAAACATCTAAAATAAGGAAATGTGTGAACCTCTAGTATTTTTTCTTTAGTTTCTTAAGAATTTTATGAAAAACTAAGGCTATTTCTCTTCCTCTGCTTTGCTACTGTAAGGTAGATTCACCCTCATTCATCAGCAGAAACAGAGATCAAGATCTTTGTTCCTATCAACTGAAAAGGCTGTGTTAACTTCCTCAGAAGTCAAAACAAATATTTCGTTGTATTTCACTGGTCCAGATTTGTTACACTTGCCCTTCTTCAACTAAGGACTGGCAAAATTAAAGAAATTATCACGGTTGCCTTAGATTAATTATTTTGTGGAAAATATGTGGGTATTATCAATCACAATGGCTACTGTACACTATGAAGCAAAGCATTAATGGCACAAAGAGGTGTGGTATTATCTGTTGAAGATATTTCATAGTTTTATCAACAGTACTAGGGAGAAATGTTCACTTGTTGAAATATCCATTTTGTAAGACAAATAATAATGTGGTAGAATGTATGGGAGAAAATGAAATGGAAAAAAAAAGGAAAAATAAATAAATAAATTAATTAATTAATAAAATAAAATAAAATAAAAATATTCCGGAGCCAGCCTGTAGCTTAGTGGGTAGGCCACTCGAATCAACATTGCCTACTGTGCAGTTCAAGTCCTGGCCCGGGTGGTTTAAAAGCGCACTGGGCACTAACATGTATGTGTGCCCCAACTCCTGACAGCAGGGATTGATTGAGAAGGGACTGTGGCATGACCATTCCACATAGTAAGTGCTTTTGCTTCTCCTTCTCTCTGTGCTTGTCTCTCTCTGGCAAGTGCATATACCCTCTAGACCAAAAAAGAAAGAAAAAAAAAAGATTATATTAAGTTAATAGTATGGCTCTGGCTGTGTAACTTTTGTTTGCTTTTTAAATAAAGATACAGAACTTTATTTTTTTTAAAAAAAGACTCATTTTAATAAATAATTAATACTAAGTGTTAGTAAACCAGTTTTATCATTTTTATGTTTATTTAGATTGCCAAAGGAATATATGTTCATTGACGTTATGAGCACATTATAGTCTACAACTTCCATTGGCTCTAAGTACCATTTAGTTATCCTACTGCTATATTTCTGGTTAGCATCTTCTCATTTCTATTATAAAAATAGCTATGGTGGAGCCAGCAGATGCACTGGATTCCTGCACAGGCAACTGTAGTTTGAGTCACTGAGGAGGCGGTTTGAAACTCACGCCAGGCATGTGTGCGTATGTGGTCAAAATCTCAAGAAGAGAATGAAGGAGAAGAGATTGCAGCATGGATGTCCCCCAGTGAAGGATGATTTCTCACTTTTCCTCTCTATGTCTCTCTCTGACAAGCAAATGAAAATATTTAGTTGCATTTCATTGGCCTTGATGCACTCTATGGCAAAAACCTAAAAAAAGTACCCTATGGCAAAAACAAAAACAAAACAAACAAACAAAAGCTATTGCTAATCTTTCCTAATCTTCTTAACTCTCCAACCTTTATTAGCCTAGATTCTCTCTACTATAAAATGATTTATTCACTATAAAACAGTAAGAAATAACTATAATAATTCCTTGCATCTTCTGAATTACTGACACCATCATTGGTCTACGATAGGTTAAAAAAAAAAAATTACCATCTGGGGACAGGTTGTGGTTCAGTTAAGGTAACTGAGCTCACCCAGGGGAAGGTCCTGGGTTTGTGCTCTCAGAGCCCACCAGGCAAGTGTGTATGTTTCCGTGATCTAGACCCACTAAGAGTGATGGTGTGTGATGGCATGAAGACCCTGTTGGGCATACTGCCTCTTCCTCTCATGAAACAACTAATAAATAAACATTAGGGACCAGAAGTAGGCGTAATGGCTATGTCGCTGGACTCCCATGTAGTAGACTGCAGTTTGAGTCCCGGACCTGGTGGCTTAAACTTGTGCTGGGCACGTGTGCATGTGTGCCCAAGATCCCAAGAGGAGAATGGAGGAGAAGGGATTGTGGTGTGGCCATCTCCCCTGGGGGGTGATTTCTCATTTTCTGTCTCTGTCTCTCTCTGTCTTTCTGGAGAGCATACATGCCTTATAGCAAAAACCTCTCCTTAAAAACAAATAAAAAAGAGGTAATGTTATCCTTTTTACTTTCTATTTATCTATCTTTCTCTATCAATTTATTATTTTATGTTTGTATTTTGAGTGTTAACATTTGACTAGCATATATCAACAACAACTTCCATAGAGCTTGTGATGTGATTAACAGCAATATCTAAGCATATTTAGAAGAATTAGCTTAGCTCACACTAATAACAAATCACTGAATTAGTTATGTTTAGTTTCTCCTTTTCAGTGAGGAGAAAACTGAGGTACATTGTTATACAGGAGATAGACCAAGTATTCAATCTAGTAATTCTCAGTCAAGCAAGAGTTTGTTTTTAATTCCTATACTCTTGTCTCTCCTAAAATTGAAGTCTTAAGTGGAACATCAAATTACAATAAATGAGAAATTTCAAAACAAATCACCACATGATGAGAAGAGGATGATAACATTATCATTCCACCATATTTGCAGCATTGTGGAACCACAATTAACATACTAGAGCATTCACTAAATATAAGTTTACAGCTCAATCATTTTTAGTATATTTACCATTGTTGAACCATCACCATAATCCAGTTTTAGAACAGTCCCATCGTTCTATGTAGCATACAAGTTATGTTGCATGGTTCCTGTAATGTGGTACAGGGACCCCTGGGTATCCCCAAGAGCCCTTCAAAAGATCTGAAATGCCCCCACTATGTGTACATGGTAGAGAGATACAGTATAGTGTGTACAATGAAGAAACACTTTATAGTTAAATGGTTAATACATAGGAGATATGGAATTCACCTGACTTATTTATTTTTTGGGGTGGAGAGGTTTTTGCCATAGGGCGCGTGCACTCACCAGAAAGGCAGAGAGAGACAAAGAGACAGAAAGCAAGAAATCACTCCCCAGAGGGGATGGCCACGCCGCAATCCCTTCTCCTCCATTCTCCTCTCAGGATCTTGGGCACGCACACACATGCGCCCAGTGTGAGTTTAAGCCACTGGGTCTGGGACTCGAACCGCAGTTGACTACATGGGAATCTAGCAACACAGCCATTACGCTACCTGCTGGTCCCATGGAATCCACCTGACTTCTCTAAAGAGTGATATTAAAGGAATTCACAACAATGAAAAACAATGTTATTCTTTCGAAAAAATGTATTTTTTATTTAAAAATATTCTAATTTATAAAAACTCAGTATTAAAATTTTAATGTATCAGCAAATGTTTTAGAATTTATGTTTAAGTTTATAACACAGCAAATATTGATAGATAAAATGAACAAAAGATCTTTGGGTCTTTTGAAAACATTTTAAATTGAGTCTCACTACTTTATACTTCATACCACTACCACCAAGAAAGGAAAAATTGTGGGAAGCTAATTCTTTAACCTCTGATCTTATGAGGGGGGAGCTTCATAAGATTACTCAGAGACTTAAAGCGTGTTCATTATAGTTTTCAGATACATAATAATGGCATTTGACTTATACTTTAAAAAAGCTTAAAAATGAGCTTTAACAAGAGGTTAGAGGTAGCTGCATAGAATTAAATCTAACCTATAAGATATTGTTGGTATTAGCAATGCATTAGTGCTTCCTATGAATTAGATTAAAATGATCACTCAAATAAATCATTATAATGTCATCTCAGATTCATGATACAGGGATGCCAGAGAGACTGAGGAGATAGCATATCCAGTTAGAGTGAGTTTTGAGTGTGAAATGACTTGATTTCACAGCTACCTTTAAAAAATAGAGATGTGTGGTATTTTAAGACAAAAGAATACAGTAAGAGGGCCCATAAAGAATACTAAATTCACACAGAAGTACCTCTTGAAACTTTTACTGATGGGTGGAATAGCATTATTTATAGAAGACTTAAACTGCTTTGAGAAAAAAAAAAAGAAAAGTTAGATTAAATAAGAAAAAAGAAAGCTATTTGTTTAAAATTATCAGAGAACTGCTGAAGCCTCTTGGAGTATAAGGATTGTCATTATAGAACCAAAACCCACAGAGAAGTAAGATGTCAATCAGAGCCTGAATTTTCCCAAAATGAATTTGACAATCTTAGGTTTAAACATGAGTCTGAAACATAAGCCTTTTCCTGAAAAAGGGCCACTGAGAGACAAAATTAGAAATATGAGAAGTCTCAAACACATGCTACTCTGAAACATTTGCTGAAATCTGGAAATTCTTTGGGCAAGATACTAAAGACTAAATTTAAGTCTTCTAAAAAGTAGAGACAAGTTTTTAGCAGAATTGTGATGTTGCATGGGCCCGTTAGGGAAAAGGACCACAGTGAAACCATCACTCTTAGTCAAAGGTCCTAGGAAGGCAACCACCTAGAGATGAATCATAGACCAAGCTTTACCGAGTCTGTAAGCCACGCCTCACCTGTCCCTTTAATGAGGCCAGCCCACACTCTGTCTTCCTGGCAGAGGAAAGCATGAACTCTATAAAGGTTTATCTGAACTCAATCATTTTCATATACCATGACTGACATTCAGCAAGATAAGCTATGTGATAAAAAAATGGTAATGAAAATAGATGCACAAAAAATATTGAATTAATAGAAAATGATTGTTTCAATAAATAAGGGATGAAAAATGAATAAGAAAACAGAAATCCACCAAGTCATTAAATTTATAAAAACAAGTAAATTAAATGTGAGGCTAATAAAAAAAATGATGTTAAGATTTTAGAATATTCATTGAAGACAGATGAGGCACAGTGGAAGACAGGATTGCTAACAGGAAGTCAATTCAGTAGAAAATAGACAAACCTGAGGAAGGACATTTGGGGGAGGGGCAGGGAGGAAAAGCCTTAATGGCACAAAGAGGTGTGGTATTATCTGTTGAAGATATTTCGTAGTTTTATCAACAGTACTAGGGAGAAATGTTCACCTGTTGAAATACCCATTTTGTAAGACAAATAATAATGTGATTGAATGTATGGAAGAAAATGAAATGAAAAAAAATAAAAAGAAAAAAAGAAAAAAAAAAAAGAAAATAGGCAACCCAAAGTATGAGAAAAAGAATACAAAATAACAACAAAGTTCTTAAAAGAAATATAAGGTGTAACAGAAGCTTTGAATATTTACTGTTAAAGTCCCAGAAAAATAGGATAGACAGAATAAGTTAGAATAATATCTGAAGTGATAATATCCAGAAATTTCCCAACATTTATGAGAAAATTAGCCTATTGATAAAGAAAGGTCTAAAAATCCATAAATGGAGGCAAATACAAAGTGACCCATGTAAGCCTTTTAGAATTAAACTCCTGAAACTAAACACAAATACAAATATATTAAATTACACAGAGATACAAGAGAATTGAATGACTGCCTCACCTTTCCCATTTCTGCTTTTCTGCTTGTGCTAAGTCCAACCAAATCTACATGAAGTTTTACCCAAATTATGTTTAATACTTTAATATCTTTCTCTGGGTATTATAATCTCATAACAATCTCTTTCCAGAGAACCTCTCACCGCCTTTTTTTAATTTTCTTATTCTCCTTGATATAATTTGAGTACTTTCATCTTAAGATACTATATTTTGAGTACTTCATCAGATCTATTTTACAGCCAGACAGTTCTTTTTCCAGATACGGTGAACTTGCTCAGGGGTTTGGTTCCCGAGTCACCCTGTACACACCTACTGTGTATGTGCATGCCTGTGAGCCTGGCTGGTTGGAAGGCTATGGAGAGTGTGGCATGAGACACTATTGAGGGTGCTTCTTGTCCTCTCTCACTCCATAAATATAAATATATATATGCATTTCTTTTTTTAAAAAGCTCTGTTCAAAGTTTGAACAACAATGAAGCTTTATTTCCAAATTGATTTTTTAAGAATTCTTTATTTACTTAATATTTATTTGTTATTATCATTCTTTTTTTTTTTTTTTGGAGAGGTTTTTTGCTATAGGGCGCGTGCGCTCGCCAGACAGAGAGAGACATAGAGACAGAAAGCGAGAAATCACCCCCCGGGGGGGATGGTCACGCCGCAATCCCTTCTTCTCCATTCTCCTCTCGGGATCTTGGGTACGCACGCACACGCGCCCGGCGTGAGTTGTAAGCCACCGGGTCCAGGACGCGAACCGCAGTCGACTACGTGGGAGTCTAGCGACATAGCCATTACACTAACTGCTGGTTCCCATTCATTTTTTTAATTTAACCAGAAAGAGACAGAGAAAGAGAAAGAGAAACCGGGAAAGTGAAAAACCAAACTGCCAGGTCTGGGACTAGAACCTCTGTCTGCCATGTGGAGTCCAGCACTTTAAAACCGCCACACCACCTAACCCTAACCCTAACACCTTCCCCCAGTTTGGGTTTATTCTGTTTTTAGAATAATCTCAAGCAGAAAAAATACTATTGGGTCATGGGAAAAGTCATGACACTTTTTTTTCATAGAAAACCATTAAAAAAAAAAAAAAAAACACATCATGAATTTTCTGATGACCCGATAGTTTAACTTACAGATCTATGATTAGGAAATGAGATGAACACATGCTCTTCTATATGTTGTAAATCAATTAAATTGATGTCCAGCTATAACATATATATATATATATATATATATATATATATTTATATATATATATATTTATATATATATAATATTTTTATGTTTTCTCCACTATTCTTTTGTGTATACAATTACTACAATCTCTCCCATCACAACCATGATGGAACGGATAATATTTCTTTCGGTTCAAAAAACAGATGATTTATCTGATTGACTCTAAAACAAATAGACTTAGAGTCTTCATGCTGCAAATAAGGCTTTTGAATCAAGACTTAATTATCAAGCAACAATATTTAATGATTCTAGAAGTAATTATAAGACATAAGTTATAAATAAATATCAATAAATTAAGATTCTATATGAGAGCTAATGTATAAACCCTCTCTATATGCTTTCATTCTGTGTGAATTTCATGGGGAATGTTTCTGTTACCAAAATGCTTTATGATAATACGCTCACGATATATGAAAAAATATAATATGCATAGTGATAAATGTGATCCTCTGTGAAGCTGACCCATGTGGGAAGGTTACTGGCTCATATCTGGAGATCACCCTGAGTATGCCCAGCATGGGCCCATGATCCAGGCTGATTGAGGCTGGGAGTAGATCACAGCATTAAAATTCTGTCGGGGTGCTGCGTCTCTCTATCTCTTTCATGAACAAATGAGTAAACTTTTTTTTTTCTTTTTTTGGAGAGGTTTTTCCTATAGGGCGCGTGCACTCGCCAGACAGACAGAGAGAGACAGAGAGACAGAAAGCGAGAAATCACCCCCCAGGGGGAATGGCCACACTACAATCCTTTCTCCTCCGTTCTCCTTCTCGGGATCTTGAGCACACACGCCCCCCACGTGAGTTTAAGTTACCGGGTCCAGGACTCGCACCGCGGTCGACTACATGGGAGTCCAGTGACATAGCCATTACGATAACTGCTGGTCCCACAAATGAGTAAACTTTTAAACAGGAAACTAATAGAGCTAAAATAAATGAAAAAATATTTATAATTTACAAAGAGACAGAAATTTTCAGAAAGTTTATACAATAGTAAAGACCATGAAGTGTTGAGAAAGAGGCTAAAATATTATATATACATATATATATATGTATTTATATATATGTATTTATATATATATACACACACATATATATATGTTCATCTCCTTTCCTAATACACACACACACACACACACATACATACATACATATAAATACATATAGGGACCAGCAGATGCCATAACAGTTACGTCACTGGACTCCCACACAGCTGACTGCAGTTCAAGTCCCAGACACAGTAACTTAAAACTCATGCTGTGTGCGTGTGCGCGCATGCCAAAAATCCTAAGAGGAGAATGGAGGAGAAGGTACTGTGGTGTAGCCATCCCTCCTGGGGAGTGATTTCTTATTTTCTGTCTCTCTCTGGCAAACACACATACCCTATAACAAAAATCTCTCTCTAAAAAAAAAATAAATAAAAAATAAAAAATACACATTTAATATTTTATCATAGTTCTTTAACTTAAAAAGTATAAAGCAAATAAGGTCTTTTTTATAAATAATTATTTATTTAATTTATTTGTTATTGTTATTATTTTTAATTTGACTCAAGAGATGCAGAGACAGAGAGAGAGCGAGAAAGTGAGAAAGCAAGCCACTAGGTCCAGGAGTCGAGCCATTTTCAGCCATGTGGGAGTCCAGCACCTTAAGCACTGTGCCATCTGCTGGCCCTCAAATAAGGTCTAGATGAGAAAAAAATGAAACGGACTAAAAAATATATTATGAGGCCAACCCAGCAACCTAGAGGTTAAAGGGAGTCAGATCCCACATGGCTGATTCAGTTCAAATCCCAAACCAACCAGGTGGAAAAACACAAAGGCACATGTGTGTATGTCCCTTTGATCCCTTAGAGAATTGGAGAAGAGATGGCAGTGTGACTATACTACATAAGAAAATGTTTTTTGCCTTTTTCTCTGTCTTTCCATCTCTTTGTAGCAAGTAATACATGCCCTATGGCATAAAAAAAAAAAAAAGAATGCCTTATAGAGTCAATAAAAATTAGAAAGAGATAAAATAAAATAAAATAAATACATTAAACACACAGAACAAGAACATTTAAAATTTAAAAATTTTAAGTGTTGGTGTGGCTGTGGTGAAAAGGGAACTCTCCTATGCTGTTGGGGAATGTAGATCAGTACTGTGGAAAACAATACAGAAGTTCCTCAAAGATCTCCAAACAGAACTACCATACGATCCAGCAATTCCAGTATTGTGACATTATTCACAATTACTAAGACATGGAAACAACCCAAATATACATAAACAGGTGAATGGATTGAAAAAGTGTGGCATATATACACTACAAAATACTACTAACACATAAAAAAGAACTAGACCCTGGCATTTGATAGAAAGTGGATGAATATGGAAGATTTACTGCTAAGCAAAGCAAGCCAGAGTATGAAGGAGAGACGTCATATGTCCTCACTTAATACATACTGAATGTCTGCACTCTATGGCAGAAATTTTGAAAGATCGGCAGGTATAAAAGCATGGAGAACAACTGCAGATACTAGAGACAGTGTGGGCGAAGGGTGAGAAATGAGAGAGGGTGAGAGGAAGGGAATCAAGGGGAAAAAGAAAGAAGCAAAACATTTAAAGGACACAAAAATGGCAAATTATCTGTTGATGATAGCACATATGATAATATCCTTAACTGGACTAATACGCAGTGTATTCATGTGTGGAAAATTCATTTTACGAGCTGTAATATTATACATTGATTGAATGCATAAGATGAAATGAAATAACAGCAAGGTATGTCATCATATAAACTGAATAAAGCCAGTCAGCCATGTGGGAATCCAGCACCTTAACCACCATGCCAGCTGCTAGCCCCATTTTACTACATTTAACTATTGATATATACCCTTTTGTGATGATGGTAAATTTAAGCAAAAATAGGTTTTAAAATTATTGCTTTTAATCCATACTTCATAGCTACCATATTGATGAAATCTTCACAATAACTGCTGCTCAGTTACTCACACTCCATTTTTTACAAAAGGAAGCATCAAAAATAGCACGAGATTTAAATAGATCTTAATGAATATAAAGCACAAAGCAACTGAATTTATTCCAAAATTTTAATTGATCCATTATTTTTCATTTTACATGATCTTAAAATAAGAAAATTAGAATTAGCTATCAGTTCTCTTTTGATTATTCTCTTTTGATTACTGTTGTATAGACTCATTTCCACTTTCAATAGTTTGCATCCAATGTTTTTACAAGACTAAAATATTATTTAAGTTAGATGACTATGCTTTCAAATATAATCTAGATGGATATTGTTGTAGTTCATGACAATTTAAAATATGGGAACTTTAAGACTCCAGTTAACATAACTGGCTTCTGGGATAATTCAGATATTGGAGTTTATAAATTTCAAAGTGATTAGATTTAAAAAAAAAAAAAACCCTCAAAAAGGAGGGAACCACAAAAAAGTGAACCCAAGTATCTACATGCAATTTGTTTTGAGTTATTTGTTCACTCCTAAAATAAAATTTCCCAGAGAGATACTACAACAATTTGTGCAGAAAACAGCAAGTAGGAAGCTAAAGACTTCAGAGATTTCAGCAGAAGTACAATACTGAGAAGGCAGAAACTAGAGGTCAGAATTTCTAGATGAAATAAGCTATACTAGAAAACAATCCTAGACTGCTGTTAATACCCAGAGGAGCTCAGTCTAGAAGTAAGGGTTATGAACTAGAATAAAGGCCAAAGTTGAACAAATTTAATCTAGGGAGAATAAAAGCCTACAGTTAGCCTTCTATGGGATCAAGACAATGAATCTTTCCCCTCTAGAAAAGTACTGAATTCCTTCCAAAGAAGACAATATTACCCAGAGTCTATCATTTAAAAAAATATATATACAATGTCTGGCATTAAATTAAAAGCTGCAAGGTACACTTTAGCAAAAACAAATGACAAAAACAAAAAAGAGAGAGAAACATAGTTATCAGAAAAGAACTTGAAAATAAACATGATTAATATGTCAATAACCATAAAGACAATAATGGAGACTCTCAGCACCAAGCTCAAATCCTTAAAAGAGTTAACATTCTAGAAGTTAAAAATATGATGACAAGCTACTCTGCTTTCAGCTACAGTATGTAAACAGGTTGGAAGTTGTCACTCCAGTCCTTACTACAAGAAAAAGCAGAACAGAAGAAAATCAATAACTTTTATTGAACCCATCAGAGAACTGAAGATTATAGAACAAATAGCCACCCTGAAATCTGTAAAGACAGGCAAACAAAGAGAGTCACAGCCAAGAACTGCTTACTCAGAGCAGGCCCCCTAAAATCCACAAATGTATAGGTAAACGTAAGTGATGATTTTGATGAGTTGCTTGATAGTAAGTATGAATTAACGTGTCAATGAGAAAATCATAGGAACCACAGTCTTAAGATGAGCTCTACTCCTACTTATAGGCCCACTATGATTTCAAAGTAAATATCCTGCTAAAATCCCCTCATGGCTCTAAAAGAGGAAAGAGAAAAGTAATCATTGTAAATACCCCTGGAAAATTTTTGCATGAGTAATGTCTATTTTCCAGGGAAAATAAAAATCCCAGATCCTTATCCTAGCTAAAGGAAGGAAAAAATGTATTCAAACTCCAGCCTCTTCTAGTTCCTATCTAATCTAAGGGAGACAAAAAAGCTATCCCACTGAAGAAACAATTATGATCACAGCCCAGAGGCACAAGTTCACAAAAATAAAAAGATTTAATCAAAAGATTATAAAATGCTTTCCCTCCTCATGTCTTTTCACCACATAGCCAGAGTTCCATTATAACAGTACATTGCAGTTGAAAGAACTATGAGATTCAGAATTTTTCTGAGAAGCAGTACTTAAGAAAGCCAAAATCAAGAGGGGAAGCAGAAACACTGAAGGCATTTGAAGCTTCTGACACATGCAGCTATGGAAACATTGAACACAGACCAACTTGTAGCCACTTAACATAAAACCTCTCACTAAAGCCCTGCTTACTTCCATTTTATTACCTGATAAACACATCTAGCTTTCAACAACAACAACAAAAAATGGCCAGTTCTATAAATGGCAAAATAAGGGAAAGCAAATACAAAGTCTGAAAAGACAAAGAAAACAGTAGAACCAGACACAGGCAATGTCATAGATGTAGGAGACTTCAGGCAGAGGACTTAAAGCAATTATGTCTAACATGGTAAGGGTCTAATGGAAATGTAGACTTCATGCAAGAGCGGATAGTAAGTGGAATCAAGAAAATCCAAGAATCAAAAGGAAATGCTAAAATATTTTTAAAATAATAATAATAAAATAAAGAATACCTTAAATGGGCTCAGTAGAAGATTGGACAGGCTGAGAAAAGAATCAGTGAGTTAGATTATAAATCAGAAGAAACTTCCCAAACTAAAATGCAATAATAAAGAAGCAAAAGTCAAAGACAAAACATTCGACTATGAAACAATTGAGAAATAAAGATATTGATGTAATTGAAATACCTGAATAAGAAAAAAGAAAATAATAGTAGAAAAAAATGAGGGTTTATGTGAGAGAGAGGGAATGAGAGATTGTGTGTGAAAGAGAGAGAACAGAAGACAAGGTCTCTTAAGCCCTATCTCCCCTCCGCTCCTTCCCCCCACTCTCAGCCTGACAGCCAGCTGGGATCAGAGGTGCATGTATTCATGTCCTATGACCTTCAGGTCCACCCACAATCTGAACTCCAACTAGCCATAGAGGTCCAGCATGACAGACATGCATGTAACTTCCTTGGCCACCATAGCTGTGCCAAGTACTGGCTATTTTTTTTTCTATTTATTTATTTACATTTTTTCATACGTTCAATCGCATTATTTAGCTTACAAAATGAACGTTTCAATATGTGAACATTTCTCCCAGGTCCAGTTGATCAAAATATAACAACATTACCTCCCCGTCCTGACAATGCTCTGTCTCCGTATCCCTCCTCCAAATGTCCTTCCCTAGGCCCCACTCTTCCACACACACCACATCTGGCTATTTGAATAAATCAACCAAAGTAGTCAACTTCTAGTCAGTCTCCCAAAGCTAAAAATAGAGAAAATACAAATTATCAACTTTAGAATTGAAGAAGTGTACATCACTACTGACCCCATGGACCATAAAAGGATAAAGAGAATATATTCCACTATGTGTCCACCATTTGATAATTTAGAAGAAATAGATGCACTTTAAAAAGGTTAAAATTCAAATAAGGAGATATACATAATCCTAAAAGCTTTTTTTGTATTAAATAATTAGAATCAATAATTAACAATTAAAAAAAAATACTAGGCCCAGATAGGTGAACTAGTTCATTGTGACAAACATTTTAAAAATGAAAGGGGACCAGCAGATGGCAAAATAGTTACATCACTGGACTCCCATATAGTCAACTGCAGTTTGAGTCCTGGACTGGGTGGCTTAAAACTCATGCCAGGTGTGTGTGCATGCGTGCCCAAGAGACTGAGAAGAGAATGAAGGAGAAAGAATTGCACCATGGCCATCCTCCTGGGGGATGATTTCTTGCTTTCTGTTTCTCTGTCTCTCTCTGTCCCTCTGGCAAGCTCATGTGCTCTATAGCAAAAGTCTCTCTCTCAAAATAAATAAATAAATGACATTAGTTCTTCATATTATTTCCAGAAGTAGAGAGAATGCTTTCTAACTCACTTTTTTGAGTCCAGCATCATCCAAACACCAAAACCATATAGATGTTTTAAAAAGTTGCAAACCAATTTCTTTCAAAGGCACATGCAAAATTTCTCAACAACTCTTCAGTAAATTCAGCTATCTACAAAAAAGTACTGTACTCCATGATCCAGTGTAATTTATTCCAGCCATCCGAGTGTGGTTCAATTGAAAACCAATAAATGCAATCCACCATATCAAGAGGCTAAAGAACAAGAATGTTATGATCATATCAATTGATGCAGAAAAAAATAGACAAAATTCAATCCTTATTCATGACAAAAATGCTCAGAAAACCTCCAGCTAACATCATATTTAATAGTAAGAAAAGGGATACCTTCCCACTAAGCTCAGGAACAAAGTAAAGATTTTCTCCCTTCCAATCCTCTTCATCATTATACTGGCAGTTCTCACTATGCAATAATATAAAAAAGGTACATGTAGCTATATAGATTGAAAGAAAAAAAATAACTGTCTCTATTCACAGAAGAAATGATTATATGTGAGAAAATCACGACAACAAAATCCTATAATTTATATGCAATCACAAGGTTAATACACAAAACAAAATAATGATTCAAGGTTATTATACATAAATCTTTCTTATATACCAATGGTGCATTGGACTATAATTTTTTTTATTTGCCAGATGGTACATGTGCTCACCAGGGAGAGAGAGAGAGAGAAGAGAATCCCCCCTCCCCCCTTGAGGAATGGTAATATTGCAATCCCTTCTCCATCTCTCCCTCTTTGGGGATTTTGGGCATACAAGTACATCCACCCAGCATATTTTTCAAGCCACCAGTTTCAGGACTTGAAATATACAGTTGGCCACATAGGATCCAGTCACATTAACTACCACAACAAGAGCTGGCCTGGATTTTAAATTTTATAAAGCAATATAATATACAATAGCAACTTAAAACAAAATATGTAGATAAAAATGACAAAACATGTAAAGGTCCAATATGCAGAAAATGATAAAATTATTCATGAAAGTCATCAGAGAAGATCTAAATAAATGAAGAGATAAGTTTCTGTTTATGAATTGAAAACTCAATATTGTTAAACTGTGAATTCTTCCCAACTTGATCTACAAATTCAATGCAATCTCAGGCAATATTCCATAAAGTTATTGTGTGTGTGTGTGTGTGTGTGTGTGTGTGTATACATACATACATATATATATATATATATATATATATATATATATATATATCAATAAGTTTATTTTACATTTTATATGGAAAAATAAAAATCCTAGAGGGACCAGAAGTTAGCGTAATGGCTATGTCGCTGGACTCCCACGTAGTCGACCGTGGTTCGAGTCCCGGACCCGGTGGCTTAAACTCACGCCGGGCGCGTGTGTGTGCGTGCCCAAGATCCCAAGAGGAGAATGGAGGAGAAGGGATTGTGGCGTGGCCATCCCCCCTGGGGGTGATTTCTCGCTTTCTATCTCTCTGTCTCTCTCTGTCTGTCTGGCGAGCACACGCACCCTATAGCAAAAACCTCTCAAAAAAATAAATAAATAAAAACCCTAGAATGCACATCACATTGCTAAATATAGGACCACTTTGAACCAATGTTACTACCTAACTCCAAGACTTAACTATGAGTCTACAATAACCAAGACAGAGTGGAATTGGGATAAATCAAGAGAACAGAATAGAGTGCAAAAATACATGTAGACAAATATGGTAAACCCATCTTTGAAAAGAAGAAAAAGTACTTCAGTGTAGAAGTTATAGTCATTAGACTTCCATCTTCAAACCCCCTGGCCTAAGGGACACTGAGGCAGGGTCCCTGCCCCAGACCCCCAAGCCAAGAGACCCCTGTCTCTGTCATCCAGGAATGCCATCAGCTCTACAGCAACCCTACTTTCATCTTCAGACCCCTGGCATAAGGGACACTGAGGCAGGGTCCCCGCCCCAGCTCCAGCCCCAGCACCCCCAAGCCCAGAGACCCCTCTCTCTGTCAGCCAGGTAGGGATTGTTTTTATCCTTCTCCTCTTCTTTCATTTGTAAATTTCTCACTTCTTACCACACAGGAACACCCTCAGCTCTACAGCAACCCCACTTTCATCTTCAAACCCCTGGCGAAATTGCACCCCATGCACTTCTTTTTTAGTCTCCTCACTTTCTTCCCACTTATTTGATCCTCTCTTCCTCTATCTCTGCTCTGTCAGACAGTCTAGATAGATCTAGAATCACAGTTCTGAAATGTTCTAGTATTTTAAGACTCTCTGGGATCCTCCCTTTTACTGAACCACCTGCAATAAAGGAGATCCTTTTCTTCAGACACCTGAATAGAATACTCCTCCTTGGACCACACTGTTAAACACAACAGAAGAGAGACTTCTGCAGTCTTCAGTCCACAGATAAAGGGAAACACACTTCTTCCTAGTCGAAGAACCATTCTCCTAAAAGGTATTCCAAAGTGAATACATCTCCCAATGGCTAGAAGTAGAAGAAGAACCTCAGGTCAGAATAAAACAGTAAATATGTCTCCATCAAAAGAACACAGTGACTTCCTTCTATTTCTTGAAAAAACAGAGGATGTTACCAAAATTTCCGAGAAAGAATTTAGAACATTCATGGTGACCAAATTCTATGAGCTGGAACAAAAAAGAGACAATGAACTACAGGAGATTAGGAAGTCCTTCCATGATATGAAAGAAGAAATGGACATGCTAAGAAAGAATAAGATGGAGCTATTAGAGATGAAGTCTGTAATACAGGAAATAAAAAAATCTCTTGAAAGTATTAAAAGTCAGTTAGACCATGATCGAATCTCTGATGTAGAAGATAAAACCTCTGACCTAGAGAAAATCACCAGAGAGATTGAGAAAATAACAAAAAAACAAGAGGATAACATACGATAAATAATAGATTCCATTAGACACCCTAACATCCGAACAATTGGTATCCTGGAAAGTGAAGAAACTAATAAAGGCATGGGAAATCTATTCCATGAAATCCTAGAAGAAAATTTCCCAAGTCTAGAGAGGCACTCAAACATCCAGACCCAAGAAATACAAAGAACCCCAAATATAGTCAACCCAAGATCTTCCCCAAGGTACATGTTAGCCAGACTGGCAAAGACTACAGATAGAGACAAGATACTAAAACTGGCAAGAGAGAAACAAGTATCTTACAAAGGTCACCCCATCAGGCTAACACCGGACTTCTCAACAGAAACAATGCAAGCAAGGAAAGAATGGGAAGACATATTGAAAGTGTTAAGAGAGAAACAATTTCAACCAAGATTATTATGTCCTGCAAGATTATCCTTCATATGGGAAAAAAGATTAAAATCTTCTCAGGCAAACAAAACCTGAAAGAATTTGTCAACACCAGACAAGCTCTTCAAGAAATCCTGAAGAAAGTACTCTTCCAGAAAAACTAAAGTAACAGCCATAAACAAAGGAATAAAAGACAACTAAGACAATGGCCAACTTAAACATCAGGACAGGTCTAGTAACATCAATCATAACATTGAATGTTAATGGATTAAATTCTCCAACCAAGAGACACAGACTGGCTGAATGTATTAAAAAACAGAAACCCTCTATCTATTGCCTACAGAAAACCCACTTCATGGATAAATACATACATAGACTGAAAGTGAAGGGTTGGAAAAAGGTTTTCTATGCAAAAGGGAACCAAAAAAGAGCTGGAGTCGCGATACTAATTTCTGACAAAATAGGCTTTAAATAAAAAACTTCTCAAAGAGACAAAGAAGGGCACTGTATCATAGTAAAAGAGTCAATCGATCAAAAAGATATAACACTTATAAATATCAACGCTCCTAACACAGGAGCACCCAATATGTGAAGGAAAGACTGTCAGATCTAAAAGGAGAGATAGACTGCAACACACTAATTGTTGGAGACCTCAACATCACACTATCCTCTCCGGACAGATCGTCGAGACGAAAAATAGGTAAAGAGATAAAGGATCTAAATGATACCATAAATCAAATGGACTTAACAGATATCTATAAAACTTTCCATCCAAAAACCATGAGATACACTTTTTTCTCAGCCCCCACATGGAACCTTCTCGAAGATTTACCACATGATAGGACCCAAAGCAAGTCTCTATAGATTCAAAGGCATAGAAACTATATCCAGCATCTTCTACGACCATGATGGAATTAAACTTGAGTTTAATTACAAGAGAAATCGTCAAAAATACTCAAATACATGGAAACTAAATAATCTACTTATGAACGACTCCACAATTACTGAAGAAATAAATCAAAAGATTCATGGAAGCCAATGACAATGAGGACACGAGTTTCCATAATCTTTGGGACACTGCTAAAGCAATCATAAGAGGGAAGTTTATAGCAAATAGTGCACATAAGAGGAAGATGGAAAGAAGGCAAATGGATCACATAACATTATGCCTCGGAGAATTAGAAAAGCAACAGCCAAAAGATAAAAATAAATAAATAAATAAATAAATAAATAAATAAAATAACCTCCAGGAGAAAGGAAATAATAAAGATATGAGCAGAAATAAATGAAATAGAAAATAAATGAACTATACAGAAAATAAATTAAAGTAAAAGCTGGTTCTTTGAAAAGACACCACTAGCAAGACTTACTAAGAAGAGAGGAAGGAACCAGGTGAATCAAATCTGCAATGAAGCAGGCAAAATAACAACAGACATAGTAGAAATACAAAACATTATTAGAGGATATTATGAACATCCATATGTCAAGAAACAAGAAAATATGGATGAGATGGACAAATTCCTGGGCACATATAATCTGCCAAGATTGAGCCAGGAGGATATAGAAAGTCTGAATAGGTCTATAAAAAGCCAGGAGATTGAATCAGTAATAAATAACCTCCTGACAAAGAAAAGCCCTGGCCCTGATGGCTTCACCTCTGAATTCTACAAACCTTTCAAAGAGTTAACCCCCATTCTGCTCAAGTTATTTCTAAAGATGCAAAAGGATGAATCTCTCCCTAACTCATTCTATGAAGCCTCTATCACCCTTATCCTCAAAACAGATAAGGACAGGACAAGGAAGGAAAACTATAGACCAATATCCCTGATGAATATAGAAGCAAAGATTCTCAACAAGATACTAGCAAATCGTATCCAACAACCTATAAAAAAGATTATACATCATGATCAGGTAGGCTTTATCCCAGAAATGCAAGGCTGGTTCAACATACACAAAACCATACATGTAATACACCATATTAACAGGAAGAAAGATAAAAACCATATGGTCATATCAATTGGTGTAGAAAATGCATTTGATAAAATACAACATCCCTTCATGATCAAGACTCTCAGTGAAATCAGCATAGAAGGGTCATTTCTCAACACAATAAAAAGCTATCTATGAAAAACCCACAACAAACATCATACTCAATAGAGAAAAGCTGGAAGCTGAAAGCTTTTCCACTAAAAACAGGTACAAAACAAGGATGCCCACTTTTCCCACTCTTTTTCAATATGCTACTAGAAGTCCTCGCCAACACAATCAGAAAAGAGGAAAAAATAAAAGGCATTCAAATAGGAAAAGAAGAGGTGAAACTCTCTCTATTCGCAGATGATATGATTGTATACATAGAAGACCCAATGGTTTCTTTGAAAAAAATTTCTGGAAATAACACATAAATACAGTAAAGTTGCAAGATACAAGATCAACCTACAGAAATATATAGCATTTCTATATAGGAACAACAGGCAGACTGAGATAAAACTGAAAAAAAGTTATTCCATTTACCATAGCCACAAAAAGTATAAGATACTTAGGAATAAATCTAACCAAAGAAGTTAAAAACCCCCACAAGGAAAACAATGAGAAGCTAAAAAAGGAAATAGAAAATGACACACAAAAAAAGGAAGGATATCTCATGTTCCTGTATTGGAAGAATTAATATAATCAAAATGGCAATTCTACCCAAATTAATCTACCTATTTAATGCAATGCCAATCAAAGTACCAGACACATTCTTCACAGATCTAGTAAAGACAATCATAAATTTTGTCTGGAATCATAAAAGACCCGTATTGCCAAAGCAATTCTGCACAAGAAGAGTGGAGTAGGCGACATCTCACTCCCTGACCTAAAAATATACAACAAAGCTGTGGTAATCAAAACAGCATGGTACTGGCACGGAAACAGACATGTGGACCAATGGAGCAGAATAGAATCCCCAGAAATAAATTCCCAAACATACAGTCAACTGATTTTTGACAAGGGGTACCAGTCAATCCAGTGGGAAAAGGAAAACCTCTTCAACAAATGGTGCTGGAAAAACTGGATTTCCACTTGCAAAAAGATGAATCTGAACCCCTACCTCTCACCTTTGACAAAAATCAAGTCAAGATGGATCAAAGATCTAAATCTAAAACCTCAAACTATAAAACTGCTCCTGGAAAACACTGGGGAAACTCTGGAAGACATTGGAGTAGGGAAAGACTTCATAAATAAGACCTCCAAAGCATAGTCGATAATCCCCAAAATAGACAAGTGGGATTACATCAGACTAAGAAGTTTCTGCATGGCAAAAGACACAGTAATTAGTATAAATCGACAGTCCTCAGAATGGGAAGATATTTTTGTAAACTATGCGTCAGATAAGGGACTGATCACCAAAATTCACAAGGAACTCAAGCAGCTGTTCCATAAAAAGATGATCAATCCTATTAAAGGATGGGAGAATGAGTTGAAAAAATCTCTCTAAAGATGATATAAGAATAGCTAAAAGGCATATGAAAAAAATGCTCAACATCCCTCATTGTAAGGGAAATGCAGATCAAAACAACAATGAGATACCACCTAATGTCAGTCAGAATGACTAAGATTAAAGAAACAAAAAATGATTAAATGTGGGTGGGGGCGTGGTGAAAAGGGAACTCTCTTACACTGCTGATGGGAATGTGAATTGATCCAGCCACTGTGGAGAACAATTTGGAGATTCCTCAAAACTCTACAAATATAACCACCATATGAACCAGCAATCCTACTCCTTTGTATCTACCCAAAAGTTAGAAGAATACTTAATTGGAAAAGTGCTTGCACATTGATGTTTATTGTGGCACTATTCACAATTGCTAAGTCATGGAACCAACCCAAAATGCCCACAAACAGATGGGTGGATAGAAAAACTGTGGCACATATACTCTATGTAATACTATTCAGCCATTAAAGAAAATAAAAAAAAAAAAAAAAAAAAAAAAAAAAAAAAACACAACAAAACCCTGGCTTTTGACAGGAAGTGGAAGAATATGGAAGATTTACTGCTGAATAAAACAATCTAGGCTATGAAGGAGAGACATTTTATCTCCCCACTTAATATATACCGAGTGTCTGCACTCTATGACTGAAACTGATTGACTAAAGGATATAGAAATACAATATATAGATGTAAATACCTAATATAGTGTGTGTGAAAGAGTAGGGTCTGAGGAAGGATATTTAGAAGAAAAATAGGGAGGCAAAGCATTAATGGGACAAAGAAATGTGGTATTATCTCTTGAAGATATTTTATAGTTTTATCAACTGGACTGGGGAGAAATGTTCACCTGTTGAAATATTCATTTTGTAAGCTAAATAATGGGATTGAATGTATCAAAGAAAATGAAATTTAAAAATGTGGAAAAAAGGGACCAGCAGTTAGAGTAATGGCTATGAGGCTGAACTCCCATGTCGTCCACCACGGTTCAAGTCCTGGACCCGGTGGCTTAAACACACGCCAGGTACATATGTGTATGTGCCCAAGATCCCAAGAGGAGAATGGAGGAGAAGGGATTGCGGCGTGGACATCCCCCATGGGGGGTGATTTCTCCCTTTCTGTTTCTCTGTCTCTCTCTCAATGTCTCTCTAGTGAGCGCACGTGCCCTGTAGCAAAAAAACTCTCAAAAAAATGTGGAAAAAAAAAAGAAATTATAGTCATTACTACAAATGATACTGGAATGATTGGATGCCTATGCAAAAGCAATGAACTTAAATAATATCCTTATATTTTTTAATTTAAAAAAGCTTATAATTGAAAATATAATAATATGTAAAGTAAAAAAAATAAAATTTCTTAGAAAACTGGACTGGTGAGAAATGTATACATGTTGAAATATTCACTTTGTAAGCTAAATAATGTGATTGAATGTATAAAAAATTGAAATAAAATTTAAAAAATAATTTCTGAGAAAATAGACAATGTACAGAACTTGGGTTTAATGATGAATTTTTAATTTCAAACCACACTAACAGTGCAGTCCATGAAAAAAAAAACTGTAAGTTAAATTTTTCATTAAATTTAAAATTTTTTCTCTGCTTCAAACAATGCTAGAGATAATAAAAAGATAAGCCATAAACTTGGAAAACTATTTGTAAAATATATCTAAAAGGGTTTGTATCTAAGATGTATAAAAAATTTAATCTATGATAATAATCACTTCTCAGTCTTTTGGCCAAGATCAAGTGTAAAACTCAACAAGAAAACAGTTCAATTAGAAAAATGACAAAATATCTGAACAGATACCTGAGCAAGACAATATACAGTTGGCTTAAGTAGATCAAAAGATGCTCAACAATATTTCTTACTAGAAAAAAGCAAATTAAAATAGTAACGAGTTACCAGTACATCCCTATTGGAATGGTTAAAAGAAAAAAAATAATTTAAAATGAAGGGGAAAACCTGACGATACCAACTGCTTACAAGGGTACATAGCAACGGGAATTCATTGCAGATGGGAATTCAAAACTGTGTAGCCATTTTGAAGGCAATTTGGCAGTTTCTTCTAAAACTAAACATATTTTTACCATTAAGATTCAGCAGTCATGCTGCTAAGTATTTACTCAACTGATTTGAAAATAAATGTCCACAGAAATTACCCCCATGTTTATAGCATGTTCATAGAATGTTTATAGCAGCTTCATTCATAAGCACCAAAAACTAGAAGGAACTAGGATGTTTCAATAGGTGAGTAGATAAATAAGCTGCACTATATCCATAAAACAGAACATATTTAGTGATAAAAAGAGATGAGCTATCAAGTCACAAAAAGACACAAACGAATTTTAAGCGCCTTTGCTAATTAGAAGAAGCCAGTTCAAAATAGCTACGTTCTATGTGATTGAAATTTATATGACATTCTGGAAAAGGAAAAGCTATGTAAAGACATAAAGCGAGTCAGAGTTTGCCAGGTTTTGAGGGAGAGGGTGTGTTAAATAGGTAGAACACAGGGAGTCTTTTTAGAAAGGTGAACTGTTCTGTGTGATACTGTAATGTGGCATACTAGACATTAGCCATGTTCCAAATCGACAGAACCTTACAACATGTGAAATTATCTTAATGTATGCAAATTTTGTGAAACAACATAGAAGAGATCAGGAGATCCCAGGATGGAATCCAGAAGCTGACAAAGGACTTAAACATAACATATTACAAATGCATGAACCAGACTTGCTCAAGGCTTGGGGAAACAAGGTGCCAGCCTAAGCGACTGTGGAAATGAGGGAAACCTATGAAAATAATGGCCAAAGAAACTCTTCATAATAAATGCATTCTCATTAAGCAGGTGCACACCAGGGCAAAGTAAACAGTTCTGAAACCACTCTACAGAAACACAACAATTGAACAGTTACCTAAATTCATAGCAGATACCGTTGATGGGAATTATTAGTTAGGTTTGGAGTTTGGATAAGCAAGGAGAGGAGGCAAAAGGAACCATGAGGCAACTGAGGCATCAGTTGGAGACATCAGTAAGCACTCGTTTTGATTACTATCCATACAGGTGGTATGGTACTATCCATACACATTAAAAATATATAAATACATATTTGCATATGCACAGATCAATATACAGTCAGATATCTCCTAGCTCTAAAGCTAGAACCAATGACATTTCCATAGCAATAAGCACACCTAGCACCAGTTCTTGCTTTCTACTACTATTATCCAATCAAAGGAATTAGGCCCATTAGTGCAATGACTGTGTAGAACTGGAGAAGGAAGTAAACAGGATGATCCTGGAGTACTTTATAGTGTCAGAATGTAACAAAATGTGATAAAATAAGTAAAAACTTGCACATGCAATGATAGGGGTATGTCAGATGGCTACAGGAACTAAGTAAAAATATTCCCAA
The DNA here is from genome assembly GCA_026018925.1 of Tupaia tana. Classification (NCBI taxonomy): domain Eukaryota; kingdom Metazoa; phylum Chordata; class Mammalia; order Scandentia; family Tupaiidae; genus Tupaia; species Tupaia tana. The sequence continues at coordinate 178,645,291 of JAKSZU010000006.1, forward strand.
AGGCCACTACCAGAACAATTTGAGAAACAAAGTAAGATACCACTGGGTTTAAACCCAATGTATAAAATAAATATGCACCAGTTAATATTTGAATAAATAATAAAAGGAAGAAAATATAAATTTGACTTTCAAATTATTCATGTAGATACACCATTCTTTTTTTTTTTTTTTCTTTTTTTTTTTTTTTTCTTTTTTTGGAGAGGTTTTTGCTATAGGGCGCGTGCGCTCGCCAGACAGACAGAGAGAGACAGAGAGATAGAAAGCAGGAAATCACCCCCCAGGGGGGATGGCCACGCCGCAATCCCTTCTCCTCCATTCTCCTCTCGGGATCTTGGGCACGCACGCACTCGCGCCCGGCGTGAAGCCGCCGGGTCCGGGACTCGAACCGCAGTCGACTACGTGGGAGTCCAGCGACATAGCCATTACGCTAACTGCTGGTCCCTAGATACACCATTCTCAATGATGTGAAGCAATACGTGATGCGTCTTGTTTTTTGTTTATGTTTATATTTTTTTAAATTTATTTAATATATTTAGTCACTATACATCACTCAACTTGTAAGTTTAATTTACTTCACATAAATTCATACACTTTACACCCCATACACTTTACACCAGTCCAGTTGAAGATAGAAAACACATTATAATCAACAGATAATAGCCCATTTCTGTGACCCATAAATGCTTACCTCTCTGTTTTCCTCCTTAATTTCTTTCCTTACACTCTCTCTGTTCTCCTACCCTCTTCCCACACTGTCTACATTATCTATAACCATTTTCAATGCTTCTATGTCCTCCAAACTTTTAGTTTCCACCATAGCATGCAGACAGTCTGTATATGTTAAGTGGAGAGAGAGAATCTCTCTTTTGTAACCTTGTTTGCTTCACTCAGCAGTAAATCTTCCGTATTTGTCCACTTTTAATCAAATCCATGGTCTTCTTATTTTTTTTTTATGGTGGAGCAGTATTCCATAGAGTATATGTGCCACACTTTATAATCCATTCATTGGTTCATAAACTTTTACATTGGTTTCATGTCTTAGCAATTATGAATAATGCTGCAATAAACAGATGTACAAGCACTTTTCAAACTGAGAGTTCTCCTATCCTTTGAGTACATACCCAGAAATAAGATTGCTGGGTCATATGGTAGTTCTATTTGTATATTTTTGAGGAAACTCTACATTGTTCTTCATAGCAGCTGGACTAATTTACATTCCCGCCAGCAGTGTAGGAAAGTTCACCTTTCACCACATCCCCACTTGTCTTTTTTTTTTTTTTTTTCAATCTGCCATTCTAACTGGGATTAGGTGATATATAGATGTGGTTTTATTTGCATTTCCCTTATGATAAGAGATGTTGAACATTTTTTCATATGCTTGTTGGTTGTTCAAATGTCTTCCTTAGAGAATTGTTCATTCAGTTCATCTTCCCACCTTTTAATTTGTTGAATATTTTTAAAAATTATTTATTGAATTTTATTTGTTCATTCATTTAGTTTTTAATTTAACAAGAGATAGACACAGAGAGAGAGAGGGAAAGTGAGAAAGCAAGCCACCAGTTCTGGGACTTGATCCATGGTCGGCTATGTGGGGGTGTCCTGAGTCTAAATCACCACACCACTTGTTGGCCCCCAGTTAGTCTTTTTTTTTTTTTTTTTTCTGGGTAAGCTGCTTGAGGTTTCTGTGCACTCTGGTTATCAGTCCCTTATCTAGGGTATAGTTTAGTTTATAAAAATATTTCCCCATGCCAAGAGTTGCAGATTCACACTAATGACTGCGTCTTTTGCTCTACATAAACTTTTTTTTTGAGAGTGTTTTTTTTTTGTTGTTGTTTGTTTGTTTGTTTGTTTTGCTACAGGGCTCATGCACTCTCCAGAAAGACAGAGGGAGACAGAGAGATAGAAAGCGAGAAATCACACACACATCCCGGGAGGATGGTCACGCCTTAATCCCTTCTCTTCCATTCTCCTCTTGGGATCTTGGGCATGCACACACACGTGCCCGGTGTGAGTTTAAGCCACCGGGTCCAGGACTCGAACCACAGTTGGCTACGTGGGAGTTCAGCGACATAGCCATTACGTTAACTACTGGTCCCAGTACAAAACTTTTTGATCTGATGTAACTCCACATGTATATTTTTGGGATTATTGTTTGTGCTTTGTGGGGGGGGGGGGGGGGGGGGGGTTCTTACTTAAGATGTCTTAAGAACTACTCCAAGGTGTCCCAGGATTTCTCTGGTATTTTCCACCAGTAGTTTTATAGTTTGTGGTCTTAGATTTAGATCTTTGATTCACTTTGAGTTGATTTTTGTTAATAGTGAGAGATAGGGGTTCAGAGTTATCTTTCTGCAGATAGATAGAGACTCAATTTTTCCAGCTAAAACCATTTGCTAAAGTCTTCCTTTTTCCACTGGATTGACTGGTACCTTTTTTCAAAGATCAATTGGCTATATGTTTGGTGGTTTATTTCTGGGGTCTCTATTCTGTTCCATTGCTCCACATATCTGTTTTTGTGTAAATAGCTTACTGTTTTGATTATCAAATAATTATAATAAATTTTGGAGTCAGGAAGTGAGATGCCGACCACTCCACTCTTCTTGGGTAGGAATGTTTAGGCAATACAGGATCTTTTATGATTCCAGACAAATTCTATGATTGTCTTTTCTAGATCTGTGAAGAATGTTTCTTGTAATTTTATGTGATTGCACTAAATATATAGATAAATTTGGTTGGAATTGACATTTTGATTATATTAATTCTCCGAAGCCAGGAACATGGCATGTCCTTCCACTTTTAGGTGTCATTTTCAATCCCCTTTTCAATTTTTATAGTTTTCCTTGTGGAGATCTTTGATTTCCTTGGTGAGATTTATTCCTAGGTATCTTATACTTTTTGTGGCTATGGTAAATGGGATCAATTTCTTCAGTTCTGCTTCTGTCTGTCTGTTGTTTGTATATGGGAATACTACAGATGTTTTTAAAGTTGATTTTGTATCCTACCACTTTACTGTACACATTTATTACTTTGAGAAGTTTTTTTTAATGGATATCTTTGGGTCTTCAATGTATACACTCATGACATCTGCAAACAGAGATAATTTCAACTCTTCTTTCCTTATTTGAAAGCCTTTTATTTCATTCTCTTGTCAAATTTAATTGGCTTTCACTTTTTCCCCATTCAGTATAATGTTAGTTATAGGTTTTTCATAGATGATGTTTATTGTGCTGTGAAATGATACTTCTATACTGATTTTACTGAGAGTCTTAATCAGGAAAGGATGGTGTATTTTGCCAAATGCTTTTACTGCATTGATTGAAATGATCATGTTTTAATCTTTCTTTCTGTTAATATGGTGTAGTATGTTTATGGTTTTGCATAAGTTGAAGCACCCTTCCATCTCTATAATAAAGCCTACTTTGCTGTGATGAATAATATTTTGTATATGTTGTTGGACATGATTTGCTAGTATCTTTTTGAGTTTTTTGCATCTATATTCATCAGAGATATTGGTCTTTAGATTTCCTTTCTTGTAGTATCCTTATCAGTTTTAGAAATGAGGATGGTGAAGGCTTCATAAAATGAATTTGAGAGGGTTCCTTCCCTTCGGAGATTTAGGAATAATTTGAGTAGAATAGGGGTCACCTATTCTTTAAAAATTTTGTAGAATTCAGACGTGAAGCTGTCAGGACCTGGGCTTTTCTTTGTTGGGAGGTTATGTATTACTGATTCAATCTCATTACTTGTTTTGGGTCTATTCAGGCTTTCTATGTCCTCCTGAGTCAATCTTGGTATATTATATGTGTCCAGGAATCTGTTCATCTCATCCAGGTTTTCTTGTTTGTTGGTAGATAGTCACTCATAGTATCCTCTGTTTTGTATTTCTATTATGTCTGCTTGAATCTTTATTATTTCTTTTCTCCTGGTATATTTCTAATTCTTTGTTGTAGTTATTGTTTTTCCAATTTCCTGAGGCATGATGTTAGGTTGTCCACTTGCCACCTTTCCATATTTTTCCCATTCGCACTAATTACTGTGAACTTCCCTCTTATGACTGCTTTTCAGTGTCCCGTAAATTATGAAAAGTCAGGCACTCATTATCATTTGTTTCCATGAATCTTTGCAATTCAGTCTTATTCTCTTTGGTATTTGTGAGGTAATTTATTAGTAAGTTATTTAGTTTCATGTATTTGTGTATTTTCAAGGTATTTTCCTGAAACTGATATTAAGTTTGATTCTATCATGATCGGAGAAGATGCTGGTTATAGTTTCTATGTCTTTGAATCTGTAAAGGTTAGTTTTTTGCCTTATCATATAGTCAGTCTTCAAGAAGGTACTATATGGGTGTGAGAAAAATGTATATTTTGTGGTTTTAGGGTGGAAAGTTCTGTAGATGTCTGTCAAGTCCATCTGATTTATGGTATCTAGTTCCTGATTTTCTTTGCTTATTTTTTGTCTCATTGATCTGTCTAAAGGAGATAATAGGGTTTTTAGATCCCTAACAATTAGGGTGCTGCAGTCTATCTCTCCTTTTAGATATAGCAATTTTTCCTTTAGATATTTGGATGTTCCTGAATTGGGTGCATATTTATAAGTGTTGTATCTTCTTGATGAATTAGCCCTTTTACTACTTTATATGCCCTTCTTTGTCTCTTTTTACAGTTTTTGTCTTAAAGTCTATTTTGTCTGAAATCAGTATTGCAACTTACATTCTTTTTTGGTTTTTGTTTGCATAGAGTATCTTTTTCCAGCCCTTCACCTTAGTCTATGTATGTCTTTATCCATAAGATGGGTTTCTTGTAGTTAGCAGATGGAGATTTTCTGGTATTTTGTTTTGTTTTTATCTATTCAGCCAGTCTATGTCTCTTGATTGGAGAATATAAACAATTAACATTCAATGTTATTATCAATATTTCCCGATTTGTCCTTACCATTTTTGGGGCCATATTCTTGGTTGTTTTTGTTCTCTTATTTCTGTCTGTCTGTCTTTAGTTTTCTTGGAATAGAACTCCCTTCAGAACTTCTTAAGGAGCTGATCTGAAGTTGGTTAGATTTTTTTGGTTTTGTTCATGCAAGAATGTTTTTATCTTTTCTTTCCATATGAAGAATAATCTTGCGGGTATAGTAATCTTGCTTGAAATTGTTTTCCATTCAACACTTTAAATATATTTCCCCATTCTTTCCTTGCTTGCATTGCTTCCAAGAAGAGGTCCATTGTTAGCCTGATGGGATAACCTTTGTAAGTAACTGGATGTTTCCCTCTAGCCAATTTTAGTATCTTATCTTTGTCTCTGGTTTTAGTCAATCTGACTATGATGAACTGAGGAAAGAATCTTCTTGGGTTGATTCTATTTGGGTTTTCTTGTATTTCTTGGGTCTGAATGTTTGAGTTCTCTAGACTTAGAAAGTTTTCTCCCAAAATTTGATGGAATAGATTGTTAGTGCCCTTATTCATTTCTTCACCTTCTGGGATACTAATTATTCAGATGTTTGGGCATTTAATGGTATCTGGTATTTCTGTATATTGTGCTCATATTCCTCATACTTTTTGGCTAATTTTAAGTCTTTCTTTTTTTTTTTTTTTTTTTGGAGAAGTTTTTGCTACAGGGTGCATGCACTTGCCAAAAAGACAGAAAGACAGAAAGCAAGAAATCACCCCCAGGGGGGATGGCCATATTACAATCACTTCTCCATTTTCCTCTCAGGATCTTGGACACAAGTGCACATGAGCCCAGGGTGAGTTTAAGCCACTGGGTCCAGGACTTGAACCACAGTCGAATACATGGGTCGAATACATGGGAGTCTAGCAATGTAGCCATTATGCCATCTGCTGGTCCCATATTTTTCAGTCTTTTGGGTAATTATTTTCTAGGTCAGAGGTTTTGTATTCTACCTCCAAGATATGATATTCTGCATGATCTAATCTGCTTTTAATATTTTTGAGGGAGATTTTTATTTTCTATCTTACAGCCTTCATCTGTAATAGTTCCATCTGATTCTTTTTAATGGCATCTAAGACTTTTTTAATATCACAGATGGACTTGCTCATCTCCTGGAGTTTAATGTCTCTTTTCTTTTTCATTTCATAAAGTTTTATCATCATAAATATTCTGAAATTTTTTCAGTAATATTCTCTAATTTCAGTAATATCCTCTAATTTTTTCATACTTGGAGACAAATTACTGTGTTCCCTTGCTGGACACATATTACTTGATTCTCTGATCCTCAAGGCTCTTCTCTGATTTTTAGTCATTTGGTAATGTGTTCACTTTTGGCTAATTTGTTGAAGTTTTTGTAACTATGAGCTTATGCGTTTCTCTTTACTGTGAAATAATTCTGTGCTACTTTCTCCCTTCTGTTGTGTTTTGCAACATGGTAACCACAGGAGTTTTAAGATCAGACTTATGAAGAGAAGTTTCTCTCATTTAGTAGCAGTTTAAGTGAGAGGAGATTTCTCTGAGCCTCACAATATTCAGATCTTTGTCTACTTTGCACCCAAAGTTTTTCTAGCATCTGGAGCCTGGACGGAGAGGGGCATTGGCTGGATGCTTCTCCATGGTGATGCTGGGCCCAAAAAATGGCAGCCCATGCCTGAGATGGAGATGCCTGTGAATACCCTGTCCTTTTCTAGCCCTGGGGTCTGGAAGGAGAGGCACACTGGCTGGGTGCTTCTCTTTATTTTTGTTTATATGATAGAGAGCTCACAAGAGAAAAACAGAGAGAGAGAGGAAGAGTAAGACCCTTGACAGGGTCTCATCACACTATTATTCCCTCTTCCTAGTCTTGCAGTTTGCCAGGATCTTGGGTGCCCACACATGTGACCAGTATGTTTTCAGGCTAACCTGAAGCTCTGAATCCACGGTTTCCACGAGGACTCTAATACTGTGGTTGGATGTTTCATTGTCTAGGCTGGCCCCACTTCCTAAGAATTGACTGCACATTTTACCTTTATTTCATATGGTAAGGAAAGAGGGGCAAACAGATTAACTTTTTACAATGGAGAACACTGGCAAACTCTGCCCCAGGTTAACAACCACAGTGCTGAGTCATACTGAAAGCATTAACCTTGGTACCATGTGATGAGAATGGCACTGTACCTCTGTGATCTCACTCCTAAAAACACAGAATTTCAGTCTAGCCATGCGAAAAACTTCATATACAAGCCAGTTGAGGGTCATTCTACAAAATATCTCTCAAAACTGTCATCAAACTGAGAAAAGTGAGAATCTGTCACAGTTCAGTACAGCCTAAGACACATGATAAATTAATATAATATGCTATCATGTTTGGGGTCATGGGACAGAAAAAGACATTAGATTAAAACTAAAGACATATGAATAAAATATGGACTTTAGTTAATAACATTGTATAAATATTGGTGAAATAATTATAGCAGAAGTACTACACTAATATTAGATATAAGTAACAGGGAATTAGTATGGGTTACATGGGAGCTCTCAATACTATTGCTCATAATCTTTCTGTTTCGAAAAAATGTTCTAAAATAAAATGTTGAGTATAAAATACAAATAGTGAAGTAAATGGGCTCAATGGCATATTAGATACAGTAGAAAAGTATATTGATAATCAAAAATTTAGTTGAATACTAAATATCAAGATTGAAGAGAAAATCAGGTAAGGGATGGGATAGAGGCAAAGAATGCATGAGGCAAGCAGAAAGCCGTGAAAAGGGCTCCTATCACTGGACTCTCTCAAAGGAAAAGGAGGAACAGAAGCTTTATTTGAGGCAATACTGGAGAATTTTCCTAAACTGCTAAAATATATTAAATTACAGATTCAGAAAGCTCTACAAATGCCTATAAAGGATAAAAAGAATTATTAAAAACTCCCAGAAGGCAAAATTCAAGCCCCATATAAAGATATAAGCAGAGAAGCTAAGTTAGAAGAATAAATCAAGCTAGATTTTTCCATGGAAGATGTGAATAATTAAAGGCTACAACTAGGTAAAAAGATAAATAGAAAAAGAAGTATCCAAAATAAATACAATAGAAAATACAAAATCTGGAAATAGGAGGGAGCCTAGCAAATGAAAGTATTACCTTAAGTGGACGAGAATTCTGTGCAATTCCTAACATGAAGTTAGAAACCAGTTGGGGAAAAAAAATAAATTGTATGTTAAAATCTGTTCATGAATGGGCAGATACAAAATTGGGAAACTTCAGGAGAGTTACAAACTTTGCACTTCTGTACACCAGTTGTGGAAGGGTCAATATTTGAACTTAAAGTTATCATACTAGTATCAGCCAGCTAGGTTTACTTCACCCCAACCTCAATCATTCTTTGCTCCATCTGTATGCCTGATTTTTTGAGACAAATATTGACCACAGACATATCTGCTTCAAATAAGAGAATGATGTGTATGTTATTGAATAAGAAACTGAGCAATACTGTTCATATGAGGGAACAGAAAAAAAAGAGGAAGCCCTATTCCCAGAACACTAACACAGAAACTCACATCCCACTGGCTCATTTCCTTCACAAGATCTAGAGAAAAACTGTCATAAAATAATGTGACAGGCACAGACAGGATAAACCTTTTCAAAATAAGATATTAGTGATGTGGAACCAGAGTTGATTAATAGTCTTTATATCTTGAGACTCCTGGACATCTGCTTTTTGACTGAAGATGGGAGCAGTGGAATTTATGATAGATGTTTAAGTCTGACATTTCCCTAGCGAACCACAGAATCAGTTTCTTTACAGGTGCTTTACGATGGGCCCAACCCATTTGATACATGTGATTTGATTATTTAAAGAGATACAGCTATTCTGAGGACTACTCTCTAAGCCAAAATTTCTCCACGTATCATGGTAGTTCCAGACAGAGAGTCAGAAAGGAATGTTCTAAGCAAGTGTGGCCAAAAAAATATCTGTAGAATGTCTCTTTGACCTGCAATAACTACACACACTCTCTTTCTCATGTCATGTATGACATCTTTGCGTTAAAATAAAATCCTACGTGAGTAAACTTGGTGGAGATTGATGACTTCTTTCAAATATTAGAACTGAGATAAGCAGCATATATGTACATGTATAAATGACTAAATAATGACTAAAAACAACTGATATTTTCAAAGACATGGTATAAATTACTCATAAATAATCAAGTCAACCATGTACAATTTTAAAACTGTATACCTGAAAGTAAAAACTACTAATTTTACTAATGATAATAATAAAAACCTCAGAACTAGCAGTTAGCATAATGGCTATGTCACGTGCCCAAGATCCTGAAAGGAGAATGAAGGAGAAGGGATCGTGGCATGGCATTCCCTCTGAGGGGTGATTTCTCGCTTCCTGTCTCTCTGTCTCTCTCTGTCTTTCTGGCGAGTGCATGCACACTATAGCAAAAACCTCTCCAAAACAATAATAATAATAATAATAATAATAATAATAAACAACTCAGATTAGGAGAATTTCTGCATAGAAATTAAATGTCTTATTTAAATAAATTAAATGTCTCTGAAATCTACTGCAGGAATTACAGTTTTTTTTTTTTAAAAAAAGCTAGAGAATAGAAAATAAAATGATAAAAATTAGGATCTGCTAAAAAATTCTAAAATTCAATATCTGTCTACTAAAATAAGAGGACCAGAAGTGGAGAATAGAGTGATTGTATAGTAAGTGAATTTTAAACAGGGATGACCAGTCTGAAGAATACAATAAGAAATCATATTTTATTTTTTAAAATGCTTCCATGAATTTCTGATATTCTCATTTCAAAGGGGAACAGAAAATAGATCAGTTTTCAATACTCAACAAACATATTTTAGAATACACATACATATGTAATTATGTTTGTACGTATGCATATAGTTTATCTTAACCTTTTGCCTTTGTAATAATTTCTTTTTCCCTGTAGTGTTGAACTCATCTTCGTCCCCCAGACTCTGTGAATTAGCTTGTTCCAATCATTCCCTCCCCTTTCTGACACATGTCCATTTCCACAGAGGATAGAAACAAAACAAAACAAAGCAAAAAAAAGTCATACATATTTTAAGTTAAAAAACATATATTTCTAGATCTTATTTGATATTCACCAATCAGATACACATGTGTGAAGCTTTAAAATTAAGCTACTTAGGTACCATCAGATGGCATAGCAGTTACATCACTGGACTCTGACCTTGGTTCAAGTCCTGGTCCTGGTGTCTTGAAAATCATGCCAGGAGTGTGTCTGTGTGTGTGTGTGTGTGTGTGTGTGTGTGTGTGTATGTGTGTGTCCAAGACCCTTGGAGGATAATGGAGAAGGGAGTGTGGTGTGGCCACCCCCTCTAGAGGGTGATTTCTCACTTTCCTTCACACTATGTCTGTCTCTCTCTCCCTCTAGCAAGCACATACACACTAATGCAAAAACCTCTAAAAAAAAAAGAAGAAGAAAATTAAACTATGTGTAGTGAGTGATAAGGTAAACATAAACATTTTGAATGATGGAGGCAAATGGCTCAGACTCCCTAGCTACTATTCCTGATTTTGGATTTTCCTGCTCTTGCCAAAGGCACTGGCTGTCTTTGAAAAGTACTTATATTATGTGAAGAAACTATCCTTAAATGTTCAACCACGAGACTATTTTCTCAATGTTTCCTATGACTCTACAACAATTTCATATTCTTTAATAAATCTCCATCTACTTAAACCTTTTATAAGACATTCTTTTGTTTTGTATAAGCTTCCCCTCCAGGCACCCCCAACAGTTCTGAAAGATACCAAATATTGGGGGAAAGCCAAGAAGAATGACTAAACATAAGCATTATCACACTATATAGACTAAATCAGTTATTTAAAGGATTGTACCTGTCATATTGCTTGTTATATATAGGTGCTAAGTCAAAGCTGAAAGTTGTCACTCCAGGGCCACCAGGGGTCATGGCGGTTAAGGTGCTAGATCCCACATGGCTGACTCTGTGGTTCAATTCCTCTGAATCTGGTAGCTTGATAAACATACCCAGTAGTTTGTGTGTGTGCCCAAAATCCCAAGAGGAGAATGATGGAGAAGGGATTGCAGCATGGCCATCCCTCAGCCCCACGCCAGGGGATGTGATTTCTCACTTTCACACTCTCTGTCTGTCTCTCTCTGGCAAATGCACATGCCCAACGTAAAACTTAAAGATGTAAATACCAGATATAGTGTGTGTGAAAGAGGAGGGTCTGAGGAAGGACATTTAGAAGAAAATTAGGGAGGCAAAGCATTAATGGTACAAAGAAATGTGGTATTATCTGTTGAAGATATTTTGTAGTTTTATCAACTGTACTAGGGAGAAATGTTCACCTGTTGAAATATCCATTTTGTAAGCCAAATAATAATGGGATCGAATGTATAAAAGAAAATGAAATAAAAAAAAAACTTAAAAAGAAAAAAAATTGGCACTCCAAATAACAATCCATTGTGGATAGTGTAAAACAATACACGATCTTCCTATTAGATAAAAAGTTTGATAATATTAAATATTCAGAATATTTGTGTCTGATGGATAAAAAATTAAGTTTGTGAATTATAATTCACAAAATGATCAACCAAAATATGATGTAAACAAATAAATTAGAATACTTAAAATAACAATAAGCAAGAAAAGGAGGAAAAAAAACTAATATTAAAGGAAACAAACAGAAATGATAAAAAGACAGGCCTAAATTACATTTAATCACTATATACCTTTACACTATATGAATGGGTTTTCCCAGCATGAATACACTACATATCAGTCAAGACAAAGACATTACCATATACATTATCATCAGTAAGTAACATCTTTTTAAGAATTTTTCTTTTATAATTATTATTTATTTTTAAAATTTAATTTAATTTTAATTTCTTGTATACATTCAAGCATATATGTCACTTAACTTGTCCATTTCTTTGTCCCATAAATGTCTTACCTCTCTAATTTTCTCCTTTATGTCTCCCCTCAGACTCACTTCCTTCTCCCACCCTCTTCCCACACTGTATCTGGTGCCTATAACCATTTTCTGTTTCTATATCCTCTAGTCATTGTGTGTCTACACTTAATATATACCAATTATTATTATTTTAATTTGCTATAGAGCATATGTGCTCACCTGGGGGAGAGAGAGAGAAGCGAGAGAGAGAAAATGAGAAAGCAAGCTGCCAGGTTCATGTCTTGAACCACAGTAGCCCATGTGGAAGTCCAGTGCCTTAATCACCATGCCACCTGCTGGCTGCAGTAACTTTATATTTTTGTGTTAATTAAACTTATTTTTTGTTTGTCCCTGTTCCTGTCCCTTCCCTGATTTCCCACTCTCTCTAGCCCCTTCCTTACTATCTTTAGCCCCTATTACTTGAGAGACACACTGTATACATGTGCACGCATGCCCCAAATATTGATGAGATGAAGTGGAAGAAAAAGGATTTCAGTGTCATCACACTCTGTCAGGGAATATTCTCTGTCTCTGTCTGTCTCTCTCTGGTGAGTGCATGCATACTCTGGCAAAAAAAAAAAAGTTATTTTTTTCCTTTTAATTTGTTTATTTTGAAAACTTTTTTTTTTATTTTTTTATTTTGCAATCAATCACTGCATATAATTATAGCATACAAAATCAATGTTCCCATCCAGAATACACTGCATATTGGCTCAAAGATACATATTATCAACAGAAAATTTTCCATTTTCAAATGTTTTGCTTCTTTCTTTTTCCACTTGACTCTCTCTCTCTCCCCTTGTACCATTTCCTGCACTACTCCTACACTGTCTCTGGTGTCCACACCTTGAAGTTTTTTTATTAAGAGTGATATGGAAAGACAAGTCCCCTCAACAGTGTCTCATACCTAAATCCTCCCCCAGTGCCCTGAGCCATGGGCATGTGCAGCTCCCCAGCATGTGCAAGTTGACCCAGGGATCAAAACCTGATCTTCCACGTGGCTTCCAGAATTGCAGCGCATGGCAGTACTGCTGCACCAAATGGCTGGGCCAAGATTTAAGTTTCTCAATGTCACTTTAGCAGCACTTTATGTTCTAATGCATGTTCCCCTGCATTTTTGTTAAACCAAATAATCTAGCAGAGAGGATATATTTGGAATTTATTGAAACCATTATATTTCCATATAATCTCCCCCAAATTGCTATCACTGAAGGTAATGCTTTTCTTTAACATCCACTGTATCTAATGCTGTTTACACTAAGATGCAGCATCCCTCGGTGAAACAATCATCCTGCCAAAGTTTTCTGAATATGGATCAATAGAGGGTCATTTTAAACCCTCTCAGGCTATAAGAAACACTTCCAGCTTGGAATCAGTTGAAGACAGATACTTTACATGTTAGCACCAGAAATATCCTGTAGAATATTTCATATGGTCTTGAAAGTAATAACTCTTGGGTATAATCGCTTTATCTCCAAATCTGTGTGGACAACATCAGCTTAACATGAGCCTTTCTGACACCAGGGATACTAAACAAGTGTGAAAAGGGCTAATCTCTCTAACTGTCTGGAAATAACTCTGCATGAAAGACTGCTTTTCAAAATTTCTCCCATCCTCAATTCTCCAAGCTTCTCTCTAGTTAATATTACACAGAAGATTAGGCCTCCAGCCATTTTAAGTAGTGGTGATGGAAGCAAAGCCACAGGATCCTGTCAATATCTACCTACAATTCTAGAAGAATTCCACTCACAGTCACATTTTGCTTTGAGCCTTTCCGGTTAAAAGATGCAATGCTTTAAACTTTTCGACCATTATGGGTAACTAGAAGCATTAGTCTTCAGCTCACCAGGGAGAATGCACATTTTGGGAAACCAAAATATACCCTCTTCCATGACTAAAAAGGAAGATTTTTCTCCCAAAGTTACCAGAACATACCCTCAAGAAACACATGAATATGCTATCATTTGAAAAAATTTACAAGTGTGCCTTCATATATTACTTTTATAACCTAAAAAGACTGTAAACAATCTTGATGAAGAAGAATAAATTGTAAGGAATCACTCTGCTCAACATTCAGGCTTATTGTTTAGCTAGAGTAACCAAGAGAGTAAAGTACAGCAAAGGGATAGATATATATGTTAATGAAACATGCAGAAAAACTATCGAGAAAAAAGTAATTTTGCAATCTAAAACTAGGCAAAGAGTAACTTGAGAACAGTAAAATAATATTAGAGAGCACGGGCTCTACATTCACCCTACTTAATGTGCAAACAAACACCATCCCTACTGACTGAGATCTTGGGCAGATCACTTACTCTCCCCTTTGTTCTACTTCCCTCATATGTAAAATGAGATAACTAACAATAGTACCCCAGGACCCATCTCCCAAATTTTGGTGGAAAAAACACTGCTCAACAATAAATGTTATTAGTGCTATGATTTGAACATCACCCTTAAAAATATTCATAGGTGAGATTTGGTTGTAGACAGATTAAGAGAGTGAAAACGTAATCTGACTATGATGCTGAAAAGTGGGGTCTGTAGGAAAAGATTAGAAATAAGGTCATTAGGACAGGGCTCCATGATTGAAACTGGTAAGTTTACAAGGAGAAGGAACAGGACAAAGGTCAATGGACACAGAGCACACACTCCTGCCTTCTACCATGTTGTAATGCAGCCAGAACATTCTCACCAGAGGTAGCCCTGGACCTTCGACCTCCAAACTGTGAGCCAAATAGACCTTATTTTCTTAAATTCCCAGACTTGTATATTATCCATTAAAGAAACAGAATAGATTAGAATAATTAGTAGTGGTAGCAATAGTAGTAATAGCAGGAGTAGCAGTGAGTATCATTCACAAAATAAGAAAGCATTAGAAGTGTACAAGGACAAAGAAATGCAAAGCAAGGATTGGAGGATGATCAAAACATTCCACATTAATCTTGTATTTTGAGACACTTTGAATGAGTAAATTGAGAAAAATAAAAAGCATTTCCACTGTTACTTTTAACAATGGTGACATATATCAAGGCTTTTATATATTGACAATAGAAACTAAGACAAAAACTGATATTTAAGTTGATATAACAAATGTTATAAAATAAATATAGAGTAAATATAGAGAAGTAGTGTATTAATTTATTCCAAAGATGCAAGGGTGTTTCAACATATGCAAAATCATAAATGTAATACACCATATTAACACAGGAGAGATTATGTGATCAAAGATAACCCTTTAGCTACTGATTTTATTAATGCATAGGTTGGCATGTTATTATTATACTCAACTTCCTAAGTTCAGTAGTCTGTAAAGAAAACAATGTGATTGTTTTGCATTTAAATACCACAGTATTCACAAAATAAAATTGTACATTATTTCAAGCCTGGTGTTCATAATTGCTCTTTCTTAAATTCTACCAAATGCAAAATAATCATCGCTATTTCCATATTCTCCTTTCTTTCCTTCTCCATGTTAAAGTTTTCTGTGAAAGGATTGCGTCTTTGTCAGACACTCATTTAGTAAGCAGATAGCTACTGAGCATCTTGATATAATAGAGACTGCAAAATGGCACTGTAAAAATGAGAGGGCTTGCCCTCATGTGCTTATGGTCTAGTAAGAAAGACAAACACTGCATGAGTAATTTCAAATAAGTAACTATCATTGCCATTATGAGTTACGACTACTCTTATGTAGTCTATACAAGTATGGAATGCAATAGAATATGGAATTGGCCTACCTAAGCTATTTTGGTAACCAATAATGGACTTAGGAGTTTCAGGGGAATCCCAGCTTGGTACATTTCTTTCTGTCTGAATTTAAACTTTGTGGGTGAGTAGACAGACAGATAGGTAAATTGAAGTGCAGAAGAGTACTGGAAATACATACTTCCTGGCTTGGCAAGCTATGGTAAAAAATGACAGAAAGGGTAAATAGAAAATAGAGAAAGAAGGCATGAGAAAATTAACATTGAAAGATAGTCTAGACTATTAGTAATAATTGGAAAAGTAAGAAAAATACACAGAGAGAGTGGGATCAAATTGAAGAAAAGCTAGTGTGTTAATGGGAGTGTGACCCATTTAGAAAGGTAGAGGTTGATCAAGAAGACTGAGTTGAGACTACCACATAAGAATGACCTGGAAATCAGTCATTGCTGCCATTGGCCAGGCCCGGTGGCACTAGCTAAATGGCAAATATGCCAATGAGAGACCATGACAAGGAAACAATGGTTTCAGAAACTTCTTTTGGCAGTTGGATTGCAAAGTGAAGAAAAACAAATTGTAACAGAAATTGAAGGTATCTTAAAGAAAGCCTTTTTTCATATAAGAGCATTTTTAATATCTTAAAATACATATAGTCCAGTTGAAATCATTAAGGATACTTGGTAGGAAGGAGAGAGGGAAAGAATGAAGGACTGGGTGAGTATGCAGTAGTAAAACATGATTGCTATGAGGTTGAACCACATGGGTAGGTTCTGGGTCTGTGGGTTTGTCCAGAGACCTCTCTGAGCACACTGGGCACACATGTGCCAATGATCCAGGGCTGGTTGAAGCTGGAATAGATTGTGGCATCAGCATGCTGTTAAGAGGTACTCTCTCTCTGTCTCTCATAGAAAAAACACTTGGAATCTAAAGGACAATTTAAAAACTGATTTTAGAAAGGAGAAATGACAATTCTAATATTGTGACAGGATGGGGAAGAATAGATAAGATAAAAAGGTATACTGGTTTATAGATTGGTAATGATAATTCAAGAAAATTGTTTTCTGTTTATTCCCTCTTTTTGTCTGATGAGGCTATCTGAATTTCTGCTGAAATGTGCACAATGCAAAGAAAGAAATGGAAGTTTAAAACCCTGAAAAAGTTACTTTAAGTCATGGACTACATGGCGGGGGGGGGGGGGGGGGATTTAAAGGGTTACTTATGCAGTTGCTTACAAATGTATAGTTCTATTAACTTGCATGATAATGTGAAGCTTTATTCATCGAGTTTCAGCAATCTGAACACAGGCATATTCTTCTAGGCTTTGGGTTTTACGAAAATATTTAGGCATATAGATAGGACAGAGGGGAGTTTCAATGAGATAATATGGTAGGAAACAAGGCAGTAGGAAAGAGAACTGCTTAGTAGAAACTGAGAAGGAAAATGAAAGGACTGGAGACTATCTTGGGGAAGAATGATGCTTGTTGTGATTCAAGTAGTCAAGCAGCATCAAAGATTGGGTTCTAGGATATGACTCGGGCAACAGAACGGGTTGATGAAATTGAGGAAAGATCTAGCAGAGTAGTTTCCCGATGAACTGAAAGGCTAATTTGCCAAGTAATATCTTCAACACGGCACAGATACTGGACAAACTTGGGGTAGAGATGATGTGTAATTATCAGTGTCTGAATCATAACAATGACCCAGTATAGAAAAGCAGAACATCTATTGTCAGGTCACACTACTGAGCTCGATGTTATCCTTTTGCTTTGTCTCTCTAGTTTAATTGAGTCCTTTCTCTTCTGAACAAAATTGCTTATATACAGTTTCTACTGAGCTGGATATGCTAGAAGAAAGAAAAAGAAAAAGAAATAGAAAGAAAGAAGAAAGGAAAGAAGGCCAGAAGGAAAGAAAGAAAAAGAAAGGAAGAAAAACCTAAAATTTTAAAGACGATCCAGTCTATCATTTCATTTTATCAATGAAAAAGGCTAGGAATGTTTACATGTATGCTTGAATTCACAGAAATAGTAGCAGAATAAGGGAAAGCGAAGTCCCTCACTGTGTCTGCTATGTTTTCATACCAAGTAATTAACAGTTGGAAAAAAAATGTTTAACAAGAAAAATACGTTCTCCCTCCAAATAAATAAATATAATATCTATAAGAAAAAATTATCTCCCCATAAGTAGCATCATTTGAAAATGTAGCTTGTAGCTATGAAATAAACAGTACAACACTATCAAGCTCTTAAAAATACGATCAATATTTGTATCAAAAATAACATCAGGGAAAGATGCATCAGAAAGCAAGCATTTAAAAAAGAGTGTGCTTGGGACCAGCAGTTAGCATAATGGCTATGTCGCTGGACTCCCATGTAGTCGACCGCGGTTCGTGTCCCGGACCCGGTGGCTTAAACTCACGCCGGGCGCGTGTGTGTGCGTGCCCAAGATCCCAAGAGGAGAATGGAGGAGAAGAGATTGCGGTGTGTCCATCCCCCCTGGGGGGTGATTTCTCACTTTCTGTCTCTCTGTCTCTCTCTGTCTGGCGAGCGCACGCGCCCTATAGCAAAAACCTCTTCAAAAAAAAAAAAAAAAAAGAGTGTGCTCAAGGAGATAATGACGTTAGGGATCTAACTGTAAAAATAGTCATATAAAAATTAAAAGAAACACTTAAATACCATCTGAAGTTCATAGGTGCCTGCATTTTCTATTAATATTTAGTAAGCAGGATTTATAAGAGAGTAAGGAAGTCATAGATGAGACAAGAGGGGAAGAATAATCATAACATATCAAGGGCTAGACACATTTCTCTGTATTTAAAGGTAGTTAAAAATGTGATATGCAAATTTAGCTTAAAAGCTTACAAAATATACATTTTTTTCTTTAAACGTGGAAGGGAAAATGCTTGTATAAGTAGCATTAGGAACAACACTTAATATAGAAAATTTAAACAATATATAGCTTCAGAAAATGCTATGTAAATGCAGTTGAAATCAATTATTTTTGCCAAATACTTTGGAATAGTAATAAAATAATAAAAAAATGATACAGTGATTATAAGCTTTAGACCAAAAGCATCCACATCTCTTGTTACACAATTGAAGCAGGAAGCAGTAGAGAGTACTGCATTTTATAGAAAGTTAGTTTTGTTTTAAATTACCATAAATTTACATTGTATATTTTTGCCTTTAATTTATTTCAATTTCTTTTATACATTCAATCACATGTTATTTAGCTTGCAAAGTGAATATTCCAAGATGTGTACGTTTCTCACCACTCCAGTTAACAATACTATAAAATTATCTTCAATAGGTAATAACCCATTTCTTTGTCCCATAAATGACTTGCCGCTCTATATTTCTCCTTAATGCCCTTCCTCATACACTACTCCTCCAACCACCCTCTTCCCACACTGTATCTGGTATTTACAAACATTTATTATGTTTCAATATCCTTTAGTCATTCAATTTTGGCCATAGAGTGCAGACACTCAGTATATATTAAATGGAAACATACAATGACTCTCCTTGATAACCTGGGTTGCTTCATTCAGTAGTAAATCTTCCATATTTATCCACTTTTTGTCAAAAGCCAGGTCTTGTTTTTTTTAATGGCTGAGTAGTATTCCCTAGAGTATATGTGCCACACTTTTTCAATCCATCCATCTGTTCATGGTCATTTGGGTTGGTTCCATGTGTTAGCAACTATAAATAATGTCGCAATAAACATCGATGTGCAAGCATTTTTCTGATTAAGAATTCTGCTGTCCTTTGGGTAGATACAAAGTAGTGGAATTTCTGGATCGTATGGTAGTTGTATTTGTTGATCTTTGAGGAATCTCCAAATTGTCCTCCACAGTGGCTGGACCAATTTACATTCCCATCAGCAGTGTAACAGAGTTCTCCTTTCACCACACCCCTGACAGCACTTATCTTTTTTTTTTTTTTTTTTTTTTTTTTTTTTTTTTTTTTTAATCTTAGTCATTCTGACTGGGGTTAGGTGGTATCTAGTTATGGTTTTGATCTGCATCTCTCTTACAATGAGGGATGTTGAGCATTTTTTTCATATGCCTTTTGGTCATTCGTATGTCATCCTTAGAGAGTGTTTTTTTCAACTCATTCTCCCATTTTCTAATAGGGTTGATCACCTTTTTGGGACAACTGCTTAAATTCCTTGTGTATTCTGGTTATCTGTCCCTTATCTAATACGTAGTTTACAAAAATATTTTCCCATTTTGAGGGCTGTTAATTCACACTAATTACTGGGTCTTTTGTCATGCAGAAACTTCTTAATCTGATGTAATCTCACTTGTCTAATTTTAGAATTACTGACTGTGCTTTGGCAGTCTTATTTAAGAAGTCTTTGCCTACACCAATGGCTCCCAGAGTTTTCCCAGTGTTTTACAGCAGCAGTTTTTTACTTTGAGGTCTTAAGTTTAAATCTTCGATCCACTTTGAATTGATTTTTGTCAATGGTGAGAGGTAGGTGTTCAGATTCATCTTTCTGCAGGTGGATACCCAGTTTTTCCAGCACATTTGCCAAAGAGGTTTTCCTTTTCCCACTCGATTGATTGGTACCTTTTGTCAAAAACCATTTGACTATATGTTTGGGAGTGTATTTATGGGGATTGTATTCTTTTCCATTGGTCCACCTGTTTCTGTGCCAGTATCATGCTATTTTGATTACCACAGCTTTATAGTATAATTTTTGATGAGGGAGTGAGATGCCACCCACTCCACTCTTCTTATGCAGGATTGTATTGGCAATACGAGGTCTTTTACGATTCCAGACAAATTGTATGATTGTCTTTTCTAGGTCTGTGAAGAATGTCTCTGGCACTTTGATTTGGGATTCATTAAATATGCAGATTAATTTGGGTAGAATTGCCATTTTGATTATGTTAATTCTTCCAGTCCAGGAACATGGGATGTCCTTCCACTTTTTTGTGTCATTTTCAATTTCTTTTTTTAGCTTCTTATAGTTTTCTTGTGGAGGTCTTTAACTTCTTTGGTTAGATTTATTCCTAGGTATCTTATACTTTTTGTGGCTGTGGTAAATGGAATTACTTTTTTCATTTCTATCTCAGTCTGTCTGCTGTTTGTATATAGAAATGCTATAGATCTCTGTAGGCTGATTTTGTATCCTGCAACTTTACTGTATTCATGTATTACTACCAGGAATTTTTTCATGAATACCATTGGGTATTCTATTTATACAATCATGTCATCTGCAAAAAGAGATAGTTTCACCTCTTCTTTTTCTATTTGAATGCCTTTTATTTTATTCTCTTTTCTGATTCGTTGGTGAGGACTTCCAGCACAATATTGAAAAGGACTGAAAAAGTGGGCATACTTGTCTTGTACCAGATTTTAGTGGAAAAGCTTCCAGCTTTTCTCCATTCAGGATGATGTTAGCTATGAGTTTTTCATAGATAACTTTTATTGTGTTGAGAAATGACCCTTCTATGCTGATTTTGCTGAGAGTCTTGATCATGTATGGATGTTGTGTCTTAGCATCAAATGCTTTTTTCTGCATCAATTGATATGATCATATGGTTTTTTCTCTTTCTTTCCGTTAATATGGTATATTACATTTATGTTTTTACATATGTTGAACCAACCTTGCATTCCTGAGATTAAAGCCTACCTGGTCATGATGTATAATCGTTTTTTATATGCTGTTGGATACAACTTGCTAATACTTGTTGAGAATTTTTGTGTTGTATTCATCAGAGATATTGATCTATACTTTTCCTTCCTTGTCCTGTCCTTATCTGTTTTAAGGATAAGGGTGATACAGGCCTCATAGAATGATTTTGGGAGAGTTTCACCCTTTTAGATCTTTAGAAATAACTTGAGCAGAATGGGAGTTAACTATTCTTTAAAAGTTTTGTAGAATTCAGTGGTGAAATTATCAGAACCAGGGCTTTTCTTTGTTGAGAGGTTATTTATTACTGATTCAATTGCCTGGCTTATTATGGGCCTATTCAGACTTTCTATATCTTCCTGGCTCTATCTTGGTAAATTATATGTGTCCAGTAATTTGTCCAACTCATCCAAATTTTCTTGTTTGTTGGTGTTTAGTTGTTTATAGTATCTTCTCATGATGTTTTATTTTTCTATTATGTCTCTTTTTATGTTGCCAGCTTCATTGCAAATTTGATTTATCTGGTTCCTTTCTCTCTTCTTAATAATTCTCACTAGTGGTGTATCGATTTTGTTTATTGTTATAAAGAACCAGCTTTTACTTTATTTTCTTTATAGTTTGTATATTTCCTATTTCATTTATTTCTGCTTAGATCTTTGTTATGTCATTTGTCCTGAGGTTTTTTGGATTTTTTTGCTGTTGCTTTTCCAATTCTCTGAGGCACGATGTTAGGTGATCCATTTGTCTTCTTTCCGTCTTTCTTCTTATGCACACTAAATGCTATGAACTTCCATCTTATCTCTGCTTTTGCAGTGTCCCAAAAATTATGGAAACTTGTGTTCTCATTGTAATTGGCTTCCATGAATCTTTTTCAGTCTTTATTTATTCAGTGGTAGTAAAGTCATTCAGGCGTAGGTCATTTAGTTTCCATGTATTTTGGGGGTTTTTTGAGGATTTTTCTTGAAATTAAAAATCAAGTTTAATTCCATCATGGTCAGTGAAGTTGCTCGGTATAGTTTCCATGCCTTTGAATCTGTAAAAGGTTGCCATGTGCTCTATCATGTGGTCAATCTTTGAAAAGATTCCTGTGGGGATGAGAAAAGAGTGAATCTCGTGGTTTTGGGGTGGAACATTCTGTAGATGTCTGTTAAGTCCTTTTGATTTATGCTATAATGTAGATCCTTTATTTCTTTACTTATTTTTTATCTAGATGATCTGTCCAGAGGAGATAGTGGGGTGTTGAGGTCTCCAACAACTATTGTGTTATAATCTATCTCTCCTTTTATATCTAATAGTCTTTCCTTCACTTATTTGGGTGCTCCTGTGTTAGGTGTAGAGATATTTATAAGTGTTACATCTTCTTAAGAGATTAACCCTTTTACTAAAATATAGTGCCCTTCTTTATCTCTTTGAGCAGTTTTTGATTTAAAGCCTTTTTTGTCAGAAATTATTATCACAACTCCAGCTCTTTTTTTGTTCCAATTTGCATGGACTACTTTTTTTCCAGCCCTTCACTTTTGGTCTATGCTCGTCTTTATCCATGAGATGCATTTCTTGTAGGCAATAGAGAGAGGGTTTCTGGTTTTGTTGTTGCTGTTGTTGTTGTTTTATTGCATCCATCCAGTCAGTGTCTCTTGAGTGGAAAGTTTAATCTATTAACGTTCAATGTTGTTATCTTTATTTCCGGACTTGTCCCTACCTTTAAGTTGGTCATTGTCTTGGTTGTCT
This sequence comes from Tupaia tana, assembly GCA_026018925.1. Lineage (NCBI taxonomy): Eukaryota > Metazoa > Chordata > Mammalia > Scandentia > Tupaiidae > Tupaia > Tupaia tana. The sequence continues at coordinate 178,668,256 of JAKSZU010000006.1, forward strand.
TTTATTCCCTTATTTCTGGCTGTTCATTCTTTTGTTTTCCTGGAATAGGACTCTCTTCAGAGTTTCTTGAAGAGCTGATCTAGTGTTGGCAAATTCTTTTAGGTCTTGTTTGTCTGAGAAGATTTTAATATTTTTTTCCCATATGAAGGATAATCTTGCTGGATATAATGGTCTCGGTTGAAATTGTTTCTCTCTTAACATTTTCAATATGTCTTCCCATTCTTTCCTTGCTTGTGTTGTTTCTGTTGAAAGGTCCGGTGTTAGCCTGATGGGATGGCCTTTGTAAGTCACTTGTGGTCTCTCTATTGCCAGTTTTAGTATCTTGTCTTTATTTGTGGTCTTGTTCAGTCTGGCTAAGGTGTGCCTTGGGGAAGATCTTTATTGGGTTGATTCTATTTGGAGTCCTTTGTATTTCTTGGGTCTGGATATGTGACTGCTTCTCTAGACTTGGGAAGATTTCTTCCAGGATTTCATGGAATAGATTTTTCCATGCTCTTATTAGTTTCTTCACCTTCTGAGATTCTAATTATTTGGATGTTTAGATGTTTAATGGAATCCAGTATTTCTTGTATATTTTCCTCTTGTTTTTTTATTTTTTATTTTCTCTATCTTTTTGGTAGTTTTCCCTAGGTCAGAGTTTTTATTTTCTCCTTCAGAGATTTGGTCTTCAGCATGGTCTAATCAACTTAATTTTTAATACTTTTGAGAGAGTTTTTTTTTTATTTCCTATATTACAGACTTCATCTCTAATAGTTCCATCTGATTCTTTCTTATAGTGTCCATTACTTCTTTCATATCATGGAAGGACTTCCTAATCTCCTGTAGGTCATTGTCTCTTTTCTGTTCTAACTCATAACTTTTTGTCACCATGAATGTTCTAAATTCTTTTTCTGACATTTTGGTAACTTATTCTCTTTTTTTTTGTTTTGTTTTTGTTTTTGTTTTTGTTTTCCCCAGCAATGGAGGGGAGTTATTGTGTTCTTTTGATGAAGACATATTTCCTGGTTTATTTAGACCTGAGCCTCTTCTACTTCTAGCCATTGGGAGGTGTATTCACTTTTGGATACCTTTTTGGAAAATGTTTCTTCGACTGGGAACATGTGTGCTTCCCTTTTGCTGTGGACTAGTGTGTGCTGAAGTCTCTCTTCTGGTGTGTTTAGCTATGTGGTCTCCACAGAAGAAGTCTTCTATTCAGGTATCTGAAGAACAGTTTCTCCTTTCTCTTAGGTTGTTCAGTAAAAGTGAGGGTCCCAGGGGGACATACAATACTAGGGTATTTGAAATCTTTGACTCTAGACCTGTCTAGTCCCTAAGGGTAAGTGGAATATGAAGCGGGGGTGGTAATTAAAGATGAAAGAAATAAATGTATGAAAGAGAATAAAGAAAAAGTCACGCACCATGCACCAGAGGGATGCATGGCTTTGCCAGGGGACTGGAGATGAAACTGGGCTCTGCTGGAGAGCTGCGGGCTGTTCTGTGGGGTAAGGAGAAGTAGGAAATTAACAAAAGAAAGAAGAAGAGAAAAAAGCTACCTACCTTTCTGACAGAGAGGGGCTCTGGGGTTGGAGGAACTGGGCTGAGTTTGGAGCTGGAGCTGGGGCTAGGGCCAGTGACTGGTCCTGCCTCAGTGTCCCTTATAGGCCAGGGGACTGGAGATGGAACTGGCCTCTGCTCCATATTCTATACATCAAAAAATTGGTAACATTCATTCTCATGCCTTTATCACTTCAGAACTACAATAATTTTAGATCAGATACTAAGAAAAGGAAATGCTGGGACCAGCAGATGGTGTAATCATTACGTCACTGGACTCCCACATGATCAACTGTGGTTCAAGTTCGAAACCCAGTTGCTTCAAACTCATGCTGGGAAGCTCTGTGTGTGTGTGTGTGTGTGTATGTGTGCTCAAAATCCCAATAGGATACTGGAGGAGGAAAGATTAAGACATGGACATTACTCTGCGTACATGATTTCTCTCTTTCTGTTTCTCTGTCTCTCTCTGGTGAGAACACACATCCTAGAGCAAAAAAAAAAATCTCTCTTAAGAAAAAAAGGAGAATTCTATTGGCCATCCATATAATTAGAGTAATATTAATAAAAATGGATTCACTAAGGAGAGAGATATATTTTAGACAACATGTATATAAAAGTCATGGATTTGGGACCAGTAGATGGCATAATGGTTATGTCGCTAAACTCCCACATAGTTGTCTGTGGTTTGAATCTTGGACACAGAGGCTTGAAATTCCTACCAAGCATGTTTGTGTGCTTGACCAAAAATGGCAAAGAGAATGGAAGAGAAGGGATTGCAGCTTGGCCATTCCCCCTGGAGGTGATTTTATGCTTTCTGTCTCTGTCTTTCTCTGTCTCTCTCGTGAGCACACAAACCATATAGCAAAAACTCTCTTTAAAACAGCAACAAAAAATAAAGTTCTGTATTTAATGTCAGCAGAAACTCAGAGAGAAAACGGTTTCAGATTTGTATTAAAATGAATATCATCTAAGAGATACATTGTGACAAAGAAAAAATACGGGAATGGCACAATTCAAATATAAAATATTAATTATTTAATGTTATGGAATGTTGAAATCACAGCACATCTTTAAGATGTTACTGAAAATGCTTTAAATAATTTCACTGATTGCAGTCAGATCTTATTTATTAACTACTATCTTACACTGTCCTAGGTACTGAGGGGACAAAATGAGGTAATCACTTTTTCAATAATATTCTTAGAATGTCCTCAATAAATTTATTATTTTCTGGTAAAAGAGCCACCAAATTACAAGAAAAAACTTCATTAGATAATGATGACATCCCATCCCATGAATTTATTTTTTTTTATAATAACATTAACATAATACTCAAAGTTATTAATATGAAACAAATCAGGGCCATACAATAGCCTCATTTTTCACAGTTTACTAATACTTGTCATAATGCAACTGCTCTAGTCATGGCTGGACTAGAATACATACAGCAAACACAAAGTTCTAACCTGGGATTCAAATAGAGTGCAAGGTATACAGAATAATATTTCAGAAAGAGAGGGGAAAAAAGGAATTGTAGAATTCAAACAAAATAACTTTACAACCATCTCATTACAGAGGTGACTTAAAAAATATGGGATAAAGGAAATGGGAGAAACTAAATGACTATGCTGCAATCTTTCTGCTTGCCAAGAGCAAGTAATGATGACTCCCACCAGGGAAAGCTAAATTGAGAGTTGAGAAATAGCATCAAATAGACATAAAAATGGAAGACACTGTGTTTTTTAAACAAGGAAAAGTGCTTCCATTAGACCATTTTATATAAAACATTTTCTATTTGTCCATTATATGCAATTCAATCATTATTACATAAGAAAGGAAACTAAGTCTTATATCCGTCATATACTTACTGAAATGGAAAAAATAATACAAAAATTTAATGCTGTGAAAGGAGTGATTTCCCATTTATACTAGACCTGAAATGAATCAATAAAGGAAGAAAATGAGTAGCAGTTTGTGAACACAGAAAGAAAAGTTCTGAGTAAATTCATTAGCCCAGCAAACTGGTAAGAAGAAGAAGGAATAAGAATTATACCATTAGGCTCAGAGAGAATTTTTTTTCAACTTTATGGCAAGTTGATGCCCCAAAGCAATAAAAGAAATCCATAAAAGAGGGAGCTGACCAGCCAGCCCTCATCACATTGCAGGGATGAGAGGTCTATTACTTACATTTGTCAAGTATGTCCAAAGATCACAGTTCTGAGCAAATATAAAATAACATATTAAACGAATAACAAATTGTGACCTTTCAATGGACCCGTGATTCACTCAGACTTCCTCTAAGACAGTATATGAAGAGAGACAAGATTGATTATACACTAGCTGAAATAAAAATGGAAGGCTACTTCAGTGGAAAGTAAATTGCAATGCAAACATATGAGGAGAATGTATGTATATGAATTTTGTCCATTTCTAGTGTACTGACAACAGAATAAATAATATATATTTCCTTGAAAAATATATCCTTTACAAATTTTTAAAATTAATTTTTTAATTTACATTTAATTTACTGCACATCTTTACAGTGAGCAGTATGATTTTTCCAGCACAAATACAGTGAATATTAGTCAAGTCAAAGACATTGCCATATACATTATCATCAACAGATAACGTTTCATTTTTGTGTCTATCAAATGTTTTGTTTGTTTTTCCCTTGATGCCCTCCCTCCCACCCCTTTTTACCTACCTCCTATTATCCACTCCGCTGTCTGTAGTATCTACACTTGGCCTCCCTATTATTAAACCTTCTAGTTTGTCCATTTCTGCTATAAAGTGCAAACAATTTTAAAATAGAGGTTTTTGTTTTGTTTTGTTTTGTTTTGTTTTGTTTTGTTTTGTTTTTGTCAGAGAATATGTGCACTCTGTGAAAAAGTGAGAAAGCAACCCCCATGGAGAAGGGTCACAGTGCAATCCATTCTCCTCTATCTCTCCTTACAGGATTTGGGGCACAAACACACACACACATGCTTGGAGTGCTTTTTCAGCCACCGAGACCAGGATTCAAACCACATAGCTGGCTATATGAAATCCAGCCACTTAAAAACAACACACCATAGGGACCAGCTGTTAGTGTAATGACTATGTCACTGGACTCCCATGTAGTCAACCACGGTTTGAGACCGGGACCCTGTAGCTTAAACTCACGCCGGGCGTGTGTGCGTGCGTGCCCGAGATTCCGAGAGGAGAATGGAGGAAAAGGGATTGCGGCATGACCATCCCCCCCTGGGGGGGTGATTTCTCGCTTTCTGTCTCTCTGTCTCTCTCTGTCTTTCTGGTGAGGGCATGTGCCCTATAGGAAAAAACTCTACCAAAAAAAAAAAAAAAAAATCACAGAATGATCCAAAATGGAGATTTTTTTTTTTTTTTGGAGAAGTTTTTGCTATAGGGTGCGTGCGCTCGCCAGACAGAGAGAGACAGAAAGGGAGAAATCACCCCCCAGGGGGGACGGCCACGCCACAATCCCTTCTCCTCCATTCTCCTCTCAGGATCTTGGGCACGCACACACATGTGCCCAGCATGAGTTTTAAGCCACCAAGTCCGGGATGTGAACCACGGTCGACTAGGTGGGAGTCCAGTGACATAGCCATTATGCTAACTGCTGGTCCTCCAAAATGGAGATTCTTAATTGATTGAGTTCTTGCTTACCAGTCTTAAAGATCTAGAGACAAGCTTCTTGGCACAACAGAATCAGGACTGGATTCAACTTTGCAATTTAAGTAACCGGATAAATTAAACAAAATGTATGAAATACCTGTTTTTAGTGACTGGACAACTGAAAATGTAGGTCTGGGTCACTGAAAGAAAAGAAACAAATGAAGTGAACCCTGTGGTTTCCCTCAAATTCTATCTAGAACTGGGTTATAAACCAAGGATCTGGGAAGGGCAGCCTAAGCAAAGCGCCATCTTTAAATGAGCAGCTGGAGACTGGATTTTGCTGATACTGAGGCACCTGAACATTGAAGGGCAGAACTCCGAAAAGAAGAAACCTGAACAGAAAAATATTTCAGGAATTCTCATACCCCTCATCCATGAGTCCTTCTTAATGAATTAGAGTTCTCTATGAGAAAAGAACCAATATGAGCTATAGAAAGATAGATAGATCATAGATACAGATGGATAGAGATGAATGATATATAGATAGATATTTTATTTTTCTTTGCCAGAGGCCACATGCATTCGTCAGAGAGAGAGGGAGAGGGAGATATTACTCCGTAAGAGGCATGGTAATGCCACAAATATTCCCCTTCATTTCTCCACCATGTTGGAATATGGAACACATGCACCCAGTGTGTTTTTCAAGCAGCCAAATTTGGAATTTGAACCATACTGTTGGCCACGTGGAATCCTGCTGCCTTCACCACCAAGCCATGGAGTCAGACCCATATAGAGGTTTGTAAGGAATTGGCTGGCAGGCTAAAAAGTCCAGCAGGATCTGATGCTATAGTCAGGTGGAATTTATTCTCCAGGACACTTCAGTCTGTGCTCATACAGTTTTATTTGATTAAATTAGGCTCATCTTCATTATCAAGCAGATGCATCTCCAAAAACCTTCATAGCCACACTTAGGTTGACGTCTGGTCAAATAACTATTCTATATGCAAAGAACTTGTCATAAAATTGACCACTGTAACTACTAAAATTTACACGTTGTACATTTTAGTAAGATGTTTCCATGAACACAAGTCCAACTTTAGGCATAAGCCTCAGTGAGTAGAATGAATATCCTATAAAGTACACCTAGCTGGGGCTACATATCTTACTGCAGTCATCAAATAGGTATTTTTAGTGCATTTTTTTTTTTATTTCAAGAAAAACAGTTTTAGTTTAGTTTAGTTTTGTTTTTCTCTGAACCTTTTCAGTAGTTTTATTTACTATCAGTACAAAGCCCAAAATTCACTAAGAGAAAAAAGCTAAGTCCAGACACAGAGTCATATGTTCCGCATACAATTTCAAAGAATGCTAGCCACAGCAAGAAGCAGCAAAATGTGACCAGAAAAAACTTTGTTAATAAAAACAAACCTATAAAAAAGGGAAAATGGGATTGGCAGACAAGAAAATTGAAATGTTTCTATTATCACTATGCAAAAGTATATAAAGGAAAACATGAACATATTGAGGAGAGAAATGAAAGTTATGAAAAAGACCTAAATGGACTTTCTAAGAAATGAAAATTACAATAGTAGAAGTGAAAATTCACTGAATAGATTTGAGAACAGATTAGATACTGCAGAATGGAAGTTTACTATACATAAAGGTGCAGAAATAGAAAATATCTACAATGAGGAACAGTGGGGAAAAAAAGACTGGATAAAAATGGGCAGAGCTGCAGTGACCATTGTAACAATATCGGTTAGTTTAACATATGTACACTTGGAATAACAGAAGGAAAAGAGAGGTAATAGTTACAGTTTTCAATGTCTTCTCTTGGTTTCACATTCAACAAGCAGACACAACAGCTATAAAACCATAGAAAGCTTAAAGGACATGAAAACTGGGCTAATGGATATATAGGATTTGCAAACAACAGCAGCTTAATACATGAACTTTTAAATGTTTAGTTTAAAAAAAGCTGGGAGTACATCTTTTGAATACAAGATTAGGTGAGAAATCAATAGATTTTTCAAATTTCTATAAATTAAAAAACACATTCTAAATGAAACATAGCTCAAAAGGTAAAATACAATTGAAAGTATAAAATGATTTTAACTGAGTAGAATTCAAAATATTAGTTCATTGGGAACATCATGACATATTTTTTTCTGTTTTTTGGTGCAAAAATGCATCTTGACTTTCCAATGACTCAATACGGTAAATAAAAGATTAAGGATGGGGCCAGCCCATGGCATGGTAAATAAGGGGGATGTATCCCACACAGCTAACTGCAAAGGTTCCAGTCTCAGATCAGCAGCTTGAGATTCACACCAGGCACATGTGTGTGCATGCTCAAAATCCTGAAAGGAGGGATAAATGGGGGAGAAAGGATTGGAGCTGACCATTCCTTATAGGGAGTGCTTTCTCACTTTCTTTTCTCTCTCTCCCTCTCTCTCTGGATCTCTCTGGCAAGTACACATGCTCCCCGGCAAAAGTTTTAAAAAAATGGATGCATGTAAAGAACTATTTTGAAGAAAATGGATACATATACGTGTTACATAGAAAAAAAAGAAAGGTTTCTACCCTAAGAAGCAGAGAATGGAAGGAAAAAATACTAAGGTCAAATTAAAAAGAAGATGAGAATAACAAAAGACTAAGGGTCAATAAAATAAAAATAATCAAGAAAGAGGTACAGTGATTAAACATAGTTATTTAAAAAGTTAAAAAAAAATAGGTAAACAAGTGGTGTAGTTGTGAAGCTACTGGTCTGACATGGTTGACTGTGGTATGAGTCCTGGACCTGATGGTTTTAAAAATCATGCTGGGAACGTATAAGTTATATAGGAAAAAAGAAAGGAAAGTCTTAAATCCCTTTTAAGATGCACCCAAAATCCCAGGAGGAGAAGGCATTGTAGTATGGACAACTCCACCCCGAGGATGATTTTTCACTTTTCCTCTCTTTCTTTTTCTGTCTCCCTCTGATGAGCAAAAACCTATGGCAAAAACCTTAGAAGGAAATGAAGTTAGCAAATCCAATGCAGCAATAAATACAATAATTTATTATGACCAAGGAAGGTTTATCCTGTAAATGCACACTTGGTTTGCAACTCATATATCAATTACTGTAATGCACAATATTAATAGGATAAAAATTTAAACTATCCTCCAAAATGTAGGAAAAAAATATTGATAGAAATCAACTTCTATCTATGATAAAAATTTGCAATCTATTTTTGCATTATTTACATACTTAGACATAAAATGAATGTCAGTGATAATATGAAAGACAGAAGGGGAACTGAAAGTTGACAATTGAAAAGATATTACATTGTATATGAAGTAGTATAAAATTGTTTGAAGTAAACTAAGAAGTGAAAGAGCTATATTGTAAATCCCAACATAATTATTTAAATAAAAAATATGAGGTAGTAACTAGAAGGGACTTTAGCTACTACTAAAGGGACTTTAAAAAATAAGATTTAATTCAAAAAAATTAATAAAAAAACTAAATTAATAAAAAATTAATACAAAAACTAAATAAATAAGACTGTGGTAGATTAAACCCCTATTGCCTTAATAGTTGTGTAAATATAAATGTACTAAATATAGTGATTAGAGGACAAAAATTGTCAGAATAGAAAGCAATATTCATTATACGCTGTCAATTAGAAAACAATACTTTAAATATTAAAAAAACAGGTAATTTAAATGTGCAAGCTTGGTAAATATGTACATATTAGCTAGCAGATATAGAAAACTTTTTCTTAGCCCTTCCTCAGCTCATTGATGGCTCTCATTTGCAGAATGTAACCAGAATCTCATTTATTTTTGTTTTATTTAATTGTTAAAATTATTATTCATACATTAAAACAGTATATGTCATTTAGATTGTGAAGAGACTTGACCTAGCATGTTATACACCTCAGTCCAGCTCAGTTGAGACTATTGTACACATCATCGTCAACAGATAAAAAACCTTACCTGTGTCCCACAGGTATCTTACCTCTCCACTTCAATCTCATTTCAATAGAAACAATTATAAAGGTCAAATGTAATTGAATCACAAAAAAGAACTAGTGAGACCAGCAGATAGTATAATGGTTAAGTCACTGGACCTGGCAGTTTCCCATGAAGTCAGTCATGGTTCAAGTCCTGGATCTGGCAGCTTAAAATTCATGCCAGGCGCATGTGCGTGTATACCCAAAATCCTGAGAGGAGAATGGAGAAGGGATTGCAGCACGGCCACCCTCCCAGGGGGTAATTTCTCCCTTTCTCTCTCTCTCTGTCTCTCTGGAGAGCACACATGCCCTATAACAAAAATCTCTCCCCCAAAAAATCTAACATATTTTCACTTTGTAAAATGAATGGCATAGCAAAGAAAAATTTGGGTGTAGAAAGCTAGGATTATTGTACGCTGTAATGATATATGGTAATTTAGTGTAAAAAAAAAAAAAAGAAAGGTAGGATTTTTTAAAAAGAGTATATCAATGTGCTAATTTATTCATTTTATGAAGCAAAGATAAGGGAAACCTATTTAGATATAAAATAATAAGAAATAGAGATCCAAGAACATCAGAAGTATTGAGAATTTTAGCAATAGGTAAAGCTCAAGTTCAGAATGCATACATATGTACAAACTGCTCTATGTGAACCAATTTCACTCTTTCAAAGCATAGAGACTGATAAGACTAAAATAGAGCTGTATGCATTTTAATTAGATTGTGGTAGTAACATTTATAGGAACTAAAAACAAAAACAAATTAAAATTTTCTGGGAAGTGAAACTGAGAGGTGATGACTATATTATTTATTTTGTACTTTTATCGTGGGCATTAGGCCAATGATATGAGACTATATACTGGGCTATCTATATAAGACTATCATTTTTTTCAAATAAATTTATTCAAACAACAAGTCTTTTTATTTTATTTATTTGTTTATTTTGGAGATTTTTACTATGGGGCATGTGCACTTGCTGGAGAGCCAGAGAGAGAGAGAGAGAGAAAGTGAGAAATCACTCCCAAGAGGAGATGGCCACACTGTAATCCCTTCTCCTCCAGTCTCTTCTCAGGATTTTGGGCACACACAACTGGAGTGAGTTTCAAGTCACTGGGTCTGGGACTCACACTGTGGTTGAACCTGTAGGAGTCCATTGATGTAACCATTTCGCCATCTGCTGGTTCCAAAACAGATACAATTTCTCATGAGATTCAGTTCTTAAAAGCGGACTTGAGATTCCTTCCCATAGGTGTATGTCAGCTACCATGATACAATTTTCTGACAATAATTAAAAGCTATTATTTTGATTCTATAGCAAGGAAGCTAAATTAGTTGACATTCTAGGAAGAAGAAACATGGTGGTTAATTTACAGATTTCCTCATGAAGGCTTGTTAAAGCAGAGCCCTGAGAATCTGTCCTTAAAGGAGTCCTTATACTAGATAAAGGAAATGACTAGATCAGCAGGCCAAATAGTTAAGTGTCACCTCAGAGAAAAAGTTAAAATGTCCACATTTTCTGTTAGTCCTTCTAGAAAAAGGAATTGTGAGACTTAAAAGGTACCTAGGAAATTATTGCATTCATTTTTACAGATGTAGAAATTGAGACCCTGAAAAATTAAATGAATGATCGAATTGATAGCATGAGTTTCTAGTCAAAAAAACACTATATGTACCTCACAGACTTATTCTGTTTCCATCCAGTCAGGAGTGTAAAGTAAAGGCTCTATTTAAAGCATTGGAATGTCACTTTTCATTATATTTACCATACATGTGCCCAACAGATGACTAAGCAGAAGGCAAAGTCAATAAGTACCATGACATAAATAACTTGGAGTCAGGATCTTAAGGATCTATTCTTGGCTTCTTCACCAACATATTTGATGATCATTGGCAAGTCACTTAACCTCTTGTATTTGAGTAAAAATGAAGACAAAAGCAAATGCTCAGACATATTGTGAGATTCTATGACTTAATGGTGCTAACTAATTCAGAATGAGTCAGTATCTGTGTGCATCTACCATAGCTAATAAGCATTATTAAAAAGTCCAACACTAGGCAATAAATACACTTGTATACTAACAATTTGAAAAGGCTCCTATCACAGGCAGAAACCTATAGGTTTTATCATTCTTGCAAAATAACATTCAGACATAAGCAAGCCTATGTCCAAGTCATTTTAAGCAGAGGTACACAGAAGTAACTTTCTTTTCTCTTTTTAAATTTATTATTATTTATACATTCAATCACTATACATCATTTAGATTGTAAATCATCAAAGAGACTTTACTCAGCATGATTATCACCTCAGTCCAACTCAGCTGAGAATACTACATACATCATTGTCAACACATAATAAACCATATCTGTGTCCCACAAATATCATACCTCTCCATAACTTTCTACTAGTGGGAAAAAAATGTAGAGCTCCTGTGTATGTCTTTTCCAAATAAAAATGTCTCTTCTTTTCCCATACTCTGTATTCTCAGTGAATAGTGTTGCCAGTTTCACAATATCTTAGTAATTAGTTGGAACTTTTGGAAGGAAAATTCATTTTACATAGTGGTTGAGTTAAGCCATCTATTATGTTCTCTAAGGTGTGTATTACTCTGAGCAAGTAACCATCATTGTCATTATCATCACAAATGCCCTGGGGATAATCCTTAAGTAGTAGAATGTGAAAGTCACTGGATTAAAGTGGACCAAACTTTCAGTAATAGAAAATTCTTCACAGATACTTTTCTGAAACACTTTTGGAGAGTACATCCTAAATAATACAACTGTTATTGGCTTTTGCTTTTCCCCTTTTCATTCTACCTACTAATATAGTTCTGCTTCTAGGAAACACTTCTGAATAAACTAAATGCAGGTAAGCTTTTGCCCAAAATTCTGATTTATTTTTGAGAGGTTTTTGCTATAGAGCATGTGTACTCACCAGAGAAAGAGAGAGACAGAGAGACAGAAAGTGTGAAATCAGGGACCAGCAGTTAGTGTAATGGCTATGTCGCTGGACTCCCATGTAGTTGACCGCGATTCACATCCCGGACCTAGTGGCTTAAACTCACGCCGGGCACGTGTGCATGCTGCCCAAGATCCCGAGAGGAGAATGAAGGAGAAGGGATTGCAGCGTGGCCATCCCCCCTGGGGAGTGATTTCTTGCTTTCTGTCTCTCTGTCTCTCTGTCCAGCAAGTGCACGTGCCCCATAGCAAAAAAAAAAAAAAAAAAAAAAAAAAAAAAAAAAATCCAAAAAAATAAAAAAAATGAAAGTGTGAAATCACTTCCCTGGGGGGATGGCCTCGCTGCAGTCCTTTCTCTTCTCAAGATCTTGGGTATGAATGTACACATGGCTGGTGTGACTTTGAAGCTGCCAGGTCCAAGACTCAAACCATGATTGACTACATGGGAGTCCAGTGACGTAACCATTACGCCATCTGCTGATTCTGAACTCTAATATTTTAATTGCCAGAGGGCATATATGCTTGCCAAGGAGACACAGAGAAAGAGAAGGAGAAATTGCCTCCCAAGTGGGATGTGCTCCTGCTGCAATATATACTCCATTTTTTCATCCTGTTGGAATTGTGGGTACACACATGAACCCAATGTGTTTTTCAAGCTACCAGTGCCAGTGTTTGAACCTGTGGTCAACCATGTGAGATCTGGCTCCCTTAACTAGTCTTTAGGGCTGGGCCTGATGCTCTGCTTTTGGAAGAAGCTAAGTTATGAGATTCATAAACTATGTATTGACTAGTGTCTCTCACCTTAAGATTTCATTCATGCTGTCCCCCTAATTCTCTTTTTTATTTCATCAGAATTTTTCTCTCAAAAATAAAATAAAATAAAAAAGGAAAAAAAAAGGGAGCAGCAATTAGCGTAATGGCTTTGTCGGTGGACTTCCATGTAGTTGACCATGGTTCAAGTCCCGGACCCAGTGGCTTAAACTCATGCCAGGCGCATGTGCATGCGTACCCAGGATCCTGAGATGAGAATGGAGGAGAAGGGATTGCGGCATGGCCATCCCCACTTTTACATAGGATAGTTTGTCATAACTTTTCTGATGGCCCAATACAGCCCCATTCTCTCATTCATTAACAGGATAGCTATGATGTGCATATTTTAAATGTAGCTTTCCTACAGAATTAACTCTAGGAGATCTTACTAGAGTAGGAAAAACACTGATTTTTCAGTCGTCTATCATAGTTCTTAATTTTTATCTTAAAACTTACTTGATATGTTATCTTAGACAATTTACTTGATTCATCTCAAGTAAATACCCAATTTGTGCATAGTACTGAATGTTTAGTCATTGTAAAAAAAAAAATACACCAAAAAAGTAAAACCCCAAATTATCTAGTTAGATAATTTATGGTAAATTCATGATTTAATAATGTCATTACTCAGCATCTTGTCCCATGCATAAAAGTTAGTGACAACCTATATAGTTAGAATTATTTTAATACATTTATAACAATTTCATTATTCAGTGCTTTGTGTCTGGGTGAAATTTGAACTCGCTTCTGTAAATTGGGGATAAAAAATAATTGTGTTTTTTGTTTGATTAGCTCATATTTTCTGCTTTCACTTCTCCCTTTGAAAAACACACATTTTTACAAATTTAAAACAATTCTTACTTATCTCACAATTTATCTCTAAAGCAAAGTATCAGATTATTTTAAACCATTGCTACATGTTTCCTTTAATATACAGTTTTTTTCTTCACTAAAACCATGATAAGCTCAAAATATATTTCAAAAACTGTGTAGAAGTCTTAGTACTTCATCAACTCTAATTCTTTACAATAAAACAACCCATAATATATCCTTAAACTTTATTCATTTGTTGTTTCAGTTAGTCACCTCTATTAATTAACTGCCTGTGATATGGGAGATTAGAATTTTGGTTTCATATATACATTGTTTTCCTTTTACAAGTACGGTGCTTTTACTTTTTATACTGAAATCTATAAAATTTTCAACTTGTATGTGTCTTATCGCCTAAACTAGATTTCCAAGAAGACTGAAATGAGTCTCAATAGCCTAAAGATGATGTACATCACATTTCAAAAGCATTAGGATAGGGTGTTAATTTTACATTCATGTTTTTCTTTTGACCCTAGAACATTAAAAAACAAAACAAAACAGAAAAAAACTGACTGCATAGTATTCAGGACTGGTGATTCTACTTATAGCGCGTTATGCAGGCACACACAAACAGATCATCTGAAAAGTAAAAATAAAATTAACAAAGAAAATGAAATAATGTTTTTTTTTCCCCTGGAGAAATGAATGCTAGGGCACACATTAATAAAGCACCTAGCATCACATCTTAAAGTCCCCATGCATCTGGCACAGATTAAAAAGAAGAAGAAGGAGAAGGAGGAGAAGGAGGAGGAGGAGGAGGAGAGAAAAGAAGGAAAGAAAGCACCTATAATGGTTTAAAGACTTTAGGATATTAAGAATCTTATAGCAATTCTCTTTCCCATTGAGCCAAAATACTCCACTGCTCCATTACAATTTGACTATTCTCTTTCTCCTTTCCATTTCTTCTAGTACCTTCAAGACATCTCTCATGGTTTATTACTTGTAGGTGATAATGTGTATAGTATTCTCAACTGGACTGGTCTGAGGTATATTTCATGTTGGCTAAATTCTCTTTACAAGCTAAATAATGTATAGCAATTGAATGTATAACATGATAATAACAATAATAAATAAATAAATTAAAAAAAATTTTTAAAAACCCTCTCATTCAAAATCTTTTCAAATGTGGATTTAACTATGCTATTTCAGGCTGTGATCCTTTTCCCATGTAAAAATGTTATGTTTTCATAGATAACATAACAGACTGTCCTAGTGCACCATTCAAGCAATGCTGGATCCACACAAAGATCAGAGTTTTGATTTCTGATTAACCTATAAACAAGGCTTCCACAACCATGGGGGGGTTGGGAAAGTTGTGGGAGGTGGCGGACAGGGACGTGAGATCTCGTTGATAGTGCTTGTCTTTATCTTCTTCTTTCTCCCTCACAGGGAAAAAATAAACTTTACCAAATAGATCATTATAGAACAGTAATTTAAAAAATTTTAATCTCCTTTTTAATGTTCCTAATTTTTTATCATAAATTTACCAATTGTTTCTGAAATTTAAATTTCAAAAACTAGTGACAAAATATTTTCTTCATTCAAATTAGCATCAATAATAAATAACTCTTTTACTCTGTGAAGTATATTTGATTAGATTGATTTTTTTCTAGTTTATTAGTATTATTTATTATTCGTTATTAAATTTCCTGACTTAACTAGATGTATCATTCCTTTAAAAAATTTTTAAATATTACATAAATCCTAACTTATAATTTCTAAGAGCACAATTGCACATATCTGCGTTTTATTATAACTTTAATAACATTCTTCTAAAACATAATTTTTTTCTGTAATTTTTATTTTTTAGTCATAGGTTTTGTTTTTTATTTTATAGTTATAAATTGACAATATGTAGCTGTATAGTACCAGCTAGTGGTGTGGCAGTTAAGGTGGCTGGATCCCACATAGCCAACTGCACAATTCTAATTCTGGACCCAAAAGCCTGAAAAGCACAGGGGCCATGTGTGCCAAAAATCCCAAAAGAAGAGAGACATGGAGGAGAAGGTATTGTGGCATAGCCATCTCCCATAGGAGGGTCTTTCTCACTTTCCCTCTCTTTCTCTCTTTGGCAAGCAAGTGTGCCCTCTGGCCATTTTTCTTTCATTTTAATTTTTCTTTAATTTTATATATTTATAAGGTACAAAGTGATGTTATTATTTATTAATCTAATGTGGGATAATTAAATCAATCTAATATTCCATCACTGCACATTCTTATCATTTTTTTTGTGCTGAGAACATTTGAAATTACTCTTAGCAATTTGAAATGTACATTATTATTTACTACCTTCACAGTACTACACGACATAATTTGAACTTTTAAGATTCATTTTTAACCAAATCCGACTCAAAATAATTTATAAATTGCTGAATAAATGTTTTAATGTCAATGGACCTATCTCCTCCTATCTAATTGTATCCTGCTTCCCAATGCCCCCACCCATCCAAAATCTGTGAGAAAGCATTCAGCTTTAAGCTATTTAGTTTCATCTATTGCACCTGCTTACTGAATATCTAGTTCACCTTCTATCTTGAGACTAAAAGGTTCCTTCTCCAGAAATTTTATGCATAGGGTGTGATAGTATTTTCTTCTAAAATGTGAGAAGGAACACTGTATGAAACAAAATATAAACTACAGAAATTACAGCTCAGTTATGGTAGCAGATGCTGGTTGACACAGCAGTCTGAGGTCACATGGGATGTCTGGCTTGTTCCTTGGCCCATCCTAAAAAGTCAGGAATGGCAGCATGCTTCTTTAATCCAAGCTACTACGGAGACTAAAGCAAGAGGATGACAATACAACAAGACCCTGCCTAAAAATAAACATTTGAAACTAATCCACTTCTTTGATAGCTTTTTAAAAAAATTTTTGCCACAGGGCGTGTGCGCTCTTCAGAGGGGCAGGAGTGGGAAAGCACTTCCAATGGGAGATGGACATGCTGTAGTCCATTCTCTTTTTCTCTCTCCTTTTATGATTTTGGACACATACACATACACACACACACACTCACTCACTCATACGCCCTGTGTGTTTTCCAAGCCTCCATGTCCAGGACACAATCTACACAGTCAGCTATGTGGGATCCAGCTGCCTTAAATATTACACCATGAGCTGGCCCTTCAACATCCTTTTAATACTAGAATTTATTATTCAGATAATCTCATAGGCTTTTTCTCTGTTACTAATAAATGCTCTTTGAAATACATAGCTTCTTACTACTACTGTAACTAAAACTTTTAAAACCATGTAATTCCTAATTGCATGAAAAATATTGTCTTAGAGCACAAAACAAATTAATCCTTATTCACATAATAAAATAAGTCTAATATCAGTTTGGAAACACCTACATAATATTTCATACTATAATATTCTTTACAATTTACATAGGGCTAGTTTTATTTAATTAATATCTATTCGATGTTTATTCTGTACCTTAGCCTTCCATGATTGACTTTACCTAAGTAGACTATGTTTTTCTTAACTCAACAAATGAAATTGTTTATTAAATAATGTCCCTATTTATAGGTACATCTTTTTTATATAGAGAGATATATTTGCAATAGGGTGGATGTTTTACCAGAGAGACAAAAAGTGAGAAATCACTCCCCAGAGAGGATGGCCATGCCACAATCCCTTCTCCATTCTCCTCTCCGATTTTGGGCACACACACGCACATACACACACACACACACACACATGCTGGAGTGACTTTCAAGTCGCTGTGTCCAGGACTCAAATCATGGTTGGCTATGTGGGAGTCCAGTGATATAAACATTATACTATCTGCTGATCCCAATTACATCATTATTAAGTTCCTAAGGCTCTGTTGTTGTTTGTTTGTTTGTTTTTTAATCAGCATAAATATTTGAGGTCAGAATTATTTTCTAGAGACAAAATTTTTCAAGCTAACACTTTCTTAGAAATGAAAAAGAAGTATACATGGAAATCTCACAAATACCCTAGTGTGTTCTTACCTTTCAAATTCTTTGACAGCCCAATCACTGTCATCCTCACTTATTGTGTGGGAAATGTGACTTTTTCCACTTGATTATCACTGAGAGTCTTATTTTCTAAATATGCATCATCTGTTCTCTTTTTACTATTTTATGTCTATATTCCCATCCTGTTTGGAGAGTCATTCTCAATGGCTAATTCCAGTGTGAGCCATTTCTGCTGGTGGCAAGAGACCTACAGTAGGTTCTCACAAGTTGTTCTCTTTAGTAAAAGGGTTGTTTTTATGTTCAGCCAATCTCTTATTTCTTCAAACAATCCTCAGCACTGCCAGTGAAATGCAGTGGAGTAGCTATTCCTTACCTGCTTCAGCCAAAAGAAAACAAATATTT
Organism: Tupaia tana; assembly: GCA_026018925.1. NCBI lineage: Eukaryota > Metazoa > Chordata > Mammalia > Scandentia > Tupaiidae > Tupaia > Tupaia tana. The sequence goes on from JAKSZU010000006.1 coordinate 178,686,377, forward strand.
GTATGCCTACAGGGTGTTGGGCTCAAAACTCTCAGACTTTTCTTGGCGTGTGTTAATCCTTTCCTCTACTTTCCTTTAGAACATTCCAATCACCAACTGTAATGTTTTAGATGCAAGCAAATAGTTTTTTTTCCCTACCCCCTTGTGTGTGCAGAAACGTCTTGTCTGGCTGTTCTGTTTTTACATAGATCACCCACACCTCTCACTCTCCAAACAAAGCACTTCAATCCACCAAAGACAATGTACCAGGGCCGACACGCTTCTGTAATTTATTCTTTACAACCTTTTTTTTTAGTAAAGTGCTATTACTATCTCCATTGCATAGATGAGGAATCTCACCAAAAGTTATAAAGATAGTGTGGTTTGGTTGCTAAGAGAAGATTCATATTGAACAGTTAATCTAGTGCATTCTCAGATTCCATCCTACGTAGAGAACCATTTCAGGCCATTGGTCAAATGTGTTCCAATGTAACCAAGGGCTTAGACTGCTAGCATGGCCTTAGTCAATGGGTAACTTCTAAAAAAATGTAGTTTTATTTACTAGGTAGAAACACTGCACCTACAGAATAAAAACCCTCTAGAAGAGATTTTTGTTAGTCTCATAAAAGAATAAACAGTGTTCTTTTTGTTTCGTTTTTCTTAGTTTCCTAAAACTAATCTTTCCAATCTTTCTTAACTTAACGTTACTGAAGTTTTGCTCTACAAAATGCAGATTTCAGTCCAGTATGTTCTGGCTAATAGAACATTCATTTGGGATTTCCTATGTTAGTGCTTTGATTTCAGAGCCCCATGGTTCAGATAAAATATTTTCTATCTTTCTGTTTTTCACAGCTCCTGCTATAGCACCTCTGCACATCAACATTAAATACTTATTGTGGATAAATATCAAGGTATGTGCAAAAAAAAAGGTTAAAACAAAACTAGAAGCACTTTAACCAACATTTCTTCTATTCTTGATCATATTTCTACTTACTCCCTGCAACCAGAGGCTACATTTTTGGTTTTAGAAATAATAATGGTCACTCTTAGGTAGGAAAAATGTATTGCCTTCATCAGTTGGTTTCAACCTGACAATAACAGGGCACTTGTTTAAATTTATAAAAATTAAACAAATGGGTTGCATTTTTTAATATTTGCTCATATTACTGAGTAAAAAGGTGCAGAAATGTGTCATGTTTAAGAAAAAGTTTCAACTACTATCACAAAAAAAAAAAGAAGTAAATTTTTAATACCTTCCCACAGTGAGAGAAAGAAACCTCAAGTCACAGGTATTTTACATTGGGCTGGCCCAGTTGCCTAGCGGTTAAGGAAAACAAGTCCCATATAGCCTCCTGCAGTTCAAATCTCAGCCACGGTGGCTTGAGAAGCCCGTGAGGTGCATGTGAGTGTGTACCCAAATCATGACAGGGTGAAGAAATGGTGGAGAAAGGATTGGAGTGTGACCATGTCCCTTTGGGGGATGCTTTTTCTCTCTCTCCCTCTCTCTATCTCTCTCACAGAGAGATTCCCTATGTCTCTCTGGCAAGTGCACCCACCTCTGGCCAAAAGAAGAAAAAAGAAATTAATCATTATCATTCCCCATTAGTGTCATGCATTTCAGCTTTTTAAGTATTGATAACTGATTTAGGAGTGTTTTTACGTATTGATGTACCTCGTATCTGACTTTAAAATGTCTGTTTTATAGTCTAAAAAGAAGAAATTTTTCATCTGATTACTATAGAACTGATTAACATGTACAGCTAAAGAAATGTGTGGCCGAATTAGTTCTGTGTTACTTTTGCAACGAATGTGTATTCTCTACCATCATCACTTATAAAAGGATTATAAAGTGATAATTTATCAGCCAGGGGAGAAAATTCTCCAAAACAAAATCATAACCAATTGAAATACGAGGTATCTGTTGGATTGTTGGAAAAGTCATGGCGCATTTCTGCATAGAAAAACTGAAAGATACTTCATGACTTGCCCGACAACCCAATACATGTATTCATAGCATATATGTATATAATAAGGCACCATCCTAAGTCTGTTTCCCACTCCCATGGGTATACATGTGTCTTCTTATTCATGATAATGGTAACAATTTAAAAATGTGGTATGTATGTCTTGTATTCATTTGCTAGAGCTGTGATAACAAAATACCACGGCGTATCAAAGCGTCAGCCGGTGTGGTTTCTGCTGAGGCCACTCTCCCTGGCTTACGGATGGTGCTTTTTTGCTGTGTTCTTTATTATTATTATTATTATTATTATTATTTTTGTATATACTTTCAATCACATTGTTTGGCTTACAATGAGACCATTTCGATATGTGAACATTTCTCCCCATCGCTGTGTTCTTACATGCTCTTTCCTTTGGGCACTTGCTCCTCTATTTTTAAAGGACATCAGACAGAATTAATTAAGGCCCACTTTTATTTTAATTTCCTTACCTCTCTAAAGGCTCTGTCTCCAAATACAGTCACTTTCTGAGGTGCTGGTGCTGGGGGATGTACATATAAACTTAGGGGATACAATTTAGCCTATAATAATATGCTGTCTGGTTATGTATTTTACAGAAATCCCAGCAAAGAGCCTATGCCCTAGTCTTTAATCTACTTCTCTATCCCTCAACCATGCACACACATACACACACAAATCACTTCAATTTTTGAGTCATTTTGAACTTTGTTTTACGTTACATTTTACAGAGAATTAGGGGCTGAACCAAAATATGAACATTTATCTCATGTAGTGCTGTAATTTCTCCCTCAAGTAATTGGTGACTTATCATTTAAAATGACTTCATACTTCCAACTGCAACATCATTCCTTACCTGGAGATTGTATACAAGCTCCTTTAACGGTGATTAGGCAAAAGGCTTCCTGTTAAGATTCAAATCATACATCAATGCAGCTTGAAGAAAGGAGGCATTGTCAGTCGTATGGGCTACATCAGATCCTATATTTTGATTTGGTCGATGGTATGCAAATCAAACTGCATAGCTCCAGTCATAGCTCTAGTGTGGAGTAATGGGCATTTCACATGTGCAGGTGGAACAAGTCCAGCTGCACATGGGAATTAAGTTGCGCATAAAATGACCACAAAATATAAATATTCAACCAGTTCACTTTGCTGACACACTGATTGGTTCCATTCAGATGGAGATGGTTTTGTTTTATAATAGGAATCTCGCTGGGCACGACTACTCTCCTGGCTAAGATTTAGTATCAAGTCTGCTCTATATGTTTACTCTGGGGTCAGTGTTAGTGAAACAGCAACTTCCAGCAGAAGGTCTTCTTCTTATGGTGGTCACAGAGATGCAAGGAAGCAAATGGAAATATACATGGCCTTTTAAGTGTTAGACCTTTCCTTTTATCTTTTTTGAAAAAGTTTACTTATTTCGAGAGAGAGAGAGAGAGAGAGAGAGAGAGAGAGCGAAGCATCCTAACAGTGTCTTACTCTATGAACCTTCCCCTAACTCTGCTAAGACAGCAAAGATCATGGGCACGTGTGCAAGTTCCTGGAGTGCACGGGTCAGCTCTGCTCTGGATCTGAACCCTCACCTTCCGTATGCCTTCCACCAGTGCAGAGTTTGCGCTACTGCTGCGATGCCAAGGCTGGTCTCGGTGTAAGCTCGTGATTGCCTCTTGTCACTATTGCTACAATCTATTGGCCAAAGCAAATCACTTGTCTAAACCTAAAGTCTGGCAGCAGGAAATACACTCTGGCTTCATTTTGGACAAAATACAAAGTCACATGGCAAAGAACATGAGAAGGAGTGAAAAGTTGGGGTCAACTATTCAAATTTTGACCCACAGAGAAATGGTGTACAATGGGTAATTTTCATGTATCACTATTAAAATGGAATTTCAGCTGTGGCATGATGGTTAAAGCAGCTGGATCACACATGGTTGACCACACTGTTGGAGTCCCAGACCTGGCCTCTGGAATATCATGCTAGACATTGTGTATGTATGTGCCCGTGTGCCCAAAAACCCCAAAAGGAAGGAGATGGAAGAGAAATTGAAGCATGACCATTCCCCACGGTGGGGAGGGTTCTTTTTCACTTTTCTTGCCTCTTCCTCTCCTATGAATACATATTCCCTCTGGCAAATTCTTTAAAAAGGAAGAAAGATAGGAACTTTTCAATAGTCTTCTTGTTTATACCAGTACCTTAAGTAGGATATGTGATTTTACAATACATACATATATTCAAACCTTGTTTCCATTAGAAATACACCATTTTCTGTTACAAATGCCTGTGTATATATGTGAATCTGTTATGTTTTGTAGACAGGCTTCTAATAATCTTGATGAAACTTGGAAAATTAGGTTTTTCCCCTTAAGTTTTTTTCTGTATTCTCTCAAATTTTCCTAACAAGAGACATTAAAATGCTCCAGGGGCCAGCAGGTGGTGTAGTGGTTAAGGCAATGGACTCCCACATGGCTGACTATGGTTCAAGTCCCAGACCTAGCACATTTCTCACTTTCCCTCTCTGGTCAAATTAAAAATAATAATAAATAAAATTTAATAGTTCATTTAAATAAAAACAAACTTGTTCCATGAAAAAAAATGGAATTTCAGGATTATTGGTACTTGAATTATTTAACTGGATTTTAAAATTTAAATTGTTACCAAAAGCTTTAATGATGTAATACCATATAGTGGACCCTTGGGCTACACTTTATACAATGAACTTTACAAAGAAATCTGCCAATTTATCTGGATGCTGTACTTTTATGTAAATAGACACATTTATTTTTATAAGTTTTAAAGTGAAGCTATCAAATATGAAGAAACTTTTAAGAGTATATGAGGTATGGGAACAGCAGTTAGCATAATGGCTATGTCACTGGACTCCCACGTAGTCGACCGTGGTTCGAGTCCGGGACCCGGTGACTTAAACTCACGCCGGGTGCGTGTGCATACGTGCCCAAGATCCTGAGAGGAGAATGGAGGAGAAGAGATTGCAGCGTGGCCATCTCCCCTGGGGGGTGATTTCTCTCTTTCTGTCTCGCTGTCTCTCTCTGACTTTCTGGCGAGCGCACGCGCGCTATAGCAAAAACCTCTCCAAAAAAAAAAAAAAGAAAAAGAGTATATGAGGTAAACAGTGGTATTATGCTTAAACATATTTGTAAGTTTAAAAGTTTACCAATTTTGGGACTGGCAGTTAGCGTAATGGCTATGTCGTTGGACTCCCATGTAGTCGACCACGGTTCGAGTCTCGGACTCAGTGGCTTAAACTCACGCCGGGCGCATGTGCGTGCGTGCCCAAGATCCTGAGTGGAGAATGGAGGAGAAGGGATTGCAGCGTGGCCATCCCCCCTGGGGGGTGATTTCTTGCTTTCTATCTCTCTGTCTCTCTCTGTCTGTCTGGCGAGCGCACGCGCCCTATAGCAAAAAACCTCTCCAAAAAAAAAAAAAAGTTTACCAATTTCAAGAAAAAAAAGTCTTGTTGTCATCACAGAAATATTTAAGCTATTTTAAACTGAAATAAATGTTTTTTTTATTTTTTTATTTTTTTATTTTTTTTTATTTACTCACAGAAAGGAATGTCCAAAACGTAGTCTCCTATAACATGGTTCAAATACATTTACTCACTTCTTGAAATTGTGTCATGGTGACACCTGAATCCTTATCAGATAGGGTTATAGTGTATCTTATAACCTCACATGGTACCCTAATTGAGATTTAATTTTTTACAGTCCACTGAAACTTTTGCCGAGACATTTTGGAAATTAAAAATGGAGTGAAGGAAAAATATTTGCTCTTATATTTGAATTGAGAATTTAATAGTTTATTCCTTGTATAGTTTCATTAGAAATGTAAACAAAAGGTATTCAAATTAAGCATTTCTCATAATCACTGGGCCTTTATTTTTAACACCAGAATCATATGTTACTAGTATCAGTTTCTTTCTTTTTTTTTTTTAGAGGTTTTTTGCTATAGGGTGCGTGCACTCGCCAGACAAACAGAAAGAGACAGAAAGTGAGAAATCACCCCGCAGAGGGGATGGCCACGCTGCAATCCCTTCTCCTCCATTCTCCTCTGGGGATCTTGGGCACGCAGGCACATGCGCCCAGCGTTAGTTTAAGCCACCGGTCCGGGACCGCGGTCGACTATGTGGGAGTCCAGCGACAGCCATTACGCTAACTATGCTGGTCCTACTAGTATGCGTTTCTTGATGATTGCATTTGAATCTGAGCTATAAATATTTCATTTAGGTACCCCCTTTTCACCTGCAAAACAAATAAGTAAATGAATACCTCATATTCTCCTGAAAATCGCAATAGTTCATGCTCTCACTAGTCTGCCTTTTTCATATCTTCGAAAGAAAAAAAAACTAAAAGCTTTGCAACTTTGGTTGTCAGAATTGATACCCAAATCCTCCAAATACCCACAGAACTTGACAAGTAGCTGCATCTTGATAGTCTCAAAATTCATAATATCAGGATTTTTTTTTTCCAAATAACCTAAACATGGAAAGATTGAAAGTCATGTCAGGTATGACAATAAAATTTGGGTTGAATTCATCGAGGATTATTTTTGCTCTTTATTTAAGATTAAATTATACATGAAAACTCCTGGAGTGATGAAAGAGTCCAGAATTACAAGGTCAATTAAAGTACTGCAGGGACTCAATGCTTTAATCTCCCCTGTCTCCTGGGCCGCACTAGAGTTCTTTCTTGGGTATCAAATGATAAGTGACTCATTAATTCACTCATTCATTACATATTATTTGCTAATCACTCAGCTGGAAACAAATGATTTAAGAAGATAATAATATAATTTTTGCCCTTACAGTATAGTGTTGCATGTAGGGAAATGAGTAGAAAATTGCATTCTGAAATGCTATTTTTTGTTGTAGTAAAAGCAGTTATGTAGGAGTGGCAGAGTGCTTATTGTGCTCAGAGGAAGTCTTTTGTTTTTCATTTTTTCTTCCCAAGGCTATAGACATTCATAAACTTATGCAAAAAGCCATTCAGTCACAAAATAAGAATATATCCAAATATTTTCCAGTTCCAGATGGGTCAGTAAGGGAGAAAAGTTTGTTTCCATTTAAAGAAACAAAAAAGAAGAAAAAAATATTTTAACAAATTGCTAAAACTATCAATAGCTCAAAAGAAAGCAAACTCCTTAAATTAGAAAAACAAAGCATAGTAAAGTGATATTTTACTCAAAAGTCATAAAATTCTACTTCACTAGTTCAGTCTTATGTAATTAATCTTTCTTCTGTTGAATTTGCAATGTTACTGTGGTTCGATCTTCCTGTTTAAATCCTGGAAGTTAATATTTAACATTATTGTATTTCTTGTCCCTAGAATTAAGTTGGTCATTTTCTTGGTTGCTTTTTGTTTTCTTATTTCTGTATGTGTGTCTTTAATTTTCCTGGTAAAATACTCTTTTCAGAACTTCTTTTTTTTTTTTTTTTTTTTTGAGAGTTTTGTTTTTTGCTATAGGGCACGTGTGCTCGCCAGACAGAGAGAGACATAGAGACAGAAAGCAAGAAATCACCCCCCAGGGGGATGGTCACGCCGCAATACCTTCTCCTCCATTCTCCTCTTGGGATCTTGGGCACGCACACGCGCCCGGCGTGAGTTCTAAGCCACCGGGTCCGGGACGCGAACCGCGGTCGACTATGTGGGAGTGCAGCGACATAGCCATTACACTAACTGCTGATTCCCCTCTTTTCAGAACTTCTTGAAGAGCTGGTCTGGTGTTGGTAAATTTTTTCAGGTTTTGTTTATCTGAGAATCTTTTAATCTTTTCTTCCCATATAAAGGATAATCTAGCCGGGTATAGTATTCTTGGTTGAAATTCTCTTTCACTTAACATTTTGACTATATTTTTCCATTCTTTCTTTGCTCACATTGTTTCTGATGAGAGGTCTGAGGTTAGCCTGATGGGATAACCTTTGTAAGTAACCTGACATTTTCTCTCTTGCCAATTTTAGTATCTTGTCTTTGTCTATAGTTTTGGTCAATCTGGCTGTGAGGTGCCTTGGAGAAGATCTTCATGGGTTGATTCTATGTAGGATCCTTTATATTTCTTGAATCTGGATATTTGAATGTCTCTCTCAATTTGGAAAGTTTTCTCCCAGGATTCGTGGAATAGATTATCACAGTCCTTAATAGTTTCTTCACCTTTTGGGATATCAATTATCCAGATGTTTGGGTGCTTAACGGTATCTAGTACTTCTCATATAGTGTTCTCAGTTTTCCCAGCTATTTTCTCAGGTTTTTTTTTTTTGTTTGTTTTGTTTTGTTTTGTTTTTTGTTGCTTTTTCTAGGTCAGAGATTTTGCCTTCAACAGCTGAGATTTGATCTTCTGCATGGATTAATCTGCTTTTAATACTTTCAAGGGAGGGACCAGTAGTTAACGTAATGGCTATGTCGCTGGACTCCCGTGTATTCAACCGCGGTTCGAGTCTCGGACCCAGTGATTTAAACTCATGCCGGGCATGTGTGCATGCGTGCCCAAGATCCCAAGAGGAGAATGGAGGAGAAGGGATTGCGGCGTGGCCATCCCCCTGGGGGGTGATTTCTCGCTTTCTATCTCTCTGTCTCTCTCTGTCTGTCTGGTGAGCGCACGCGCCCTATAGTGAAAACCTCTCAAAAAAAAAAAAAATACATTCAAGGGAGGCTATGAAGGAGAGGCATTGTATGCCCCCACTTAATATATACTAAGTGTCCACACTCTATAAGTGAAATTGATTGACTAAAGGATATAGAAATACACAATATAGATGCAAATACCAGATAAAGTGTGTGTGAAAGAGGAAGGTCTGAGGAAGGACATTTAGAAAAAAAATAGGGAGACAAAGCATTAATGGGACATAGAAATGCAGTATTATCTGTTGAAGATATTTTATAGTTTTATCAACTGTACTAGGGAGAAATGTTCACCTGTTGAAATATTCATTTCGTAAGCTAAATAATGTGATTGAATGTATAAAAGAAAATTAAATAAAAAATGAAACAAACACAAACAAACAAAAAATACTTTCAAGGGAAGTTTTGATTTCTTGTATTGAAGCCTTCATCTCTAACAGCTCCATTTAATTCTTTTTTAATGGTGTGTATTTCCTCTTTCAGATCGTGCAAGAATTTCCTCACCTCCTGGAACTTGTTGTCTGTTTTCTTCTGCATCTTCTGGAGTTCATTGTCTCTTAGCTCTTGCATATCATTTAGTTTTGTCACTATGAAAATCCTGAGTTATCTGTCAGACATTTTCATGAGTTCCACTGTACTGTCTGTGGATGATGAAGGATTGTTCTTTTCACTTAAGTGAGAGATATTTTCTTGGTTTCTCATTTCTTGTGCCTCTGGGGTGGTACCTGGTCATTGCATGACAAAATTTCTCCTCTATCTGTCTGAGTGTTTCAGGAGTCTAGGAGATGAGGTTTAGAGCACAACTTTAGTCACCTTGGCCCCTGAATGCATCAGGACACACCTCAGATTTAAAATGGCTTCTTGTCTGAGTGTTTCGGGGGTCTAGGAGATGAGGTTTAGAGCATAACTTTGGTCACCTTGTTCCCTGAATTCTCCAGAACACACCTCAGATTCAAAATGGCTTCTTGTCTGAGTGTTTTGGGGGTCTAGGAGATCTTAAGGTATGTATCTTTATGGGTATTTGTTTTTGAATAAGTAGCTTCAGCAATGGTTTTTAGAATGGAAAGGACTCTGAATCTCCTTTTAGTCTGTCAACATATTCTTTTGCCTATGCCAATGCATTAAAGAATTACAGAGAAGGCCCCTAGAATTTTGGAGTAACTCCAAACTCACCATTAAAATAAACTTTTCTGCTTCTCAAAACCACCCACCAGGTTGTTACTGGGTCGCTGTAGGAACCGAATACCTTTCTGTGGGACATCAAGTCACTATGATATCTCGACTACTTATTATGACTGAGGTGTTAATTGATTATCCGAGGTATACACTAGGCAATGTGAAACAGCCTTCCATCATCAGCTTGAAGTGAGATTAGACTAAAGTCGAAGTCAAAAGAATATTGAATGAGGCATATATTAGGAATGAGGGAGATCACGAAGAAAGAAGGCATGTTAGTAGGAAAGAATAGTATAAAATATCTCAAAAAGATAAACTTTTCTTCTCCAAGGATAACCTGGCTATAGTCACTGTTAGATACGGAACATATCCACTGTTAATACCAATCCTAAATCTCATGTCACCATAACCTAGGATATCTCTTAGACATCTGTTAGTTTATTAAAATGGTTTCATTTGATCATGGAGTGGCCAATAATTTGAAAGAGTGACTTGAGTTTGTCATTTCTGACTTTAATGCTTCTTTTAGAATCAGAATTTCATGGAGCTATTGAGTTTATTCACCATTCCATATTTTATACAACATTACTTACAAAATATACTTCATAGAAAAACAAAAGAGGCAAGATACTGACCTCTATGGGATTTGCTGCTCTTAACATGAGTCCCTTAGCCTATGAGCAACTTTGGGACAGCTTATTGAAGATCTCATTAAAGTACTAGCTGTAAGGTGATATTTTGTGAAATTAGGATGTTGTCTTATAGCAAACGATGTATCTTCCTCACAGTGATCAGCATATGACGGTATTCCTCTTACAGTAAGTGTACATTGGTCTAGGAAACAGGATTCTATCTGAAAACAATGTAGCTTTTTCTCTTGTATCTTTGGATTTCATAGACTTGAAGATTATTTCTTAAGAAAGATATGTCCCGTTTGGTTCATGGTATCATTTAGATCCTGTATCTCTTTGCTTATTTTCTGTCTGGATGATCTATCCAAAGGAGATGGTGGGATGTTCAGATCTCCAATTAATGTGTTCCACTGTGGGAATGCAAATACCATTTTACTAAAAAAGAATGTGAATTGCACCTGATTACTTCAGACTTCTTATTTTACTTTGCCAACAACGAAGTGATTATGGTGAATAATCCTGATTGGCCAGGGGAAACAGTTTCACTGCTAAACAATGAAGGCATCAAGATCATGGCAGGCTTGGCATTCTCGGGAATGAATGTTTGAATTCTCCCTCTAGATAAAGAACAGCATCAAGTTGAGAAGCTGACTGAGGACAAAGGAAACATGGAGAGGGTATTAAAGGCAGGAAGCTATTAATACAGCCCACGCCTTTTCTACTAATTACAAAAAGGGGCTATTATGTCTAACTTTGTTTTCTTATTCTCTTTCTCTTTTTCTTTAACTTTTTCCGCCTTTTACCCTATTCTGTTTTATATAAGGGGTTGATAGTCAATGTTGAAATGTAAGTTATAGGTTATTAAGGTGAGATTATAAGCCAATTAGAAATGAAATAAAGGTTACTCAGAGACAGAAACCATAACGAAGGACACTGGCAATTTGATATTGGAGGACGTAGAGTAGTTTTCATTGATACATATGATTAGATGTAGTATGTAGGGAAGACTCATGATTCTGTCATTTCTTTGAACTTTTAAGTATGAATAGAGGGATTGCTGAAAATGGTATTCAGATGCAGTAGACCAGGAGTAGATACTGAGATCCTCCTCTTTAACATTGGCGTTCCATGATGCCAATGCTGTTGGTTCATGAACCACATTGTGAGTATCAAGCCTTTAAAAGCTATTTACTTAGAAGAACATTTAGTAAACAAGTAACTGAAAATTCATTTTAGAATAACTTAATGTATGAGGGCAGAATCTTATTTTTTCCTTTAAAGATATTTTGATTGCTCTCCACTTTTCCAGTTTTAGAAATATACTTTAATATTTTCTCTATTTCAACAGTTTAATATAATCTTGGTCCAGAAATTCAGTAATGATTCCTCAGAATTTATAAATATAAAAATGTAACACATTTATTTAACTATTCATAAACAAGCATAAACTTTGCTACATTTGTGTATGATTGATAACTCTAAATAAATACAAATGTGTGTGTATTGGAATAACATTTTAATCAGATGAAAATGACTCCTCCAAGGATACCACACACTTACTCTTTTTTTAAGAATTACTAATTTTATTTTATTTTTTATTTTCATGATTTTTTAATTTGTTATTGAGCACATGTGCTCACTAGCGAGAGCGAGAGACACACACAGAGAAAGAAAGTGAGAAAGTAAGTGCCAGGTCCAGGACATAAGCCATATAGGAGTCCAGGGTTTTAACCACCACACCACCTGCTGGCCCCAGAATACCACACACTTGTAAAACATGGGTGAATTGTATGCCTCAAATATAAACACAAACTCTAGTAGAAAAAAAAAAATTTCCTCATGCAAATATTTATTAAGTATATATTGCTGCATACAGCATTTTTAAAGGACATTTACTTCAGAAACCTTGTAATTATTGACTCTATTCTCTGTCCCTTTGAGATGTATATAAGAGGTGCTTTTAAAGGCCAAATAAGCCTCTTGCTACTTTTACAACTTAGGATTGTTTGCTCAAGGACCTGAAAACTAACTCTTTGAAATGTAACCAATTAAAGGAAACAGGCCTCTATCGCCTAGTTTCCTAGGGAAGATAGATCCCTAATTTTAGTTGATACCTGACTCAAAGTTACAAACCTGTCCTGTCATAAAGCTATGACATTTTCTTTTTCTTTTCATTTTTTTTTCCCGATAAAGGCAATTAGCAAACCCAAGTGGCTACCTCAATTAACAAGTGAATTTAAGGTAAACTATGTATGACAAAGGATAATGTCAAGTCTTCTACTTGGGGACTAGTTACAATTTATTTTGAGACACTGTACATAATAGCTTTCAGTTGTGTGGCTATATAAAGAGGTGAGATTTTAGAGATCTAACTATAAAAAGAGGCGAGATTTCTTTCTGTCTTTGCTATTCTTTACCAGACTTTTGTGTTTATCACATTCTGCTTTAATGCTTATTCAGTAATAAAACTGTATTCTTCTTAATTTACCTTAATGGAGAGGTTTTTGATATTTCTCCAACAAAGCCTGAAGTAGTTAGAGCAAGGCAAGGGTAGCTTTTATCACTACCTAAAACTTTCCCTCTACAGGTCAAAGTTGTCATATAAACAGGAGTTTTCTGAAAAGAATAAATGAACTGGAACAAACACAAGCCAAAGAACTGATTTGCCCGCTTTTTATTTAAATGATCAACCTTAACATTGTGGATGTTTGAACTCCAGTGATAGAAAAATCTAATCCTAAACATGCCAACAATAAAAAGAAGATATACACATCCACTAGAGTGATTTAAATAAACTGACGTTGGCAGATTTGAATTTCTTGTTCTGGGCCTTTCTTAAGTGGTATACAGTAGGAAGACTGTCAAAAGAATAATTCCACAAAGATGCTCTTAATATAATAAAGAGAAAGAGTAGAGTGACTGGGATGTTTTAGGTCCTTTGAAATTTTCACCTACCTACTTCTCAAATTAGACTATTCCAAATGAAAATCATAAATGGAGTTGAATGGAGGAAGAATATAAAAAAGAATAAAAAAGTCTTGTAAGAATAATAACAGAAATAATACTTAACAAAATAGTAGATATTAAAGAAAAAGAAACAAGACAATATATAAACTTCAAATGTTCATAGGAAAAGGAAGGTGAGATTGACCTAGCTGAAGAAATTCAAAAAGCAGGCTGATCTGATGCCAAAAGTCCTGGCTCTTATAACAATGAAATTTCTCAGAAAATGTTCACTTTCAGACAAATACTTCATAGGGTAGAACACATCTATAAACTCTTCATTCTACTTGAAAATATCTCTCCTTGGGACCAGCAGATAGCATAATGGCTATGCCACTGAATTCCCATGTAGCCAACCGCAGTTCAAGTCCCAGACCCAGTGGCTTAAACTCACGCCGGGTGCGTGTGAGTGTGTGCCCAAGATCCCGAGAGGAGAAAGGAGGAGAAGGGATTGTGGCATGGCCATCCCTCCCGGGGGGTGATTTCTCGCTTTCTGTCTCTCTGTCTCTCTCTGTCTTTCTGGCGAGCACACGTGCTCTATAGCAAAAACCTCTCCACACACACACACACACAAAGAATATACTTCATATAGTAGAACACATCTATAAACTCTTCATTCTACTTGAAAATATCTCTCATTTGCATTGTGCTTGCTTATGTGTGGTATCACTCCTTTCTGTTCTATTTTGCTTCATTGATATTATTGCATACACTACACTACATTCTTATTTTTATTTTTAGATATTTATTTTTTTAAAGGGAGAATTTTGCTATGGGGCATGTGCACTCAGTGGAGAGACAGAGAGATAGAAAATGAGAAATCACCCTGCAGGTGACGTCTTTCCATCCCTTCTTCTCCATTGTCTTCTCAGGATTTTAGGCATGCACTCACACAGGCCCAGCATGAGTTTGAAGCTTCCAGGTCCAGGACTCAAACAGTAGTTGACTATGTGGGAGTCCAGTGACGTAACCATTACATCATCTGCTGGTCTCTACACCACATTTTTAAACCTTGACAGAGCAGTTTTCAGTTTTTTTAAAAAAAAAAAAAACAACTGAACAGAAAGTAGAGAGCTCTGATGTACCCACTCTCCTGTGCAGTGTCCCCTACCATTAATATATTGCTTTATTGTGATGTCATTTTGTTGCTTATCACATTTTCCCTAATTGCTCATAACTATGATACAAAGACTTTTAATTTAGAGTAGAGTAAGACATTCAACAGATAGGTGCCAGACAGTGGTGCAGCAGTAAAATGCATTGTGTGAGACTCAGCTACATGGTGCCAGGTCTAAATCTGGAGATATCCCTGCATACAAAGGTGTGTGTGTATCTGTGATCTTGGCCTGGCTAAATCTGGGGTTGGATCACAGAGTCAGAACCCAGTTTTGATGAACTCTCTCTCAAGAAAGAAGCTATTTTTTAAAATGGCATTCAATACATGTTCACTTTAGAAAATAAGTTAAACACAATGTGAATTAGATAACTAATTTTCACTGAGTTTGATATTAGGAACTCTTTTAAGAATATTAGGAAAGCCAAGGACTCTCTTTACTTCTGAAGTATGACCATGTGTCCCTTTGAATATGAGTTAAAAATGGTGGATTTTGTCCACCATAGTTCCATAGTTCTTCTGGCATTCTTTATTGGGAAAGGCCATCCTGGGTCCTGCAGGACACTTAGTAGCATTCTTAGCCTCTGCCCACCAGGGAGCCAGGAGCGGTCCTTGCCCTACCATGACATCGGACTTGTCTCCAGGGGCAGCTCCACAGTTCAGCTGCTGAGTACTGTGCAGAGGCAGCCAGATCCACCTGGCTATCTAGGGTCCTAGTGGCCCTGGTGGCTTGAGAAACACACCAGGCAAGTGTGTGGGTGTCCATGGTCCTGACTGGATGGAGAATTGGAAGAAATGGGATAATAGCATGACCAGGCCCCATTGAGGAGGCTGGGCTCTCTCTCTGTCATATGTGCACACATGCCCTCTGGCGTGAAAAGAAAAATGGAAAACAAATGGACAAAACTGTCTCCATAAATTGCCAAATGTCCCTGTGGAAAAACATCCCCTTTGTTTGAGAAGTTCTAAAGATAACCTCAAGGTAAGTGCATGTCAGTATAAAAAAAAGTCTCAAAATAGTACTAATTGGAGAGTCCATTTCTATAACTGTTAAATGAGAAAAGAGAGAAAGTGATGACAAAAGAATAAAGTCATTCACGTAAAAATGAAGTTATCAAATACAGCAGACACTGTTTGGGTAAATGTTGAAGATACATTTATTACAGTTTTTCTAGCAAGTTCTAAACAAGTAATTATTCACAGAAGTTCTTGGTTGATAATTTGATGTAAAAATTTGACATTTGTTGTTACTAGCCTTTCATTTAATTTACAAATTAGAATTCCAAGTGTATATTTTAAAATTATTCTTTGAGAAAATGCAATGAGACTTACTAAATTAGTAACAGAAATTGCCTATAAAACTAGAGACATAAACTCATAAAGATGTTTACTAGTTACCCAGTCATTGGTCCGCATTCTTAAATCCTTCCAGAATACATAAACATGCAAACCACGATTGAACAAGTGCTCACTACTTGCAGGACACTTGAAGCCCACAGTCTTCGGTAGTAGAATGAAGACACAGTCTCTTATTTTTAAATAAGCATTGTACGCTGACATTTTCAGAAACAAAGTTTAAAGTGTAGTTTGGATTAGCTTTCTTTCTAATCAAATAATGTGAGGAACAGAACACTGAGTCACGTAAGCACTCATGTTAAAGTTTAAAGAGTTTAGCTTGGCTGGAGAATAGGTGAGATGAAATAAAAGATGAATCATTAACTTTTCTGTGATGACAGTTTGATGGGGAAGCCTCAAGCGTCTAGAGTCAAGTGGACTTAATTTGGAAACCCATCAGGTTTTCAAATTAATACATTCCTAATGTATGGCATTAGGAAAATCAAATAAACTCTCTCAGTCTCAGCTTTTCTCATTCACAAAATAGGGATTGTTGATGATTAAATGAGACTATGTTGTGGGAACATAACGAATACTCAACTAATTCATCAGTAAAGTAGCCAGTATCTATTGCATAGCTACTATGTGGAGGCATTTTGCTAAAACCAATACATGCATAGTAACTCAGTTTCTGTATACAATTAATATGAACGGTATTGTCATTTTTACTGTAGAAGAAATGTAACTCTCTGTAAAAATCAGAAACGCAAATTGCCATGTGCTCAGTGAATGATAGACCCATCATAAACATTGTACGCAGGCCGCAAATTTTATTGACTTCTTTATCAGTGATTACCAAACTAATTAGATATTGTTTCAGGGCTACATAGAAAATATATAAATGATAAAATTTATTTTTTGCCACTCTGACAAATTCGGATATTTCTACATCTTTATTGCATGTGCACATTTTCAATTTTATCAATATTTAAAAAGAAATTCCTGAAATTGTCCTGCTGTTGTGTCCTGTGTTTTTTGTTTGTTTTCTTGAGACCAAAGATTTGTGTTTTTTCCCTCCTGTGTATACTATAGGATGTCCAGCACAATGCCGTTATCTGATTGATATATGAGAATGGAATTTGGGTGAAGTCAATTGAAGGGAATTGCTTTAAACTGAAAACTTCTTTTAGCACTGATTATGCCTATAGAATCCCAGAGGCAGCTGGAACTGAATGCTCCGGATAGATGTTCATTGTTACTATATGCAAAATCACTACAGGGTTACATGAGGAAATCAAAGTGTCTTGAAACAAAGAATAATGTAATTGCCAGGGCTTATACTGTTAAAATCAACATGTCCGGCTCAGGTTCTGGGCTCAATTCCAGAGAATTTAGTTTCACAGCCCACTGCTCTCCCTGTATGGAGAGTTATGATTTTTAATTGTCATGTACATCAACGTTTATGTACTGTTTTGGGCACTGGTTTGGTCAGGTGTAGAGTAACTCAAAGGAACCTGACTTACTTGGCGCCTTACCTCATAAATTATAGTCCAAGATTAAATTTTAAAGACTTCTCTTGACTGCCACCTTGTGGCAGATTTTTCAAAGTAACAAAATGGTCTTGAAGGAAGCACAGGATTTCAACCTTGTTAAAAGGAGAATTAAAGAAATAGTACTTACAAATACTAGATAATTTTGCACTGAAATCAGTAAAGATCTAAGAAAAAAATCCCTGATTTAAAATACCATTTACAAGAAATCCATTTTTTTCTCTCTCATTACTGCAAGTACTTTGAAATGTTAAATGAGAGGGAAAAAAAAAAAAACAGGAAAATACCTCAAGCTACAGAAAATAACTGTTATATAATCATATGAATTCAATACCTTTCTTCATTTCATTTATTACTTTCTGAAAACTTTAAAATTTTATTTAGCTGCTGAATAAGTACATTATCAATTTAACAAGAAAGCGTATGAATATAAGAAAAGTTACAATGTGCTGCCAACTTTAAAAGGTATGACTTTATAATGAACTAAATGATATACGGCTAGTTTATTCACTAATTATATTACTATGAAAATAGGAGTTACTCATCGAGAAATAACATGACTTTATTACAGTACTCTTCAAAGTTCATTTCTTCCATGAGAGAGAGAGACAGAGAGAGATGAAGAAAGGCATGGAGAAACAGGCACCTTCAACAGAGTCTTCCTGCTGTGAACCACCTCCGGCCTCAGCCAGAGTTGATTAGGGGCGTGCATGCGTACTCAGCACGTACTCTTATAGAATATTTGAAACATGCATATTCTTATTTCCTCTTTTGCTCTCTGGGAATGTAGCTAGTATGTGTCTAAAACTAAATTAATTATCTCTCTAAGAAAAGACTGTGAATTTCCTCAGAAGAGATCAGATCATTTGATTAGAACCTATAATTAAAAGACCAAGATAATTGCTACAATCCAGTAATAAAGAGTGAAAGAAAAACCCTGTTTAACCACAATGAATCAATCACATCAATGAACAGGAGATTGACAAATGATTGCTAACACTTCACATCAATAAACCTGGCGATCTAGTCATATTTGAAGGTAGATATCAGAACTCTGCTTTTTAATGGATTTAGTAACCATTGCACATGTAAAAATTGCCGAGATGAAAGTTGTTGGTTTTACAGAAATGCTGCCTCAATCTTGGTGTCACATCTGAAGAATGTTTAAATTCAGCCCAAGTCTGAATGGCTCCACTCTGATTTAAAAAGTCCAACAAACCTCATCGTTCGCAGTAAGCCCCATAGAGGACAACCTGACACACGTGGGAGCTTCCGTTCCTAGACTGTAGTCAGAGATGCTTTCATTTATTTTTTTATTTTATTTTATTTTTTTGCTACTCAAGAAAATGACCTTTGTTGAAAATCAAACTCTCAGGTGGAAATTGTAATTGTTTTCTCTTTCAGCTAAGAAAACAACTTGGATATGATGCAGAACTATCACTGCAATGATAATAAGAAGAACCTGAGATTAAAAAAAATCCCTAAAGGACACAGTTAAAAATGCAGCCTCAGGTAATTTTACTCTCAAACAATTCAATATGCTTACCATTTTAGTCTGTTCTGTTGATAGCAACGAAAACATCTGCATCTGGGTCATTTCCGAGAATACAGTTTTGTTTCGCTCACGGTGTTGAAGACTGAGAAGTCCAAGAACCTGGTGCTCACACCTGGCAAGAGCCGTCTGCAGCACAGAAGCCTGATGGAGGGCAGAAGCACGTGAGTATCCCGAACCTCCTTAAGAATTCTTGAGTATACAATCATAGTCATTTCCTAAAGCCCCACTTTTAATGTCCTATCAGATTAAGTCTCCAGACTCTCTACACTGTTACCAATGACTCACCAGATTTTCATATGTGTACTTACATGTGTATTTTTTTTGAGAGAGATTTTTGCTACATGACACATGTGCTGACCAGAGAGACATAGAGAGACAGAAAGCAAAAAATCACCCCCCCAGAAGGGATGGCCACACTGCAGTCCCTTCTCTTCCATCCTCCACTTAGGATTTTGGGTACACATGCACATGTACCCAGCATGAGTTTCAAGCCGCTGGGTCTGGGATTCAAACCACCTGCCATGTGGGAGTCTAGCAACATAACTGCTATGCCATCTGCTGGCCCCATCAATACATGTAATTTATTTTTTTTTTGGGGGGGGGGACACATTCAAACCACAACTCCTACATGTTTATAGACATTCACAGTTTTTTACATTTATTAAAAATTCTGGAAATTACATTTTGTACCTGCTACCTTCTAGGCTAGCTTTTCATTACAATATTTTAAAAATAATTTGCCTGTTGTGGTCTTTGTCCTAAGAAAATATTGGAAAGCTAAGGAAATAAAAAACACAAATAGAAAACCATCATGCAAATTACCACTTTTTTTTTTTAAATTGAATATGTCTTTCATTTAGATCTGGTCCAAGTATCTCAAAGTTTGTGCTTTAATGACCTTATGAAATCTTTTCCATTATGCCTTTGAGATGGTCCTGTTTTCTTAATGGGAGAAATATATTTAAATTGTCTGAGAGTCTTGTTTGTTCTCCTTCCCAGCTGCCCTAGGATATGTTAGAATAGAAGCTCTATCAAAAATAGTCTTAATTTACTTGCTAACATTCACTCTCTCGGTAGGAATAATTTTGATTAGTAGGGAAACTGCTTTCTCATTGTCTTCTTTCACAGGCAAATAATACATTGCATCTGTGTCTTTCTTTACTAAGCCTAGGAGCCTTTAGATTCATTATCCAATTAATCCTCCTAACATTGCTGTAAAGTAAGAATGGGGAGTAAATTCCCATTCTACATGTAGGGAGATTAAATGACATACTATGTCACCATGCCAGTAAAAAGCAGAGTTAAGTGAACTGCTTAAGGCTTGCCTTTATTGCAATATTGAGTCATTATTTCTCATATTACAAGAAGCTCTTCAGAGATAACTGCACTAGGAGTTGAAAACTGAACAGGTTTCTTCATATTTAATTGTAACAGTGTTCTCTAAAATGGCCTTTTGAAATAACTGAGAATATAAATGCATTTCTATTGGTGGAACATAGTGCCTGGTGTCCTAATCCTATTCGAAATAAAATCTCTTTTGCCTTTTAGGTTATATATGCTAGTTAGTATTGATTAATAAATGGCAATATTAGGATTCGTTAATAAGTGAATGTGGAACTCAGTGCATTTTCCCTCTTTCATTTATTATGAATAAATTACTTAATAGGCCACCTTTTTCACATAAGAATTATGCAGCTAAATATTTTTATTTTATTATTTTAATAGTGTCTTTTAAAAGTGATTTTGATATTCATTCACAAATAATATTTTACTTCTATTACTTTTGTTTTAAATAAGATTTCATTCAATCTATAAAGAGACAGAACCATCAAATAATTCACATCTCATATACTTTCCAATCACCACCATTTTTTTTGCTGGGCAAGAAAATGAAGAAAAGACTCTGCGTAATATGTTTGCACATTATCCAAGAGTGGAAATGTCAGAAATCCCAGAAGCACAGAGTTAGTTCCCTGCAGATTTCAAGCCCAAGTCTGCAGTCCAAGGAAGACTGGAGATTCAGATAAGCTTCAGTTTTACACCTGAACTTTAGGATCTTTAAAAGAATACAAATCTGGATTCATTTGAGATTTTCTTTTTGTAAGTCAGCAGATATTATATCTGAAGGAACCTTTTAAAATGTCTTTGAATTTTACCTTTGCACAAAACAAGTTTAAATTTAAGTTGAAGTTCCAAGGTCATCAGAAAAATGAACAGCAGTGTCCCACCCACTCTGGTGGGTTGATGCCACCTTACGGATCTTGAGGCACACTGCATCGCATGTTGCGATAGCCTAAGTTCCAGGGAAAGTCTCTAATGAAGTCGATATAAAAGCATTGCACTGTTGGGATCCAGCAGTTAGCGTAATGGCTATGTTGCTGGACTCCCACGTAGTCGACTGCGGTTCGCGTCCCGAACCCGGTGGCTTAAAACTCACGCCGGGTGCATGTGCGTGCATGCCCAAGATCCCGAGAGGAGAATGGAGGTGAAGGGATTGCGGCGTGACCATCCCCCCTGGGGGGTGATTTCTCGCTTTCTGTCTCTATATCTCTCTCTCTCTCTGTCTGGCGAGCGCACGCGCCCTGTAGCGAAAACCTCTCCAAAAAAAAAAAAAAAAAAAAAAAGCATTGCACTGTTTAAATGAAAGACAGGAGATTAGATATCAAATTATAATATAATACTTTATTAATTAGCTTTTATTTATGTTTTTACAATACATATTATTAATCAGACATAAGAATTATTTCCCTTTGATAACATTAACAGAGTTGGTTTTTAAAGCAAATATTAAGTATATTATAGACATTTTTAAAAGATTACTTAATTCCTGATTTCTATATCTTATTTTTACCTTTATCATTTTATTCTACCCTTAGTTTGTTTTTGTTCTTTTTAACTTTTGATAAAGAGCACATATGCTTGCAAGAAACAAAGATAGGGAAAGCAAGAAATCACCCCCCCCATGGGGCATGATCATGCTACAATCCCTTCTCCATTTCCCCTTCCTGCCAAGATTCTGGGCACACACACACACATAAATGTGCCTAGTGTGTTTTTCAAGCCACCAAATCCATGACTTAAACCATACAGTTGGCCATGTGGGATCCAGCTGCCTTACCCAACACATCACAAGCTGGCCCTACTCTTAGTTTCTTCATTTTTTGGTTACATGTAGACTGATGAGTTACTCAAATATGCTGGAATCCATATGATAATTGTTCTAATATTGAGGTAAAGCAGAAAAACTAAGTTTGGAGATAAATATTGGGCTATTGGAAAAGTCATGACACATTTTTGCATAGAAAAAATATGTCATAACTTTCTGGACAACCTAATACCTAGTAAAGGCCTCTTAATGAGCTTACAGATGAGCATTAGCACAGACATTCAAAGCTTCTACTAATCATATTTAAGGAGTAAATTTGAAGGAGTTGGGATGACATCTGTAGTTTTTAGTAAAAGGGAAAGAATGTTTTCAGAAAGAATGGAATAATCAAAATACTCAGTGTGTGAGTGGAAAGGGGAAATTCACTTTAGAAAGTATGTTGAGACCCAACCCAGGTTTCACAAACATTCAGAAATGGTTGAGAAAAGAGCTTATTTCTTACCGAGTTCAAAGACAATTTGAATTTTAGCTTACAATAGATTATAAAAGTAGCATCTTGGATATATTAGGTATGCTTTAGATTATTAGTGAGGTTCCTCAAGGACCTACAAATAGATCTACTGTATGATCCAGCAATTCCACTCCTCGGTTTCTAACCAAAGTGTAGGAATGTACCCAGTCAAAACAGTGCTTGCACTTCCGTGTTTACTGAGACATTTATCCATAATTGTTAAGACATGGAACCAACCCAAATGTCCATGAACAGATGAATGGATTGGAAACATGTAGCACATATAAACTGAATAAAAAAAAAAAAGATGTCTCTGGTATTTGATAAAAAGCGGACAAATATGAAATATTTACTGCTTAGCACAACAAGCCAGACTATAAAAGGGAGACAACGTATGTCCCCACTTAATAAATACTGAATGTCTACACTACATGGCAGAAACTGAAAGACTGGAAGATGTAAAAGCATTGAGAACAAAGGTGGATACAAGAGTATGGGAGGATGCTGGGAAATGGGGGAGAGTGAGAGGAAGGGAATCAAGTGGGAAAAGAAGCAAGGCATTTGGGGGACACAAAAATAGAGAATTGCTGGTGATGGTGTCATATGTTGTGACCCTTCTGTCCAACAGAGAGTCACTTGAAGCATGCCCAGAAGTACTACTTGAGACACAGAGATCTGAGTCAAGGGGAGAGGAAGAGGCCATACCAGGGACGTGCCTGCTAAGCGTCTCTCATCCTCCATATTAGCGCAAAAGTGGGAGGAAAGTTATTTTTAGAAAAAGTTGCTTCTTAGGGGATTAGAAAGATAAAGGTAATTCCTGGAACAGAGTGGTTTCAGTATAAAGGGGATACAGCTAAATGGAGCAAGAGGCAGGACAGCACACCTTAGAATACCAAGAACACGTTCATCAGATCACACACCCATCTAATGACCTTCTGTCGTTTATAAACAGAAAGACAAGAGGTAAGGCATTTTCGCCATTTTCCCCAAGCACACATTCAAGCTAATCAGCTTTGTGTCATTTTCAAGCAGGAAGGTAAGAGGTTAGGTGTTTTTGCCATTTTCCCTGCAGTCATTCATTCAGAGGTCACAAACCCAAGGTGTACTAGAAACATGACATTTCTGCTATTCTCTAACTGTATGTGATATATCTTTGACTGGATTCGTGTGCCGGGTATTTATGCTGGAAAATTCATTTGACAAGGAGTAATGATAGACAGTGATTGAATGTATAAAAAGTGAAAAGATTATTAGAGAGCTCTAAATCCTGACTCTTACATTGATCCCAGGCCTGGGTCATCATTAGAATCCCTTGGGCCTTTTTTACACGATGTTTTGCTGACAAACCCTCTTCTTTTTACCATAGACTCTGAGCAGTAGCTCAGGTATCACCACTTGGTATAATCTGCCTGGATTACCAGCTCCAGAAATTCGTATATACTTGAAAAAATAAATGGCCATCACTGGCCTTCGGTCATCTGAAAGAATTTCAGGACACTTCTTGACCATATTTCTGTGAATGGTATTCATTTTTTTAAAAAAGAAAATAAGCTTGGGAACCAGCAGTTAGCGTAATGGCTATGTCGCTGGACTCCCACATAGTCGACCGTGGTTCGCGTCTCGGACCCGGTGGCTTACAACTCACGGCGGGCGCGTGTGCGTGCGTGCCCAAGATCCCGAGAGGAGAATGGAGGAGAAGGGATTGCGGCGTGACCATCCTCCGTGGGGGGTGATTTCTCGCTTTCTGTCTCTATGTCTCTCTCTGTCTGTCTGGCGAGCGCACGCGCCCTATAGCGAAAAACCTCTCCAAAAAAAAAAAAAAAAAAAAAAAGAAAATAAGCTTTATTACATCAAGTAATAACATACAAAGATGCAAACAGTTTTAAGTGATTTTCTTCTAGACGTTTTGATCAATTCACATTAAATTAAAAACTGAATCTACAGTCTTAGTGTGAAAATGTTCAGGGTTCCATGTCTTCACAATTGTGAATAATGCTACAATAAACATCGATGTGCAAGCACTTTTCTGATTAAGAATTCCGCAGTCCTTTGGGTAGATACCAAGGACTGGGATTGCTAGATCATATGGTAGTTCTATTTGTAGATCTTTGAGGAATGTCCAAATTGTTCTCCACAGTGGCTGGACCAATTTACTTTCCCACCAGCAGTGTAGGAGAGTTCCCCTTTCACCACATCCCCACCAGCACTTATCATTTCTTTTTTTGTTTTGTTTCATTTTGTTTTGTTTTGTTTTGTTTTAATCTTAGTCATTCTGACTGGGGTTAGCTGGTAACTCATTGTGGTTTTGATCTGCATCTCCCTTACAATGAGGGATGTTGAGCATATTTCCATATGCCTTTTGGCTATTCATATGTCTTCCTTAGAGAGTGCATTCTCCCATTTTCTAATTGAATGTATAAAAGAAATTGAAATTAAAAAATTAAAGAAAAAAATAAATAAAATTTGACCTTAACTTTAAAAAAAAAAATATTCAGGGGTCCTTGTTGAGTTTGGGTAGTTGTTCTTTCTTCTGTATTTATAACTCTTACATTTAAAAAAAAAAATCTTAGTAACATTTTATTTAACCCCAAATGTCCAGAACCTCACAATTTTTTTTTTTTGAGAGGTTTTTGCTATAGGGCGCATGCACTCGCCAGACAGAGACATAGAGACAGAAAGCAAGAAATCACCCCCCAGGGGGGATGGTCACGCCGCAATCCCTTCTCCTCCATTCTCCTCTAGGGATCTTGGGCACGCACGCACACGCGCCCGGCATGAGTTTTAAGCCACCTGGTCCAGGACGCGAACCGCGGTCGACTACGTGGGAGTCCAGCGACATAGCCATTACGCTAACTGCTGGTTCCCCAGAACCTTACAATTTTGACATGTAATCAATATGAAAGGTTTTTTTTTTAATCTTATTTTATTTCAAGTTCTTTTATACATTTAATCACATCATTTAGTTTGCAAAGTGATATTCCAACATGTTTACATATCTCCCCAGTCCAGTTGATAATAAAGTTATCTTCAACAGATAATACGCCATTTCTCTGTCCCATTAATGCTTTGCCTCTCTATTTTTCTCCTTAATATTCTTCCTCAGACTCTATTCCTTCATCCACACTCTTCCCACACCGTATATGGTATTCATAACCATTTACTGTATGTTGCACTCTGACTGAAACTGAATGACTAAAGGATGTAGAAACTCATACATTTTTAAAATTGACTTCGAAACCCTAGTAGTCATGCAAATCCAAGAGAAACTGATGGTTGGTACATGGAACCCTGGTTGCTTTAACTGGGGAATTAAAAAAGCAAAACAAAATTACATTAAGGTTACATTTGGGTGGAGGTTATCCCAAGAGAAATTGATGGTTTGTCCAAGGAACCTTGGTTCTTTTAATTAAAGAATCATATTATAAACTAAGATCTAGACACTAGGTGTTTTGTATTTAGTATCTTAACCTGAGTAAGGAGGGAACAGTTTTGAATATTCCTTCTTAGACTTCCTCATATTGAAAACTCTTATCTCACATAACATGGGCTCAAAGTGAAATTACTCTAATTTGAAGTATGTAAATTCTAATGATATAGTCAGAGATTAGGGCAGTGCCTATTGAATGTATCCCCATACCTAGTGAACACACGTAAAGCTGGACTTAAGCCAGAGTTCTATTTCTTATCTGGCCCTATAAGCTCCTACTCTAACAGCAGACCTCACCAATCCATTGAGTCTTTGCCTATCAACATCAGCTCAGATTCAGTGTCCGTCAGTCCTCAGAATGCCTGTGTATTCTCTTTTCCCCAGTGTAAAATCACTTAAGAGCCTTTGGGCGAGATCCAGGGAATAATTAATATTCATATTTATTGTAATGCTGCAGGTCCTTGTGTCATTGGGTTCTAGATCTGAATAGTGACCCAGGTTCAAGCACCGGGTCACAATAAATAAGTCATTGTGATCTATTGTGGTGCTTGCCACTAGCTTCCTATGCCTTTCTTCTTGCCTTCTTCAAGTGGCAGAGATTACACAGCACATGGTCTGCTGTTCTCTACTAAGGATCCCACGTGACTCACTGTTGGTGATGCTCCTCTGACTGTATCTTTGGCCTTGCTGATGCTCAAGGTAATTGAGATCCCTTAGCTCACTGCGACTAAATACTGTCACCCGGCTTGCATACCCTGAGAGCTATCATTGCCAAGGATATTAATAAGTTCAACTCTGTGACAGCCTATCCTATTGTTAGGTTAGACCTACAGAAAAGAGACACCACTGAATTTTTTTGCACAGCATATACCTCTCTCTCAGCCGCAGCAAAATTTTGAAGGCCTTGGTGAATGGCGTGTCATCTAGAGTGTACATTCAAACGTAATCCTTGGTTACATCATTTTCTGCTCTCACAGAATGTATAGCATATCTATTTCAGTTTTTTTTTTTTTGTTTCTTTGTTTGTGGGGTTTTGTTGTTGTTGTTATTTTTGCTTCTGCTTTCCTTAATCATGTGCAATTCAGTGGTTTCTATCTCACTCAGCATGGGCCATCATTCTTGTGCTAACAATCAGTTAGCCTCCTATCCCTGGGATTTTGGTGAGTTGTTAAATCCTGCGCCACAAGAATGTGACCATAATTCAATTAATTCATGCTTATTCAATTTCATGTTCTGATAAAGCACCCTCAAAATCCAATCTTCCATCTCTGCTATGACACTCTCTTGTGATTTGTTCCCTGTAAGAAAACGGCACACAGTAATTTAATCTCCAGTAAGTAAATTCTTCCAGTTTATAAGGTCTTTAGCTGTGTATGTATTTCTGTACTCAGTTATCTAATTACTATATCTGGAACTTCTTTTTGTTTATGAAGTAATTCAAGTGTTAATGATACTAAAGGATGTTTACTTAGAAGGTCATATTGTCAATGAAAAGCAGAGGTGACTTAATCTTTCAAAAAAAAAAAAAAAAAAATCAAGTCCCAGGAGTGTTTTTCTGGCTCCTGCTGGTTCATGCTAAATAATTCTTGTACATACCTTGGTGTGTAATTTCTTGTTTCCTTATCTGTTGCCGCTTGTCCCCAGAGGCTTATGCCGGGATTTAACTCTAGCTGTTGGCCCAGCAGTCAAGAGAGGGATAGCTCCTTAGGGGACACTTTTTGCCTTGGGGTAGAGGGGATGAATCCTCAGCAGTGTATTCCAGAGCAGTGAAGTGCTAGTTCTTATTATGGAAAAGTTGGCTACCTTTACAAATTCTGAGGGCTGAAAAAAGTCAACAGAGCATAAATACTCAGGGGTCTCCATCCTATTTTTCAAGTGTTTCAGATTTTTCCAACAAGGGCCTTGATTTAGCCTTAAAAACTTCCCTGAATATTTAAATGTTACTGAAATTTCACAACATTATCAAATCCTATGACTTCCTTAGCTTTCTCTCTGCCCTAGATAAGGGGTCTTTTGTAAGCTTTCAAAGGTAATTTCACATTTAGCCTTGATGTATTTTTTTATTTTAAATTGATAAAAAAGTATCTATTATCATATACAACATGTTGTTTTGAAACATGTATACATTGTAGAATGGCTAACTCATGCTAGTTAACGTGTATTTCCTCAAATAGGTATCCCTTGAGTGTGTGTGTGTGCTTGTGTGTGTGTGTGTGTGTGGTGAGCACATTTAAAATCTGCTCTTTTAGCAGTTTCCAAGATTACAATTCATTGTTCTTAATTGCAATCACCATGTTGTATAATAAATCTTTTGAACTTATTTCCCCTGAGATTTTGTATTCTCAACTCTTTCACTTCCCAGTTTCTGATAACCATCATCATTCTAGTCTATACTTCTGTGAGTTCAACTATTTTAGATTCTGCTCACATAAGTGAGACAATGTGGCACTAGTTTTTCCATGTCTGGCTTATTCCACTTGATATAATGTCCTCCAGGTTTATTTGTGTTATCACAAATGACAGAATTTCCTTCGTTTTAAAGATACATAGTACTCCATTCATACATATACCTGTATATACACACACAGGTATGTACTTATATATGAGTGTGTGTGCATACACATGCACATGGACATATATGTGTGTGTATACATATGTATGCATATATGCATATGTATGTATACATACATATATGTGTGTTTACATCACACATATTTGTGCTACATGCATATATTTTAGATAACTAGATAGATAGATAGATATTTTAGATAAATAGAGAGAGAGGTAGATAGATATAGATACTCTGTTATTGAAAGGTCATGACGTATTTTTCTAAGTTTTTCTATGCAAAAATGCATCATGATATTTCTGACAACCCAATATATGTATACATAACATCACATTTTCTTTATCCATTCATCCATTAAAGGGCAGTTAGGTTGATTTCATATCTTGGTTATTGTGAACAGGGCTACAATAAACGTGGGATTATAGATACTGCTTCAACATACTGATTTCATTGCCTTTGGATATGCAACCACTTGTGAGATTACTGGATTATATAGGAGTTGTTTTGTTTTATTTCCTTAAAAATACTTCTCAAGGAAACCCTGTAATATTTTTCATGACTGTAATTTACTTTCCCACCAACAGTGCAAGGATTCCCTTTTCTCCATGCTCTCCTATACCTTTTCCATCTTTAATTTTTTTTATCATAGCTATTCTAATAGATATAAGGTGATATCTCATCGTAGTTTTTTCTAGTGATGAGTTATGTGGAATTATTTTATTTTATTATATTATTTTGTCACATTCAGTCACTGAATATCATTATAGCATACAAAATAAATTTTCCCAGCATAAACATACTATATATTAGTCTAGTCAAAGATATTTCTATGCTATCATAAACAGAATTTTTTTTATTTTTGTATGTCTTAAATGTATTGTTTCTTTCCCCTCCCTCTCATGCTCCGTAGCTCCCCCACTTCTCCCACACTGTCTCTAGTATCCACAGTTGCTCTCCATGCTTTTATTTCAGTTTCTGCCATAGAGTACAGACATTTGATATATATTAAGTAGGGATATACAATGCCTCTCTTTCATGGTCTGGTTTGCTTGGTTTAGCGATATATCTTCCATATTTTTCCACTTTCTATAAAATGCCAGATGTTTTGTCTTTTTTTTTTTCTTATGACTGAGTAGTAGTCCATAGTGTATCTGTGCCACACCTTTTTCAATCCGTTCATTCGTTCATGCACATTTGGGTTGGTTCCATGTCTTAATTGTGAATAATGCTGCGATATGTGTAAATGTGTGAGTGTTTTTTCTAATGAGTGCATTTCTATCCTTTGGGTAGGTAGTCAGGAATGGAATTGCTGTATCATATGGTAATTTTATTTGTAGATCTCTGAGGAACCTCCATATTGTTCTCCACAGTGCCTGCACTAATTTAGATTCCCACCAACAGTGTATGAGAGTTCCCCCTTCTCCACAGCCTTGCCAGAATTTATTATTCTTTCTTTATTTTTTTTTAATCTTAGCCATTCTAGTTAAGTGGTATCTCATCGTGGTTTGATTTGTATCTCCCTTGTGATAAGTGATGTTGAGCATTTTTTCTTAGGCTTTTTGGTTGTTCATATGTCGTCCTTAGAGAGTTATCTGTTCATCTCATTTGCCCATCTTTTTATTGAGTTGTTTTTTGGGAGAGGATAAGCTGATCAATGAAAATTTTTTAATCTATGTACCTTTGCTATATATTATGTACTTTCTTTTGTAAAATGTCCATTCAAATGTGTCCATTTTAAAATTGAAGTTTTTACTTATTTGTTTATTTATATTTTTACTATTGACTTATTTGAATTCCTTATATATTTTGTATGTTAACCCATCTTCAGACTTAGTTTGCAAATACTTTATCTCATTCTATAGGTTGTCTCTTTCTGTTGATTATCTCCTTTAGTTATGCAGAAAATTTTAGTTTAAGATTATACTATTTGTATATTTTCACTTTATTAGCCATGTATTTAAATTTATAGACTAAAAAACATTGTATAGAACCATATTATAGAGCTTTTATGCTATATTTTCTTATATTAGTTTCAAAGTTTTAGGTCTTACATTAGTCTTTAATCCATTTTGAATTGATTGTTATATGTGATGTGACATAAAGGTCTAATTTCATTGTGTTGCATGTGTTTATCCAGCTGTTCCTTACCATTTCTTAAAAAGACTGCCTTTTCCCCATTGTGTGTTCTTGACATCTTTGTAGAAGTTGATTAATTGTAAATGTGTAGATTTATTTCTAAGCTCTATTTTCTGTTTCATTGATCTTTGTGTATGTTATCTTGCCAGTACCATACTATTATGATTACTACAGCTTTATGGTATATTTTGAAGTCAGGTAGCATGAGGGCTCTAGCTTTGTGTTGGTTTTTTTTTTTTTTTTTTCTGTTTTCTCTTGTTTTGTTTTTGCTTTAGATTTCTTTGACAATTCAGAATGCATACACATTTTAGGTTGTTTTTCCCATCACTGGAATTTTTTGTAGGGATTGCATTGAACCTGTAGATTGCTTTGGGTAATATAGATATTTTATCACTATTAATTCTTCCACACCATAAAGATATATTTTTGTTTCCATTGTTTCTTCTTTAATGTCTTTTATCAATGTTTATAGTCTTTAGTGTACAAATCTTTTAACTTCTTGTTAAAGTTTTAAGCATTTATTAGCCATTGTAAATGATATTTTTTCTTGATTTCTTTTTAGTCTTTATTTTTGGTAGCACTTAGTTTTTCATTATCTTTTTTTGTGGTGGTAATGCAATTTAGTTATAACAAGCCAAATCAGTTAGTCATATAGACATTGTTCACTCCACTGTCCCACAGAATCCTCAGAATATTTTTCAAATTTCCTCTGGTGAATCTGCAGCACTTTGTACTAGGGAGTATCTGTGTTACCACATTCCACTCAGGATAGGCTCCCTGTACTATCATCCCAAACGCATCATATTGTATGTTTTCTTGAACCATTACTGAATCCATCTGTATCTGTTTAGGTTCTCTGAAAAACAGATGCTAAAATTTTTTAAAAAAATGTGTTCTGGAAACACTCATGAAGAATAAAGGAGTGAAAGAAAAGTATACAGGAAAATAAGTTAGACCATCATTCAGGTCTGAAAGATGAACACAAATAGAGGGGAAACTAGTTAAAAACGATCGTAGACAAAGATATGCTTGTAAAATAGTCTCAGCCAGGGTCTCCATGTAAAATAAGAGGTATAGGATTAGACAAGACTAGACCCTCACTTTTTCCTTGGCCATGTCATTGACTGGGAGTAGCCTGGAGGAAGCATGGTCTTGGAACCAGAGCAGTAGATGACCCAAAAAGGTAGGAGCTGACTGCTATTTCATCGTGATGATCACGTCAGATTCTGCTGAAGGAGATCTGAGTGATGTACTTCTATGGCTGCCACAAGCTCTCTTTTCATATCCCGAAAAGACTTATTCTAGAGTAAACTGAATTCAAAATATAATTAAGAGTTTTCTCAAGGTTCAACAGAAAGTCTATTCTAACTAAGGGGAAAAAAAGTCATATACAAAGAAAAAGGAATATTTAAGAAACAGTTGATTTATGCCATGGACTTAGGATCAGAAAAAAATAATTGTACATTCTACAGTATTAGTCGTTCTTGAGTAACACTACCCTGTTACAGTGCTATGTTAAATAAGGAATTTTTTTTTATTGTGGCACATATATATATACACACACATAAGTACACATATAGAATAAACTGAAACATATAGAATAATATAAAATATAAAATGCACTACAACCAGCTAAGAAAACATTCTTTTTTTCTTCTTTTTTTTTTTTTTTTTTAGGAGAGGTTTTTCGCTATAGGGTGCGTGCGCTCGCCAGACAGACAGAGAGAGACGTAGAGAAAGAAAGCGAGAAATCACCCCCCAGGGGGGATGGTCACGCCGCAATCCCTTCTCCTCCATTCTCCTCTCGGGATCTTGGGCACGCATGCACACGCGCCCGGTGTGAGTTTTAAGCCACCGGGTCCCGGACGCGAACCGCGGTAGACTACATGGAAGTCCAGCGACATAGCCATTACGCTAACTGCTGGTTCCCATGAAAACATTGTTAATATATTTTCAGCAAATAGTACTTATGAGGTATCTAAACATAAGAAAAATGGAAAGGAATATGATCATTATTACTAGTAGTCTATCAAAGTCCATCCAGACTTAAGAATCTTTGATTTGTGGAAAGCAATGGCATGTTTTGCTCTGTGAGGAAGAGAGTTTCTAGAACTAGTGGCACCTATGGGATTGAGTTACTCAAAAGAATAATATAAACAAAACCAGTATGAGAGCTATTGATTTATTTAGAAACATGTAGTGTACAGACAACAAAACATCATTGATACCAGAAGACATCACTAGAGGTCAAGCAATTCCTTAAGAACAAAATAGCAGAGAAAAGATTTCATGAAATAATTTTCCTAATTTTAGTTTATGTAGACACAAGTAACAAGTTCCACTGATAAAAATGGAGCCAGATTTCCTCAAAGTGGCATTCTTTCTAGTGCTGCAAAAAAAAAAAAAATAAATAAAAAAAAAATAAATTTTAACATCTACCAAAAAATACCTTTACTTTCAAGTTGAGAGCACATTATATTTATGACGTTAAAGATAAAAGAACTGTTCTCTTATGAAAAGGTTTCCAATTTCATAGGGAAATTACTACTATTATAATATATTGTCTAGTAGTAAGATTGCTGTCAGAAGTTATTTGAGCACAATTGCCTTAAAGATGTTGTTGTTATCCTCTGGCATTTATAGAATATAAGATGTTCCTGTTACTACCATTTTAAGATGTTAGCAGCACCAGCTATTAATTACTTTGCCTATAATGTGTGCATATAATTCAACTTCTGGAGAATGATGGGCCAAGAGAGAATTAATATTTATTGAGAGCTAACTTTATGTCAGGAGTTGTGCTAAGCATTTATGTACAACTGCTTATTAAACCATTAGAGCTACATAAAACAAACATTATCCCTATTTTAAAGATGAGGAAATGGTGGCCCAGAGAGCCTGAATAACTTGAACAGGTGATATAATATTAAACAGTCCAGTTGAGTCTGGGCTTCATTCATATAACACATCCTATGATGTAGTTTTATAACAGAATACAAATGTTATTACCCAAATTCTATTTACAAACTGCTACATCATCTTAGTATATTGAATAATAATTGACAACCATATGTTTAGATATATACCAGGTGATGTTGAGACTATAAATACAGTGCACAACAGGATCCTTGTCTTCAGTGAATACACTCATCTTTTATAAATCAATTCCATGTAGAGATAACTTGCAAAGTTGTTACCAATAAAGATTCTGGGCATAGTCAAGTATGCAAGATTCTAAAGTTTGCTTTGTCATTACGAGGTTTTGTTGATCCTGTCATACATAGTTTTAGCTAAGTTTAGGTTTATAGACATGAAGCTCTTCCTGATAATTATGTAGAATATTATCCCTCTGTTGTCTTGTCAGCAAAGAAAGAAGAATCTCTAACAGAGAAACCATAATGAACTGTTATGTAAAAGAAATGTCAGAAAATATTTCATGTTAATGTATTAACATACCTGCCGTGCAGCTGTCAAGAAAGTCAAAATACTTTCATGTATTATACATTATTATATTTATGGTATAGTGAAAATATTAATATCTTATGGTAGAGTGAAGACCCAAATTAAAAATATTTCTCAAGTCAAATTTTATATCTTATCAACCTCGTCCTGTGTAATTTCACAGGTTATATTTCTGTAAGCAAATAATTAAAATTTTTGTTTTAATTACTAATTACATTTTTTAATTACTAAAATATTTAATAACTTACTTTGGTCAAATACATAATCAAAAGACCAAAATATGAAGGATACAGTATATGACATAATTGATTTTTTTGAGAGGTTTTTGCTATAGGGCACGTGCACTCGCCACACAGAGAGAGAGAGAGACAGAAAGACAGAAAGCAAGAAATCACCCCCCAGGGGGGATGGCCATGCCACAATCCCTTCTCCTCCATTCTCCTCTAGGACTCTTGGGCAGACACGCACATGCGCCCGGCGTGAGTTTTAAACCACCGGGTCCGACGCAAACCGCGGTCGACTACATAGGAGTCCAGTGACATAGCCATTATGCTAAATGCTGGTCCCCATAATTGCCTTTTGATAAGAATCAATAAAATATATAGTCTTATATATAATAACGCATGTATTTCAAGTGTAATTGTAGCAGTAATATCATATACACAAAATGATATGCAGTTGACTATTCCCATCACTGTTAGCAGAATATTTAGAAAAGTTTCACTTTGGCATAACTTTCCCTCTTTCCCTTCTGGACGATGTTTCTTTTCATTTGAAACTTGATTTTCTATCATTTCTGCTTCCTTAGGTCAACATCTATAGGTTGATTTATTCCTGAACCAAAAATTTGCTTATAAAAGAAAAAAAAAGATTAGAAGACTTAATATATCATAGTAGAACTTCCAACCTTGCAGGACACAGATGTGGGCATTAGTACCTGTGTGGGTCTTTCAAATTATATAATTTTTCTCTTAATACGTCTCTAATATAAAGAACTAAATGTTACCAAATTCACTTGTTTTTTTATAGTCTTCATAAAGTACAGTGTGACCACTCTATAATATCATGCTACTATATATTTATTTCATGTGGCAAATTCACATTTGATCTCCTTGCAAATAACTAAGAATATCTTCTCCTCAAACAACTTCTGCTCAAGTTATTAAAGACTTCCCACCAAACTAGACAA
This sequence comes from Tupaia tana, assembly GCA_026018925.1. Taxonomy (NCBI): domain Eukaryota; kingdom Metazoa; phylum Chordata; class Mammalia; order Scandentia; family Tupaiidae; genus Tupaia; species Tupaia tana. The sequence continues at coordinate 178,721,736 of JAKSZU010000006.1, forward strand.
ATGATAATAACACTAAAAATCTTTATGTTTAGCTTGTTCTTACCATTTTTCCATTATTGCAATCTTTTTAAAGCTTATTTATGTATTCCATTAGCGAGAGAGTCAGCAAAAGAGAGAGAGAGAGAGACAGAGAAAAAAAGTACCACCCAATAACAAGGGTCTTTATTTATATATATATATATATATATATATATATATATATATATATATACACACATATATATACATATATATATATATATATATATATATATATATATATATATACCTCTTTGTGCCATTAATGCTTTGCCTCCCTATCCCTCCCCCAAATGTCCTTCCTCAGAGCCTCCTCTTTCACACACACTATATCTGGTATTTACATCTATATACTGTGTTTCCATATCCTTTAGTCAATTAGTTTCAGTCATAGAGTGCGGACACTCAGTATATATTAAGTGGGGACATACAATGCCTCTCCTTCATAGCCTAGCTTGCTTCACTCAGCAGTAAGTCTTCCATATTCATCCACTTCCTGTCTAAAGCCAGAGTTTTGTTCTTTTTTATGGCTGAATAGTACTCAATGGAATAAGGGTCTTCATGTCTCGATTCAGCCCACTTTCAGCCAGCTGCATCAGAGCTATGCAAGTACCTGCCTTCGGGGGGTGAAGGGGTTGGGGGGTGGCAGGGGTCTCCAGAAACAAGCTCAATGCCTATCCATGTGAGTCTGCTTCACAGAGTTTTGCATTTTCCTACTGCACCCATCCACTACGATCCCCATTCCCCAATACAATATGATTAAAGCTTTTTCTTCTATGATTAGCAAAATGTATTACTTGCTAACACAAGAGACAGCTTTGAGACCTTATTGTTTGAGTCCAAAAGCTTACCCCCATCTCTGGTCAGTTCATAGTTAAGTGCTCAGTAACCTTTGTCTAGCTGAAGTGCTTGAAAGAAAGATTATTTTCTGCCACTAGCCTGTTGCCTAGTGGGTAAGGCAGCTGAATTTCACCTGACTGATCAGTTCGAGTCCCAGTCCTCCAGGTCTTGTCCTGGCAGTTTGAGAAACATGTCAGGCACATGTGCATGCATACCCAAAATTCTGAAAGGACGGTGAGATGGAGGAAAAGGAATTGTAGCATGACCAGGCCCTTTGGGAAGTGCTTTCTTATTTTCCCTCTCTCTTTGAGAAAGACTATTTTTATTTTTTACTTCTCTTAACTAATATGGGCTGTTTTATATTGTTGCTTCTTTAATTAATATAGCCATTTGACTCATTTTGAGACCTACCCGGGTACAGAAACCATAATGAAGCTTTATTTTCTTGTGGATTTTAAAATTGACATCTATTTCACTTCTCCCACTCTTGTTAGCTTTATTTTTATGATGAAGACTGCCTTCATTTTGTAGTAATGACCTGAAAATATACATATTGTAGCTATTGAATTGTATTTGTCATTGTTTTCTTTATAATTCTCACCATTTTTAAAATGTCAAGAGATTTATATGTTTAAAAGATTAAAGAGTATGAATACATCACGTGAAATTGTCAACACACTGAAAAGCTTTAGTATTTGAGGAATAATTACTGTCTTACACATCAAAATAAAATATGTGTATCTTCAAATAAAACCTTTCAAGCTGCACTAAAACTTAGGAACAATAACCTTGAATTATTCCATTGTTTTTAAGTTATGGAAATCTCTCATTAAGATTCTTTCCCTTGGGGCTGGTAGGTGGCTTGGTGGTTAAGGATGCTGGACTCCCACATGGGCCGACTGCAGTTCGAGTCCTGGACCTGGTGGCTTAGTGTTTCTCTCTCTCTTCTTCTCTCATTCTGTCTCTCTCTGGTAAAACTGAAATAAATAAATGAATGACTAAATAAAGTTAAATTTAAAAAAAAAAGAAACAAAAAAAGAAGAAGATTCTTTCCCAAATACTAAGGCCGGGAGGTGACTTGGTGCTTATGGTGCTAGACTCTCACAGAGCTGACTGCAGTTCAAGTCCCAGACCTGGTGGTGGCTTGCTTTCTCACTTTTCCCTTCTTTCTCTCTGTCACTTTGGTCAAATTATAAAATGATAATAAATAAAAAAATTAAATAAAGAAATAATTTTTTAAAAATTTAAACACTTAGAATAGTACCTGAAACATTAGAAATACTATAATCTGATAAATTGATAAATTAAAACCTTACACTAAGAATTCTAAATCTGGCACTCCCACAAAAAAAGTGACAAATAGTGGTTTTGTTTTTAGTCTCATTAAATGTTCCTTTTATTGTCTATGTGAAATTCACTTTCCATTAGTGCAGACTGGGCATCCTGATCTGGCAAAAGTGTTACCAGTAGCAAATTCTTCAGAGAATTTCCCAAAGAAGATATACTGTAGCTAATGAGTTAGCTAAAACATTTTCAGGGATAGAAGCATGGAACTAGTTAAACAGAGCACAGTTCTGTCTAGCCTGATTCTCTGATAAAGTTCATAAATATGTATGTGGAAGTAAGAGGGAGATCATCTATTTATTCTCCTCTAAGGTAGTGACAAGGATTTCTCTACTGGTGAATTTGCAATTAAAATATTCTCTATCCCAGGCACAAATATTCAGCTTTATCTGCTGTCTGCACTCTGTCCATTACATAAACCTTGTGGAAATAAATGATGTTCCCTTGTGCCACCATTCCCACCACATAAACTGTCATTTTAAATGGCAAGAGATTAAGGAATCTTGAATAGTGAGTTTTCTGATATTTCCAGGGTAAATAAATTGCAGTGAGAAAATTAACTTCCTCTATCAAAGGAATGTTATCAGTAATCCTGTCTAAATTGAGAACATTGCCATCCATGAAACAACATACCAACATTACATAATACATTTAGGATTCAAAAATCCTACCAATGAATATTGGGCACAAACATTTATTGTCGAAGGAGAAAGGAAGGAGTCTCGTCTCAGTGATACATAAATATGAAACTGAGGCATAGCCATAGGAGGGAGAAGGATAATTTTGAAAGCTCTGTTTCTTCTGAACTCAAACTTACAACTGCAGGTGAAAGGATAATATTTTCTCAAGAAAAACATTCATTTATTGAAGAAATAAATATATGTCCAGGGCTGATAGTGAACCAGGCACTCACTCACAAGGTAACTACACATATAATATTGACCAATGATTTAAATGGTCTCTACCCTCATAGAAAGCACAATCCAATGACACATTTTAGTAATCAAATAATCATTTAAATGGACACAAAAGTGCATATTTGGCAAATATTACAAAGTAAACTTAAAGGGGAATTTGATGTAAAGAGGAATGTCAGGATACTAAGTAAAAATTAACTTCCCAAACTGGGTTGGTTCTGCAAAGTGAAGGGCATAACCAGAAGCTCTAAAAATGGCAGGAGTACGGTGTGCTGGGTGCTGGGCTGGCAAGGATGGCATGGAGTTACTAGAGGGAGTAAATGAGGGTCAGAAAGAGGCTCACAGATAGGGAGGCTCCAGATCATGCAGCTAGTTGTTATTTGTATAATTTTCTTAAAAATGGAAAACTGCAGTGTTTTTGAGGCAGTATTCCTCCATAAATTAATGTCCATGTTAGGATATTTTTCTTATCTAAAAAGAGCTGAAAGTCTTTAAAGTGCTTTCAGTCAAATAAATTATAAGTTCAGACTTGGATTTTGAAAATACTCCTTGGCCATTAGGAAGTAAGGAACAAGAGTAGATGTGAGGATACCCAAAATAAAATTACTAGATTCCATGGAGTGACAATTTCAATTTGGCACAACTGAGATGGAAATATATAGACTCAAAATTATATAATCTTTCTCCAAAATTTGTTCCTGAGGTCAGCAGGCAGCATAGTGGTTTAGGTGCTGGACTCCCACATGGCAAAACATGGTTTGAGTCCCGTAGCCAACAACTGGAAGCTCACATCAGGTATATGTGTGTGTGTGCCCCAAATCCCAAGAGGAGAATGGAGGAGAAGGGATGTGGTGTTGCCATCAACCCTGGGGGGGATGACTTCTCACTTCTTGTCTCTCCAGTGAGTGCCTACCTCCTATAGCAAAAGTCTCTAATATGTATAGATATAGATTATATATATATATATATATATATATATATATATATATAATCTATTATATATATTATATATATTACATATATTACATATATATAATATATATAATACAATGTGTAGATATAGATAATACATAATACACACACACACACACACACACACACACACACCATGTTCCTTATGGCAACACAATTCACTCAGGTACCAAAAAGAGTCAGTCTTTACAAACTGCCCTGTCTTTCATTTCCAATACTCAATGGCCTCTGAAACATTTATCAAATATGTCTCTTCGTTCATTCCTTCATCTTTATTTTTTCTTTACTTGTGATAGAGCACATGCTTACACACATGAAAGTGAGAGACAAAAAGAAAGGAGAGACCGACCCTCCACAGTGTCTGGTTACACCAGGATCCCTTTCTCCATTCCTCCAGTCCATGAGATCGTGGAGGCTTGTGTGTGTTTCAGGCTTACAAGGCAAAGGATTCAAACTACCATCTTCATGTGGGATCCAGCTTCTCTTCAGCAATGCATTACCTCTGCACCACAGAGCTGGCCCCATGCCTCCATTAATTATGACTTGAATTTATTTGAGTTTCTTCTGTTTTGTTTTTTGTTGGTGGTGGTGGTCAAAGATGACCAAGAATTGCATTTTATGATTTATTAACCTCTGAGAAAAAGAACATATTTCTTTTCTGATAGTGTCATGCAAATTCCTGAGCTTGATTGTCTTTCGCTAGGATTGGGTCACATGTCATCCTTAATCAATTATTGTGAGTCTCATTAACCACATCTAGCCATACCTACCTGCAATACATGAGTTAAAAGCAAAGCACTAGGTTCAGCCATGGTGGCATGGGTGATGGGGTACTGCTGCACAATACTAGAGCCATATGGAAGGCCCGGAGTTTGATTCTTGGCTTGCCCTAAAAATGCCAGTGTACCTGTGAATGTACCCATGATACTCACTGACTAGAAGGTTGAGGCCACAGAAGGATATCAGAGATTGTGGTATTATTAAACCCTGTCAAGGTATATGCCTCTCTTCCTCATGAGACAAACATCTTTCCAAAAAGTGAAATCATAGTGGGTACTAAATAAAAGTACTGAGATGCTCTTACCCATGAAAGAGAATTTAGCGTCCACTATAAAAGAGCATACATAGATCACTGATAGCAGAGCTGTAGCGGCTTTGTTCTTTCCTCCCCCTTCCTGTTATAATTAGAAAGATAACCTAAGAATGTGGAGGTAGAGTCTTTCATGAAAATAAAACAAGCAGCTAACTATTGGGTTATTGGAAAAGTCATGATGCATTTCTACATAGTCAAACAGAAAAAGATGTCATGACTTTTCTGACAACCCAATAATATTCCTCTCTCTAAGTTTCTCCAGGAAATTCTCTCCTGATGTAGAGCTGTATCATAAAATAAAAATTGATCATATCACTCCTATACTTGACATACCACCATGACATATAAGTCCACTTACAACCAAGTTCAACATGACCTGAGGTCAGACTCTTCTCTAGCAAAAACACAAACAAATTTTAGGTTTCAATGGATGCCCTTTTAGTCTTGTACCATGCCACTCATTCTACTTACTTAAATTGTCCTTTCCTTTTTTCTACTTAGCTAATCAACTAAAGATTCATGTCAGTGGTGGCTGTTACATTTCCACTGTAATGCATGTATATCAAACATAATAGCTGTAGCAATTTGATAGGAAAAATATTAGGAAACATTTTTGAAATAGTAAATTAAATGCTAAGGAGAAAATATAGCAGTAGTAGTATCTTCAAACTTTGATGCTCCTTTCTCTTGGGGTGTATCTTTAGGTCTAAATATGCAAATCTAAGAGAAACCGCAGTGTGATATGAGAGGACCTTTGAACTAGTTCATCAAGCCCTTCACAAACACCTAAACTCTCAGACAGAAAAATAGGTTAAAAATATTTAGTTTGATTAAGCTTTTGCCTGTAAAGACTAAATAGTAATAATATACATTCTTTTTATATTTTAATTTTTATTTTATTTCAAGTTCTTTTATACATTCAGTGACGTTATTTAGCTTGCAAAGGGAATATTCCAAGATGTGCACATTTCTCCCCAGTCCAGTTGATAATACTATAAAGTTATCTTCCACAGATTATACCCCATTTCTTTATCCCATTAATGCTTTGCCTCTCTATTTTTCTCCTTAATGTCCTTCCTCAGACTCTATTCCTTGGCCATTTAATCACTACACATCACTTAGCTTATAAGTTGAATATACCCCACATGAATACACTTCTGTTGAGGATACAAAACACATTATCATCGACAGATAATAATCCATTTCTGTTCTGTCATTCATTTGAACATCCCTTTACTCTTCTTGGCAACTTAAAAACCTCCATTTGTCATTGTTACTAACAACTGCCTCTTTCAGGAATAGTTCCATAACATTTAACATCCCGGAAGAATTAGGAGTTCCCTAATTGCACAGAACTTCCAATCAGGCTTCTCTAACAGAACTTATTTTTCTAGGCTTTTACTGTTTTTTTTAATCTGTCTCCTCCCCTACACTGCATGCACATTCAGATCAATGGCCCCTTCTTTTAATCTCACAATATTGCAAATTTATACTCAATAAATCATTTGGATAGTTGAAAGAATGGATTGATGGAGAGATGATGGATGTAGGTACAGACTGATGACATAGTGGGCACTGTTACTGCCCATCTTGTATGGGCCCTCTTAGGCTGTTACACTGCTAGTGCTTCTATCCCACGTTGTTGATTTTTGGTGCTCAAAATTGTTTATAGCTACTCTGTTTTTTTTTTTTCTTTTTTTGGTTTTATTTATTTATTTATTTTAGGCTTTCCTCTGCTTCCTTGTCCCTCAAGTTTCAATCCCTTGACCAAGGATTGACTGGGATGGAATACAAAAGGCTAGCCCTCTTTTTTTTTTTTTTTTTTTTTTGGAGAGGGTTTTGCTATAGGGCACATGCGCTCGCCAGACAGACAGAGAGAGAGAGACAGAAAGTGAGAAATCACTGCCCCCCGGGGGGATGGCCATGCTACAATCCCTTCTCCTCCATTCTCCTTTTGGGATCTTGGGCACACATGCACACGCACCTGGAGTGAGTTTAAGCCACCGGGTCCAGGACTAGAACCGTGGTAGACTACATGGGAGTCCAGGGACATAGTTATTACGCTAACTGCTGGTCCCAAGGCTAGCCCTCTTGAAGCAGGTGGTACAATTTGTTCTAGACCCTTCATCAGACTGCATCAGGTCTGCAGATAAGGCCATACCCACACTTGGGTTTCTCCATTTTATCCTTATTTTCCTGCTTCCTTTTTTTTTTAAGAATTATTTTTATTTAACTTTTTTTATTATTATTATCATTATTATTTTCCAGGTTGATCCGAGAGAGACAGAGAGAGAGAGAGAGAGAGAGGAAGTGAGCAAGCAAGCCACCAGGTCCGAGACTTGAACCATGGTCGGCCATGTGGGAGTCCAGCGCCTTTAATCACCATGCCATTTGCCAGCCCCTCCCTGCTTCCTTTTACTTGGGAGTATTTCCACAGAAAATTATTTGAACAAGATCTCCCCATTTCATGTTCTACATCTAGAAAAATTCTCCCAAGACATATGAATAGATGAATGAGTAAATGAATAAACGAATGATTTATGGTATAAAGCGACACTGGGCCAGCTGGTGTGGCACTGAAGGCAACTGAGTCCCACATGACAACTGTAGGATTCAAGTCCCAGGACCTGCAGCTTAAAAAGCTTGCCAGACAAATACGCACATGTGCCCCAAATCCTGAAAGGAGGGAGAAATAGAGAAGGGATGTGACCATTGCCCATGGAGGGGCTTTCTTACTTTCCCTCTCTCTTCAGCAAGACCAAATGAAAATAAATAAATAAATAAAGCAACATTTGTGAGAGTATACATGTATATGTGAGTGTTAAAATCTATTAAGGCCAGAACTACAAGCAGAAATGTATCATAAACACAGAATGTGGAGCTAAAATGTTTGTCACAACATTTGAGGAGGAAAAAAAAAAAGAACAGATACAGACATGAAATCATCCCAGGGCTGTTCTTGGAGCTTAGTAATCAAGTTAAACATAGATTTAGCCAGACCTAATAAACAGGTATAACTGATTAAAAAATACGTATGTAAGTAGGTCAGAGTCAGATAACAATAAACAACAAGTATAAAGCAGAAGCTGGTAGAATCCAGATAGTTGGCTTCAGTACCACGCTCAGAAACCTTGAAAATATTGTATCTAGAGGAGAAAACAATCTAGGCTATTTTTTTTTCCCTGAGAGTGAGAACCAATCTCAGTGTGCAGTGTTCCAACACTTAACCTTGTAGATATGGACACACATATATACATATCTCACAGTGTTGATCTGTAACTTTCTACCCCTGAAATTATTGATATCAAAAGCCCCAACACACACATACACACAATTAAGTAAAATGTGGATGTGGTAAAAGTAAGAGATACAAATTTTAGGACATAATAATGATAAAAATATTTGAAATATCTGGATACTCTTCGTTTTTAACAGAAGATCTTTCCCATTGTCTATTGAATAAATTTCAATAAGTCTTCAGTACTGCAGAAAGTTATGAGGGTAAAGAAATACTATCACCTCGAAAGAAAGACAATGGCAGAAACACAATAATTGTGGTGGGATATTGTCACTCAGTGTGTTGTAGGTCACACTCTTTCAAAACAGACTGACAAGATGGAAATCTGAATACAAGAATTTATTGAGGTGTGCTCTTAGGAACCTTGCCAAGGAAAGGAAAGAAGAAACAGAATAGAGCAGGTGGAAAAATTGAACTGCTGATGCAATAGAGACAGAAGCCTCAGGTAATCCCATGAGCACTCTGAAACTGGAAACCTCCTGCACAGAGAAGTAATGAGTTGAGGGATGGGGGTGGGAACTTTGTATCCCAGCGGGGACCAATCATTGTTTCCAGGCTGCACCCAGGGAGGATTTGTGACCTTAGGTAAAGCTGATCACAATTCTAGGAGGGCACTTAGCTATGAGCCTTTGTCTGTTTTATGTCTAGCAGGGGAAGATCTGAGCAGCAGCTAACAATACCCACTACACCTGATTAGAGAAAGAGAAGGGTGTGTGTGTGTGTGAATCATCTGTTTACTTCATTGACCTAGCCTTTCCTGTTTGAAAGACAGCTATTTTTTTTTCCTGTATGCCTGCATCTGCAACACACACACACACACACACACACACACACACACAATGTGCACATGCACACACACATGCACATACACACAATCAAAACCTTCTCAAGGGATTAAATCCAAACAGCTTTTGTGCAATAATGGTGTTTTTACTCTCACAGCCTTATCCCACGGGACATTGACAACCTCCCTTAGTAAAATTCTAGCTATAACTAGAGCAGCAGAGGAGCATGTTTTCTACAGATTGGTGTAATCCTTTTTCATCACAAGCTATTAAGATTTGCCAAACTCAATCTTGCATTTTAAACCTTGTTTGACTTCCAGCTAGAAATATCAAACATTTCAGAAGCATTCACCATAAAGAATTAAAATAGCATCTTCTGACAAGCTAACAGGTTCATGCAAACTCTAAATTTTATACAGGGTGAAGAATAAATAAGAAGTCACCTTATTAAGATTTTTGTGCATAATGAATGTATCGAAATTATTTAAAAACTGTTCCCACTTACTAGAGACTGAAAATCCCCAGGAAATGAATAATTTGATTTGCAAAATTTCAATCAAAATACCCTAAATGTGGGACCAGCAGTTAGCGTAATGGCTATGTCGCTGGACTCCCACGTAGTCGACCGCGGTTCGAGTCCCGGACCCGGCGGCTTAAACTCACGCCGGGCGCGTGTGCGTGCGTGCCCAAGATCCCAAGAGGAGAATGGAGGAGAAGGGATTGCGGCGTGGCCATCCCCCCTGGGGGGTGGTTTCCTGCTTTCTATCTCTCTGTCTCTCTCTGTCTGTCTGGCGAGCGCACGCGCCCTATAGCAAAAACCTCTCAAAAAAAAAGAAAAAGAAAAAAAAAAAATACCCTAAATGTTCATGATCTAACACTAGCTATCACTGAATTTAATTGTTTTTGCCTGCAATGTGTGCCTCTTAAATTCATTATAAATAACTTATCAAAACTAAGTAACATTTGTGCCATCCATCAAAATACGATTTTCACAAGATAAGTATTTTTATAGATTATTGTGGGGTTTGCATATTCTTTGTTAATGGAACTTCTGGTGCCCCTGAACACTGAATTTTCTCTAAGGGACACATTCTCTGAAAACAAATTATATTAATGTTTTGATTGACACAGACCCTTATTATTGTGAGTTAATTACAGTGATATCTTACATTGGATTCCCTGAGAAAGAGGATGTAGACGATAGTAAACGACACCTAGGCAATTTATTGGGTTTGTTATTTTAGCTTCAGTGCCTATTTTAAATGAGGGAAGCTGATCTTTAATCCACTTCCAGCAAAGGTCTCATTGTATCTGTGAGGGAGCTCAGGAGTTGTGATGGACTTTCAGAGTTGTCCAGAATTGAGACAAGGCATTTGGTAATTTGCAACTTACAAAATACAGTAACCTAGAAAACACAAACTGGGCATGGTCAGCCTCTGGGTAGAAGATTCACTCCTGACAAGGCATCACCTTGTGGTTTTAGACAATCTCCCTAGAGAAAGACTTATCTAAAGGCAATCAACTGACTGGAGTCCAGGAAGCTGATAGAGTTAGAGCCCCAGTCTAAATTGAATTGACACAGGCAGGTTGATCAACATAATATTCATTACCTCTAGCAAGTGGTCTTTCTCTTTATGCCATTTCTGTTTTGGAAGTGTTTGCCAATTTTATAATTGTATAATCTCACTTTGTCTCACCTCTATCAGGATTTGAGCTCAATGAGAGAGAAGCTGTCTATCTTTTTGGCCACTGTGTCACCAGCACCTAGAGCGTTTTCTGGAACATATAAGATTTATAAATGTATATTTAGTAAATGTGTAAAATGAGAAAATGTGAAATCAAATAATAATTAACTCCAAGATTTTATATTCATAGTCCTTTGATGCAGTAACTCTTCCTGGTTGTCATAAGGAGACCTTGTGTTACTCTACTTTATGGCCTTTTGAGATTTATAAAGCTCACTATCCTTATGCAATTATATTAGTTATGAACAGATTGGCTTGCTAATTTTAAAAGCTGTGGGTCATGCAGTATTTGCTCAAAGTAATGGAAACCCATTTGTTGTTGAATAATATTTAAAAAGGGATATCTGTCGATCTAAAGGGGAGAAAACCATAGTGGAAACACATTAGATTAAATAAAAAGAAAGTATATTAGGTCACTAAATTCAGAAAAAAACATAGAGACAAACAAGATTAATCTTGTGATCCCAAGTGAGCTGAACCAGGAACAGAACTGAAGGTTAACCAACAAATACAACCAAAGGCAAAATGTAAAAATTCTCAGATGTCTAGGCTTCACTATTTAATAATGACAAGTTGAAAAAAAATGCGAACTAGCAAATAACATATAAGATGTGACATCATGTTGTCTAGCTAGCTTGTGTGTGTGTGTGTGTGTGTGTGTGTGTGTGTGTAGTATGGTAAAAAGGAGTTCAAAAAAGGTTTGAGCTTATCAACCTTTCATATTCTTCTGTAAGCCTCCTTCCCTTTCTTCATCAATATTAGTTTTACTCACTCTACCTCTGCCCATTTCTATGTTGAGCTCTTCATATTAGCTATTATCTTTGGCAAATAATACCATTGTTGGCAATTTTTTTTCATTCAGGTCTCAACTTAGATATTATTTCAATAAAGCTTTTTGAGCTATTTTATATCAAATATCTCCTAAATAAGCTTCCTAACATCAACAACCAGTTTTAAGTCATTACATAACATTTCAAATGATTGTATATGTTCTTTTAAGTAAATTATTTTCTCCAGACTGTAAGGTTTTAAAGTCTGCTCAAGCACAGAACATATTTGATTTCTTGCTACTATATTCCTATCATCTAGGATATCTTCTGACACATAATAGCTTGCAAAGCCTACATTTAGTAAATGTATGAAGAAAATAAGAAAATGTGGAATGTCAAAATAATTAACTTGGGGTAAAATTCAAAGAGATTGTATCAGACTTCTACCTTCTCCTATCTCTTAATGGTATAGTCCATTAGTTGTTAACCTAGGGCAATTGTCCTTCCAAAGAGACATTTGTCAATGTCTTGAGACACTTTTACTTGTCATGAATATGGAAATCAGGGTGCCGCTGGCATCTAGAGGGACAGTCTAAGAAGCACCTTTTGATGCACAAGGCAGTTCCCTACAACAAAGAATTATCTGATCTGAAATGCCACTCGTGTTATGGTTGAGTAATGCTAATGAAGTCAGTCAAAATAAACAGCAAAAAATGATAATCATGGTGATACCAAACCCAGATGTTTTGTGCCATGTGATGAATAAGGTTCTAAATACGTGTACCTGTCACTTATTCCTCAGAATATTGCATTTACAGCATGCTCTACAGTTATTCTTGAGCACATGTAAGAAAATGACGGGAACTGGATTTATCTAGACCACTCAGAGCCCTGTTCTGAAGAAGCCAGTATATTATGTCATGTTGTATCATCTCTCATGCTACTGTACCTTATCTTAACCTGTCCTATCCTATCCTATCATATTCCATCCTATCCTAGTATGATACTACTGTCCTAGCTTATCCTATCATATTACGATGCGATGTGATAGGATAAGCTAGGACAGTAGTATCATCTTATACCACACTAGTACCATATAGTACTACACTATTATCATATTATACTACACTACTTTCATCAACAGATGAAATGACCAAAATGGAGGCAAAGGTAGTGAGAATGAGTATGTGGAAGACTAGTAAACCAGTTTTTTCTTTTTTTTAATTTTAATTAATTTCATTTTTAAATTTTTTATTTCAATTTCTTTTATATATTCAATCACATATGTCATTTAGCTTATAAAGTGAATATTCCAATACAAACACATTTCTCACCAGTCCAGTTGAGAATACCATATATGTTATCTTCAACTGATAATAATCCATTTCTTTGTCCCATAAATGGCTTGCCTCTCTATTTTTCTCCTTAATGTCTTTCCTCAGACTCTCCTCCTTCTCCTACACTCTTCTCACACTGTATCTTGTCTCTATAACCACTTTACATACTTCTCTCTTTTTTTTTTTTTTTGGAGAGGTTTTTGCTATAGGGCGCATGCGCTCTCCAGAAAGACAGAGAGACAGAAAGCAAGAAATCACCCCGCAGGGGGGATGGTCACCCCACAATCCCTTCTCCATTCTCCGCTCAGGATTTTGAGCATGCACGTACACGCACTCTGTGTGAGTTTATGCCACCAGGTTCTGGACTTGAACTGCGGTTGACTACATGGGAGTCCAGCAATATAACCATTATGCCAACTGTTGGTCCCCATTTTCTATGTTTCTATACCCTCTAGGCATTCAATTTCATCCATAAAGTGTGGACAGTCAGTATATATTAAGTGGAGACATACGATATCTCTCCTTCATAGCCTGGCTTGCTTTACTCAGCAGTAAATCTCTCATATTCATCCACTTTCTGTCAGAAGTCAGGGTCTTGTTCTTTTTTCAATGAGTTAACTGATATTAAAGACTTACAAATACTGGTTGACAGTAGAAGAGAAGATGTAAAAAAAGATACTGAGTTCTTATTTTTCAGTTTTATTTTTCAGTTTTCAATATCTCTGGGACATTTGAGTTAAATATTCAATAATCTATCCTGAGCCTTATTATTGAGCTCCAGATTTTAAGTAAATCTTAAAGCATTAAATAAGCCATTTATTATTACTATAAAAGCTGAAAGTAATCAACAAGGAATGCAAAGAAAGAGAGGAATGGGAATACAGGTGGAAACCTAGGAAACATACATACAAGAGGAAGAGTAGAGGATGAATCCTTGTGTGTCATAACAGCTATTCCCACTGAAAAGTAGGTTTTCTGGGCCAAGAAGTTCATCAGTTTTGCTTCCTAAAATCTGGAACAGTGCCTGACACAAGTAACTTCTCAATAAATACATATGTTCTCAAAGAAAGGAATGAATTATACCCAATCCCCACAGGAAATTCTCAGAAATACAGGTTTCATTATAATGAGTATATGATATATTCTTTTTGTCTTTATTCATTTCAACCCTCAGATATATATACTTTCATAATACAGATATATGAGAGAGGCATTCTTAATTTTGTTCTTTTTGGTGTTAAACAAGTAAGCATGAAAACAAAGGGACCAGATTGCAGACATTAAGATTTGGAAAGAAAATTACCCAGAGGGAATATTTTTAGTTTAGAAGTAAAACCTGAGCCAAAGCCTTGTACTCTATATGAGAATTCACCTAATTTATTTTTGGTTAAAAACTCCTTTACGCTAAAGTAAGTTATTCGGTTAGTTTTACATTTCTACTTCTTCCCTCTACAAATAAGTATAACAGCTCTTAGAAGTTGAGGAAATAATGTGAACAAATTCTCAGAATTATTTTATAAACCTTTAATCTACATAGAAAAATAAAAGTAGTTAAGTAACGTTAGATATTCCAAACAAACTAAATACCTACCCCCTTTTGGAATAGGTTCCAGATTTTAATATTTGACAACATCGATTTGAATTTTGTACATATCTATTCCTTAAAGATAAGAATAAAATCACCTGTAAAGGCATCAATTAAATTCAGAATAAAAATCTCAAAGCTAGTTTAATAGGATGGCAAAGGTAGGTAGAGAGATGAATAGTTCCCAGGTAAAGAAAATACGAATATTTAAGGTAGCATAGAAGTAAGCAATTTTTTTTTTCTTGTAAGTATATTAACCCAGTATTTCAAGACTACTGTACTGTCTGTATAACTAATTCAATATATAATAATAATATTTTAATGATTTAGCAGTGGACCTATCTTAAATGTAGAGCTGTTCTAAAAGGTTAAACTTCTATCAATATTTTATAAACTATTACTGCAATTATAATGGGAAAAAAAGGGACAGGTAACACTATATATGCACTGAAGCGCTCAAACTTCATTTCAAGGTACTGGAAACATTATAAACCTACAAATGAGATACTAGGATAACTTGAAATAAACTTAATTGCATATATTACTAAAACAGAAGCATTCATTCTAAATATTTATGGACAAAATTGATTCCCTCCACTTTTGTGCACTTTAATATACTGAATTCTTGGTATATTTCATCAGTGTCAAAGACAGACAAGGAAGAGTTACTAAAAATATGATTGTAATACTTTACCATCCTTCAGAGGACTTATGAGAAATTATGTAGCAAAGGATAATAATTATGCATTTAAAATGATTAAATACTAATGCTACAAACTTCACAAGTGAAGAATTGGTAAAATAAATTGTCACTACTTCAATCTGGACATGTTTAGATTAACAGAATGTCTGTAAGACAGTTTGACAAAAGCCTTTTTCTTACACAGCTCAGCACTGTCCAGATTCCGGAGGCTGTGCCTCTGGCCCCTGTTTATTAATTGGCTGGAATCTGCACATGTATTATAACTATGATAGGAAGTTAACAAATCTTATTCTGCAACACATAAAAACTGTGGTTGAAAATTTCAGTTTTAAAACTCTTAAGGGTGGTACAGTAGAAACAATAGTTGTGCACTAAATATTAATGATAACTTTAAAATGGAAAATCGTTTTCCTGTAACAAAATAAATGTCAGTATAAAAGGCCATTATAATTTACATACCCAGGATAATTGAAACATTAAATCAGCTTCTCATTAAGTTGTATTTTTTTCCTAAGTCAAAAGATTATATAAAATTTAGAGATAATCATTTTAAGTAACACTTTTGTTGTAACATAGCAAAAAATTAAACATAGGATAAAAACATAACTTAAATAGAACAATGTTTTCTTAAAATTCCATTTTTAAGAGAACAAAAGTATGGTTCACTGTAAAATTATTCTAACATTCATAGACACTTTCAGGTTTTACACATTGTAGATATACACATAAAATAATTAAAATAGGGGCCAGCTGGTGGCATAGTGATTAAGGTGCTGTATTCCATATGGCTGACTCCATGAGTCCTGGACCCAGTGGCTTCAAAAACATGCCTGGTGCTTGTGCATACATGCCGGAAGTCCAAAGATGAGAAAGGAGGTGTGAACCAGCAGTTAGTGTAATGGCTATGTCGCTGGACTCCCACGTATTCGACCGTGGTTCGCGTCTCGGACCCGGTGGCTTACAACTCACGCCGGGCGCGTGTGCGTGCGTGCCCAAGATCCCAAGAGGAGAATGGAGGAGAAGGGATTGCGGCATGACCATCCCCCCTGGGGGGTGATTTCTCGCTTTCTGTCTCTATGTCTCTCTCTGTCTGTCTGGCGAGCGCACACGCCCTATAGCGAAAAACCTCTCCAAAAAAAAAAAAAAAAGAAAAAAAAAAAAAAGAATGGAGGAGAAAGGATTGCAGTGTGGCCATCCCCACTGGGGAGGTATGACTTTTCAGTCTGCATCTCCCTTGTCATTCTCTTATGAGTACACACACCCTATGGCAAAAAATCTAAAAAGACAAATATTTTAGAAATTAAAATTAATTCAATTAATGTGACTACCTGTGATAAAGTTAGAGAGAAATTTTCTGGGACCAGCAGTTAGCGTAATAGCTATGTCGCTGAACTCCCATGTAATCAACCACAGTTCGAGTCCCGGACCCTGTGGCTTAAACTCATGCCAGGCGCATGTGCGTGCATGGCCAAGATTCCAAGAGGAGAATGGAGGAGAAGGGATTGCGGTGTGGCCATCCCCCCTGGGGGATGATTTCTCACTTTCTATCCCTCTGTCTCTCTCTGTCTTTCTGGCAAGCGCACGCACCCTATAGCAAAAACCTCTCAAAAAAAAAAAAAAAAAAAAAAAAAGAAGAAGAAATTTTCCTTAGATAGCTAATATTTATTCCTGCTCCATAACAACTTCATAGCAGTCAATAACAACAAATTACATTTTATTCTATGTCAGTTTCTGTAGCTTGATAGCTGTATAATAACAGAGACTCCAATGCATTTCATATATTAGTTAATTACTTTATTTGATAGATTATATTTGCTTATTAGTTTTCAACAAAGTAGGATAAGACTATGCTTTTAAAGAAAGCCTTCTATATTTATTGTCTAGCTGAAAAGCATAATAATTCTTTCTTCAAAGAAACAGGAAAAAATAATAATCCCCCTGGAATGGCCCAAGTAAATAAGAAATTAACTTCAGTATTCTGTTTTTCTCTAAATAGAGTAAGATACACACAAACACACCCATCCATACTTCTCACATGTCCACAATGAGAAATATTAATGTTCTCATCTACAAGTGTTTTCCAATAGCACCAATATTCTAAGAAAAAAAAATACAGTTTATAGATAAAATGTTCATATACTGACTTCTGAAAACAAACAGATATTTACAGAACCTCTCAAAAATTACGTAAATAATATATCATCACTCGAAATCAAATAGGGATTGAGCATTAGCTGTTACCTGGTCAGACTAGAAGGATTAAGGACTAATCCTGGCAGTCACTAACCTTTTATGTTATATGAAAGATTGTAATTAAAATTATCAATTTTTAATTTTTTAATTTTATTTTAAAGTTATTTCTTTATATTCAATCACTGCACATCATCACAGTATGCAAAATTAGATTTTCCATCCAGAATACACTGTATATTGGCTCAATCAAGGATATTACCATACCTGTTATTGTCAACAAATCATTTTCTATTTCTTTTTTCTTAAATATTTTACTCCTCTCCCCCTATAGATTCCCTACCTCTCACCCTCTTCCATTTCCCACCCTCCTCCCACTGTCTCTGGTATCTACTGTTGCTTTCCATGCCTTTTTTTCCCACATTTTATTTATTCAAAAAGATTTAATTAATCTAAATAGTTTCAATATAAAGTACAGCTGATATATACATATCTATGAACACATGTCTGACTTTAGGAATAAACCTCAGTGAGTAGAATGAACATACTATAAGGTAGCACCTAGCTGGGGATATATAGCTTACTGTAGTCATTAAATAGATATTTTTAATGCATTTTTTAATATCAAGAAAAAGTTTTAGTTTTTTTTTTTTCTTTTTTTTTTTTTTTTCTTTTTTTTTTTTTTTGAGAGGTTTTTCCTATAGGGCGCGTGCGCTCGCCAGACAGACAGAGAGAGACAGAGAGATAGAAAGCAGGAAATCACCCCCCAGGGGGGATGGCCACGCCGCAATCCCTTCTCCTCCATTCTCCTCTCGGGATCTTGGGCACGCACGCACACGCGCCCGGCGTGAGTTTAAGCCGCCGGGTCCGCGACTCGAACCACGGTCGACTACGTGGGAGTCCAGCGACATAGCCATTACGCTAACTGCTGGTCCCAAGTTTTAGTTTTAATAGATCAAAATCAAAAACTGTTAAGAGAAATTTGCTTAAGAGTGAAAGCCAGGAAAACTCTTAGGATTCAGTTCAAGAAGTAAGTGAACAGTTCAAGAGAAGTCAAAAATAATTTAACCTGGAAAACAAAGCATAGAAAAAAATCAGTAATCTTTTAGTCAGGAGTCATAAAATTCAGCACCAGCAGTTAGTGTAATGGCTATGTCGCTGGACTCCCATGTAGTCGACCACGGTTCGAGTCTTGGACCTGGTGGCTTAAACTCACACCGGGTACGTGTGTGTGTGTGCCCAAGATCCTGAGAGAAGAATGGAGGAGAAGGGAATGCAGCGTGGCCATGCCCCCTGGGGGGTGATTTCTTACTTTCTGTCTCTTTATCTGTGTCTGTCTGGCAAGCACACATGCCCTATAGCAAAATCTCTTCAAAAAAAGAAAAAAAGTAGAAGTCATAAAATTCAATTTCACCAGTTCAGTCTTCTGTAATTAATCTCTCTTCTGTTGAGTTTGCAGTTACTGCAGTCCAATCTTTCCATTTAAGTTCTGGAAGTTAATATTCAACATTATTATTGATCTTTTCTGGACTTGTCCCTACCATTAAGTTGGCCATTCTCTTGGTTATTGTTTGGACTTTATTTCTGTGTGTCTAACTTTAGCTTTCTTGGTTCTGCACTCCCTTCAGAACTTTTTGGAGAGCTGGTCTGGTGTTGGTAAATTCTTTCAGGTTTTGCTTATCTGAGAATATTTTTGTCTTGAAGAATAATCTTGCCAAGTTTAGTATTCTTGGTTGAAATTATTTTTCACTTAGCACTTTGAATATTTTTCCCATTCTTTCCTTGTTTGTATTGTTTCCAATGAGAACTCCTATGTTAGCCTGGTGGGATATCCTTTGAAATTAACTTGACATTTCTCTCTTGGCAATTTTAGTATCTTGTCTCTGTCTGTGGTTTTGGTCAATATGGCTATTATGTGCCTTGAAGATCTTCTTGGGTTGAATCTATGTAGGGTAATGTTTTAGTCAAAATTTGATGACTTTTAGTCAAAATTTTATGACTTTTGACTAAAACATTACTGAGAATGAACATACTATAAGGTAGCACCTACCTGGGGATATATAGCTTACTGCAGTCCTTAAATAGGTGTATTTTGTATTTCTTGGGTCTGGGTATTTGAATGCCTTTCCAGGTTTGGAAAGTTTTCTTACAGGATTTCATGGACTAGATTATTAATGCCCTTATTTGTTTCTTCACCTTTTGGGACATTGATTATCTGGATGTTTGGATGTTTAATGGTATCTAGTATTACTAGTATAGTATTCTTATTTTTTGCATTATTTTCTCAGTCTTTTTGGTCTTCTACATCTGAGATTCAATCTTCTGCATTATTTAATCTGCTTTTAATACTTTCAAGGGAGGTTTTGATTTATTATAGACTTCATCTCTAACAATTCTGTTTGATTCTTATTTATGGTGTATATTTCATCTTTCAGATCATGCAAGAATGTCCTCACCTCCTGGAACTCATTGTCTCTTTTCTCTTGCCTCTTCTACAGTTCATTGTCTCTCTTCTCTTGCATCTCTATTAGTTTTGTCACTATGACTACTCTAAATTCTTTATCTGACATTTCCATAGTTCCATTGTATTGTCTGTAGAGGATGAGTTATTCTTTTCCCTTGGGGAGAGATATTATCCTGGCTTCTTATACTATTTGTACATCTGTGGTGGTTTCTGGTCATCTGATGGATTATACGTTTTTTTCCTAATTTTTGGAGTTGATTTTAAACATAAAGCTTGGACCACAACAAGAATTAGATGAAGTATATGAGAATGAATTGGTAAACAGAATTTTATGGCTTTCAACTAAAACAATATGGATCTTTTTCTATGCTTTGCAGTCCAGAGATGAGGATTTTTGTCTTCTCTTGAATTGTTAACAGGTCCAGGTAACTACTATTTGAACAGAATCCTAATATGCTTCCTGGCTTTAATTCTTAAGTAATGTTCTCTTAACATTTTAAAATTTTGACTTATTAAAGCTAAAACTGCCTTTCTTGAAATTAAAAAGCATACAAAAAATACCTATTTAATGACCACAGTAAGATATATAACCTCAGCTAGGTGATATTTTATAGTATAGTCATTCTATTCACAGTTTCATGCCTAAAGTCAACATTTGTTCACAGATATTTACATATCAGCTGAACTTGCTATTGTAAGTAGTTAGATGAATTATTTTGTTAACCAATAAAATGGGGGAGGAAAAAAAAGGAATTGAAAGCAACTGCAGATACCAGAGATAGAGTGGGAGGAGTGTGGGATATGGAAGAAAGTGAGAACTATGGGCGGGGGCACACACACACACCCACACACGCACACACACATATATGAAACAAGAAATGGGAAACTGTGATGATAACGTGTATGACTAAGCCACTATACAGTATTCTGGATGGGAAACTGCATCTTGTATACTGTGATGATGTTCAGTGAATGAATGCAAAATAAATAAATAATATTTAAATAAATAAATAAATAAGTAGATTTGAGCATTCAGAGGCATGCAAGAGGAGGTGAGCGGCAATTTCTCTGCAATACCATTTTCCTCCCTTTTTTACAGAAGATTCCATGGGAATTAAGGATTACTCTGACCCTGGCTAGATTTTGGGATCAGGAAGGTGAAGACTGGACAGAAAATCTTCAGTTGTCCTTGTCCCTGAAAGGGGCCACTCAGAGCTCAAATGTAGATTGCTTGTGATTGGCCTGTCCCGGCTAGATCTTGAGGTCAGGAGGGTGAAGTCTGAATTAATTAATTTTATAATATCAATAACTGATGATATCAACAACTATAATTTTGGAAAATTAACTGATTTCTCTAAAATTATCTTATTTCTAAAAAGAAAACAGACAACTACTACCAAAAAAAAGATCAAGGGAATCAATATTCCAAATATTCTTGGTGCTAAAAAACCAGTTTAGTTGGAATGAATTTTTTAGACCATCCTTCATCTCTCTCTTATAGTTTGCCTTCTAAAGAACAAATTGGTCAGAACAGAAACAATTATCAGACACATAGTCTCTGCACATCATACTATTTTCTGTGTGTGCTTGGTTTTTGGAGGGAAGGAAATACACTCTGAAAAATAAGTCTCCTCGGGACTTTCAGAACTGCATTATCTTCTGCTCCTACTACTCACAAGGCTGTGGATTCTCCCATTTTGTGTCACTTTAATATTCTGTCCTCTCCTCACCCTTCTCTCTCTGAGGTCCTCTCTGATTTCTGCCTTCTTCCTTCCCCAGGGTCCAGTTCAGCATATGGTCATTCATCCAACAGAGACAGGCTAGGGTATCTCTCCTTGAGTCTTTGAACTTTGATGATGGCTTCCACTTTGAAAGCCCTGTGCTTCAATCCACATTGCGATAGTCAATTATCTCCCTTTCAAGTCTGCTTAGTTGTCATGGTCTCAGAGATACTGTTGTAACCATACCACTCAAATTGCAACCTACCTACCTACCTCTACTCCTCAACCCCTTATTCTGTTTTATATTTTATTCCATGACCAACACTATATACTTGCTTTCTAGAAATTTGTTTTCTTTCTGCATTAATTATTGTTGTTTACTGAACATGCCTAGATTAGATGTGTATTTGAGATATCTATCTGATGTATCTCAAACATCTAAAATAGGGTCAAACATATAACGAAAGCTCAAAAATATTTGTTCAATGAAGGAGTTAAATTATAGTTACCTCGGTAGACTCAAAACAATACCACAAACACGTCTTTAAAATAAGTTGCAAAATACTAAGATGTGTAGAATATTTCACTTGAATGTGATTGCAGGTATCGCTTGTTCCAATTACTAATTTGGGTGCCAAAGCATCCGACTATGAGGTTAACAGATGACTAAGAATCAACCATCTGACTTTTAGTTAATTTCTCACCTCCAATTCCCTGCAGTATACCACTCAAATCATAATTAAGTGTATTCCTTATTGAAAACAAGACAGCCTATCCTATTAAAGCAGAATTTCTATCCAAATTGTTCTAAACATCTCATTTCTTTAGACTTTAGTCATAGAGTGTCCTTCAGTTTTGTGTTTTGTTTTTATTTTTTACCTCATAGTTTGTATTCTTTATAATTAAGGACTGGTCTAGTCAGGGTGTCACAGTGGTAGCACATGCTCTGAAGTGCTGGAAAACATGTGAGATATAGGGGTTTGGTTTTCTAGTCAAGATAATCCTGGCTGGCTGAAAGGCTGATGGGGAGGGCATTATGTCCTAAGACTCTGTTAGGGTGCTTATATTTCTCTCTCTTTGTCTCTTTCTCCTCTACCTCTCTGTTTTTTTCTGTCATGAAAGAAATAAATAAGTAGTTTTAAAAACCAAACACTATTTCTCTCTAGATCCCATGATTCCCTGAGAAATCAATGAGTCATGTACTGCACACCAAATATACTCGTTGGCTGTGGAGTTAAATTATCCTCTCTGAGTCAACTGGTGATGTGGTTAAGGTGAATGGATCCCACATGGTCCCACAGATCATGTCCTAGACCAGATAGCTTGAAAAGCATGCCAAGTGTGTGTGCGTGCATGCCCAAAATTCCAAGAGGAGAATAGAAACCTTCCATCTGGGAGGTGATTTTTCACTTTCTCTCTCTCTCTCTCTCTCTCTCTCTCTCTCTCTCTCTCTCTCTCTCTCTTTTTCTCCCTGTGTGTGTGTGTGTGTGTGTGTGTGTCTCCAGGGAGTTCATATACTCTATACCAAAAACCCTTCACTTGCTGTAGTTTTGGGTTTTTTTGGTTCTGTTTTTTTTTTTTTTTTTTTGGAGAGGTATTTTCGCCATAGGGCGCGTGCGCTTGCCAGACAGACAGAGAGAGACAGAGAGACAGAAAGAGAGAAATCACCCCCCAGGGGGGATGGTCACACCGCAATCCCTTCTCCTCCATTCTCCTCTCGGGATCTTGGGCATGCACGCACACGCGCCCGGCGTGAGTTTTAAGCCACCGGGTCCGGGACGCGAACCGCGGTCGACTACGTGGGAGTCCAGCGACATAGCCATTACGCTAACTGCTGGTTCCCACTTGCTGTAGTTTCTTTATATTAATCAAGGTATTCAAATATAAACAATAGAAAGTGACTTTGGTTAGTTTGAGAAACAGTAACAGGATGTTTACTAGACTCTGATCAGACTTTGGCAACACAGTTGGCATTTCATGCCTGTGGGTTTTGCATTGACAAATCCAACCCACCCTGCATCAAAATGTTCAAATTAGAAAATTAAAAAGTAAATAATAGTACCAACAATTAAAACAATACAAATAAAAAAGCAATATAGTAAAACAACTGTTTATATAGTATGCACATTTTATAGGTATTATAAGTAATGCAGAAATAATTTAAAGTATACAAGAGGATATATGTAGGTCATGTGCAATATTACACTATTTTGTATAGGGAACTTGAACACATTTTGCTATCTTGAACAAATCCTTCATGGACACTGAGGAACAGCTGCACATGCACAGGACAACCGCACAGCAAATGTCAAGAAAGTCCAAAGCCCAGAGTGCTGAATCACCTATGTAAGGCATGCTGAGATTGCAGCGTGTTCTTTAACCATTAGCTTCATCTCTATACTAAGCTATCAAAAAGCAGATGGAAGGAGCCCTAGAGAGGGTTCCTTAGAAGTCAGTGGCCAGAGCGATATGCAATCTCCTCATCATGAAGGATATGTGCCTTTGTCCAGGATTAATGAGAGGGAATTCAAGGGGACCATTCAGAGTTTTCAACAGGGATCTTCTGGAGACTGAGGAACATGAGTGCTTATAACTGGCTCACAAGTGGTGATCAGAGGCCAGAACTGTGGCTGAAGCAGACGTGACTGGCCTCAATGCAATCAAAGACAGCCATGTTGGGAGATGCTGCTCTTCCACTGAAGTAATGGAATGGTCCTTGTTTCCTGGAGATCCAGTGGGGACCAAAGTAGGATGCTAACCTGGGATTAGTTTAACTGGGATTATCTCAAAGAAACTGACAGGGTGAGAAACATAATTACTCATATTAATATCATTAGAGCTACAACAAGCCTTAAACTTTCTGACTGGATACGGAATTACAACTTGAACAATCCATTTACTTTCTAGTAATTCCAAATTTTCTTACAAGAGAGAAAGAGAAAAATGAAGAAGTATTTCTGATAAGATAGCCTTAAGGGAAGAAAATGAAGCTCCTAAAAATATCCTATTTACAGGCTAAGATTCATGGACATTTGTTACATAACCAGCACTTTATTTTTTTTACTTGTGACAATTTAGTTTCTGATAAACTGCCACATATACCTAGAGCTTGATATCACATGGGTTTTTGTATGTCTTGCCAAAAATAATTTATATCAGATAGAATAAAAGAAAAAAAAAACTATGCACACTTACTAAACTTTCTAATATTTCCATTAAATAGTAGAAAACCCACATCAGAGACTAAATAAGAAATATCCATTAAGACATCATTGAACAATAACAAGTAGGTGATAAATGATGAGGTCAAATCATCTTATCTCTTTGAAAGTAGTCATAAGGTTATGTCTACAGAGCTCAACCATGAAATAAAAGTATTTGTCTTCCCTGTCTGACATTGAGAAAATTTGAAACAAAATTTAAAAAATAAGTCACAGTTTGAAAACTGAGAAACATCAATATTACTTTGTGTAGAACATAAAATTGATTTTAAAAAAAAAACACTTTTGACTGATCACTGGTAGTTCCAAATTATGTCAACACATAATTTAAAATTCTAAATCTATTAATTACAGGAAAATAAATATTTGATCGGCATTCATGATCTTTGTTAAACTTTCTAGTACAAATATAAAATTTTATCATTTTAGGTTTTGTTCAGTTTTCTTTTGGCAGTATTTTCAGCCTATTCTATCTATATCCCCCCTTTTTAAAATGTGTATTTACTTGATTTATTTCATGAGATAGAGAGTGAGAGAGGCAGCCATAACAGGGTCTCCTCACACTTTAATTTTCTTCTGCCAGATCTCTAGCTGGTCAGGATCTTGGCCATACTTGTCTGGTGTGTTTCAGATCAACTCTGAATCCAAAGCCATAGCCAGTCATGTGACTTCCAGTACTGCAGATCGGTAAGCTACCACCTGCACCATTGTGGTTGGGCCTCTATATTCTTCTGTCATTTTTTACTTGTCTCATAGCTTAGTGATTTTAAGTTTTTTCCTCTATTGTACCATTTTTGTTTCATTTGCAACTTATTTTGTTTCTTTTGTTTTAAAGTTTAGTTTGAAAAATATTTACATTTATTGTACAGTTGTCAGCAATAATACAATGGACTTCCTTATATCCTTTACCTAGTATTACCCATTGTAATTATTTTATCCCCATTTGCTTCTCCTCTCTGACAAAAAGAAACATAAATATAATAGCAAATATTATTACTGTGAGATTTTTGTATCATAGAACCATTTGAGAAAATGTTGCAGACTTCATGGCCCTTTACTACTAAATAACTTAGACTGTTACTGTTTCTCGAGAATAAGGATATCCTTTTTATTTTACAAAGATTGTTTTCTTTGTTTATGATAAAGCATGTGAGTGTGAGAATGGCAGAGGGAGAGGGAAAGAGGCAGGAGTACCCTCTACAGGATCTGATCACACTGTAATCTTCTTCCTTCAGTCCTCCAGCCCATCAGATTTTGGACTTTATGTGCATGCCTGGTATGTTTCATTCTGACTGGGCCAGAAATTTGAACCACTGTCTCCATACAGGATCTGGTTTCTCTTGAGCAATGCATCACCACTGTACCAAGAAACTGGCCCAAAGGACACTCTCTTTGTATTTGTAGACAGTAACTGAATTCCTGTATGCTGAACACCAAGTGGAACAAATGTTCATGTGTAGTTAAAGGTTATGGAAGAAAGTCTTGGGACCAGCAGATGGTGTAATAGCTATGTCACTGGACTCCCATGTAGCTGACTGCAGTTCGAGTCCCGGACCTGGTGGCCTAAACTCATACCGGGCACATGTGTGTATGTGCCCCAGATTCTGAGAGGAAAATGGAGGAGAAGGGATTGTGGCATGGCCATCTGCCCTGTGAGTTGATTTCTCTCTTTCTATCCATCTCTCTCTGTCTTTCTGGCAAGCATGCATGCTCTATGGCATAAGCTGCTCAAAAAAAAAAAAAAAAAAAAAAAAAAGACAGTCTTTACACTACTTTTATACTAAGGTAAAGATCTCCCAAGAGCACATCACTCTGAAAACAGGTTCAAAGGAAGAAGATAAAGCAAAAACCAGATGTGTGTGACTGATTTTTCTTGCGAATTTTCCGGTCATGTTAAGTCATAGCTCAATCCCTGGGGAAAGTTATGTGAGAAGTGTAGAGCTGACAGAAGAGTTATGCAGTACACTAGTGGATAAATACAGCCATCCTAAAAGAAAGCTTCATGTCCCAAAATGTATCAGGCAATGTGCTGAGTGTTTGTCTGCTGAGCTGGCTTTGTATATGAAAACATATTTTACCAAAAAAGAAATACAGGTGGTCCTTAACCACACATAAGCTTCTCTGTCTCACTCTCATTCATAATAAAATAAAAAATTTTTGAGAGGTTTTTGCTATAGGTTGTGTGCGCTTGCCAGAGAGACAGAGAGACGGAAAGCAAGGAATCACCCCCCAGAGGGTATGGTCATACTGCAATCCCTTCTCCTCCATTCTCCTCTCAGGATCTTGGGCACACATGCACATGTGCCCAGCATGAGTTTAAGCCACCAAGTCCGTGACTTGAACCGCAGTCTACTACATGGGAGTCCAGCGACATAGCCATTACAATAACTGCTGGTTCCCATAATAAAAGAAATTAAAAATAAAACTACACTGGATACCATTTCTCACTTATTATCTGAACAAATATTTAAGCATTTTGAAAACGTACTTTATTGGCATACCAATGGAAGTTGGTTGTCATGCAAAATTTGTAGAAAAATATGACAAGAATTAACAAAATTACATGTGCATTCTCCTGTGCTCCTGAAATCTCACTGCTAGAATATATCTCAAAGGCACACAGACACAACCTACACAATGAACAAAAAATTCCACAAAACAACAAAGAAGCCCAGGAAGATGTGTTTCTGATTTGCAGGTCTATTAACAACAGAATTATTTGCATTCAATTATATCTAAGCATTCATACAACTGAGTGCTATGCAGCTAAAAACGGAGTTATGCATGTGTACACCTTCTTCTGGAGAGATCTCCAAGGTATACTGTTAAGTGAAATAGCAAGGTGGAGAAAAGTTTGTGTACTATGTAGGGTCTGCTAAAAGTTCATAGAAAATGTGTATTATGAAAAAATTGTCCATGAATTTCAAAGATTTTTGGCACAAAAATAAATACATATTTTAAATTTTATTTTAATTTTATTTTCCACAAACTCTATGAATTTCCATTGTACACTGTGCTTCTATTTATCAAAAAGAATAATAATAACAAAAACAAAATAGGTGCCTGTAAGAGAAAAGAGAGGTGTAAGAGAAATTAGCATAACTCCCAAATTGCACCAAATATACCTTGCTTGTATATTGCAAGCAAGGAACATTTAAAACAATTGTCTGTGTATTACTGGTGGGATATACACTAAGGCAAAAAGAACTGAAAAGAAAACACTTTATCAGTCTTTAGTTTTTTGTTGTTGCTGTTAGCGATAGTGTTTTAATGCTAGTTCAAGCATGTGGTGTGTAGGGTAAAATAATGCAAGTGACTCTACTGAAAACTTAGCTTTTCTATGTGAAAGCATAAAGGTACAGAAGTAAGATATAAGGTCTATGATTTGTTGATGAGGTTATGTGTGGTGGTCTCAACTGGGCTGGACTGAGGTATATATCATGCTGGGTCAAGTCTCTTCACAATCTAAGTGATGTATAGCGATTTAATGTATGAATAATCATAAAAATATATAAATAAAATTAAAATAAATACATAATTTTAAAAAAAGAAGATGAATGAGATTAAGTAAATATCACATAGGACTGAATTTAAATTAGAAACACCAGAAATCAGTAGGACAAAACTCATAAAAAATTTGCATCTTTTAATATAATCTGAATAGGTAAAAAAACATTGACTAACCCACTACAAAATGCCACTAATACAAATGTTATTCTGTACCGTAAAAACCTCTGTAATATTTCAGTCCTGCATAGAAAATGTACACTATTTGTATACGAGAAAGCAAAAAAGATAGATGAGTTGCATTAATATAAATAAAATTCTCACTCTTTCGCCTACTTTTGAGAATACTAATACCACCATTCTCACTCTCAAATAACTCTGAGTTAACATTATTAATGAGCCTGCTGCAATGGATTATAACTAATAGGGGTGGAAAAGATTATTACAAAGTATCTCAGACCTGGTCACGTTCTAGAGGCACTTTATTTGATGGAACATGTTAACGGTGGACAATGCTCTTAGGACAGCATCACTTCTTCAACATCCTCTAAAGAGAGATATGACAACAGTAAAAACAGATAGCATGTGTATAGTACTTACCGACTACATGCTAATCAGTTTTGAATACTTCTGTATGTACTAAAGGGACCTGTTCTGGCTACAAGGTTAGCCATAGGCCCACTCAAACAACTTGCAGGGTTGACACAGGAGTCACAGCAGTATGACGAAACCTGGTGCGGGGATTTATAACTCTGTCCCAGGGATTTTCAGGAGAAAAGACCACCTCAGCACAGATGCAATGCTCACAAACCTCAAAAGGAAGCTTACCCTTTCAAGAACATTTTAAACTACCTTTACAAAAGAAAAACACCTGGTACCTGACCCAGACTGCTGTAGGAAAAGGGGAAACATCCCCCAAATTCTGAAAATAGTCTCTGAATAGAGACTTTCATCAGGTGATCCCTGACCCCTGACTGTATCTGGCCCATGCCACTGGCTTATTCCCACTATCCACCCTGTAGGAGCACTGCCAGAATAGACTGCTTGAGTAACCGTGTCTACAACTCATCTTTCCCATGAATTGGACCAAAGGAAAAAGTCCCCTCCAGGGACACTGCTGGACTAGGAGCACCCCAAACACCAAACACAACTTTTCTTATATCTACTGATCTAATAGTACAGCAGTACTATTATTAAGATCATTTTACAGGTGAAGAAACCAAGATGCAGACAGATTAAGTAGTTTATGGAAGATCACATAGCTAGTAAGTGGGACACTCAAGCTTTAAGTCCTGGCAACGTGAATTTAGAGTCCAAGTTCTAATCACCATGCTATACTGTCAGCAAGGCTTATGCGATAAGAGGAGCCATTGGCATTACATCTGTCATAAGAAATATTCTTAACTTGAAGGAATTTTAGAACTGCAAAAATTTTTTAGCCTGGGTAAAGCATGTGTAAAAAATACCTCAGTAATAGCTGCCACTTTTTCCTTTTTTAAAATACTCCCCTCCCTCACATGTGCACACACAAAAAGCCCTCTTTTCCTTTCTAATAACTTTAAATACATATTATTTAATGGAAGGAATATATATATATATATTTATATCAAATATAAATTTGATATTTGAATCCATGTTTCTCAGATACCAAAGTTCTTATAGGTGCTTAAGTACTATAACATTAATCTGTAAGTGTAAACCAGCTACAAAATCTCTTACCTTTAGTTTGATTCCTTCGGAAGAGTGTTATAAACAGAAATGGGTATAATGACCCTACCTAAAAGACTCAAATGTATTGATACAACAATGCATATTAACATTTTTACTTTTCCTTTTATCATTCTTTTAATGTCCAGTCACCCATTCACATTGTGTTTTTTAGCTTATGATGGTAACGATGGCTATGGTTAGGGTAATGGCATTATGAAAAGAGGGATATAGAAGAGAAGTCACAGAGAAGGAAAATAATATCCTTTCATGTTTTCTATTATTTCTATAAGAAGCAAAGTGCTTTTTAGAGACAGAATACTACTCAGACATAAAATACAATGAGACTCTGGCATCTGATAGAAAGTGGACAAATATGGAAGATTTATTGCTAAGGGAAGCAAGCCAGACTATGAAAAAGAGGCATTGCATGTCCCCACTCAATTCATACTGAATGTCTGTGCTCTATGGCAGAAACTGAAAAACTGGAAGATATAAAAGCATGGAGGGCAACTGTGGATACTAGAGACAGTGTGGGAAGGGAGTGGGAAGTGGGGGGATGAGAAGGAGGGAATCAAGGGGAAAAAGAAAAACAAAACATTTAAGGAACACAGAAATGGAAAAATATCTGTTGATGATAATGTGTATGGCAATATCTTTGATTGGACTAATATACAGTGTATTCATGCTGGGAAGTTTATTTTGTATGCTGTAATGATATACAGTGATTGAATGTAAAAAAAAAATTAAAAGGCATCAAAACGAGGCTATAGATGTTAAATCCAAGTGTCAAATGTACTCATATTCATGGGCTCCACAGAACTAGGTATATAATTTACTTATTTTAATAACAATAGGAACTTGAATATCTAAAGAACCTGGTGAGCCTGTTTACTGTTCCTAATGCTTCATGGTGAAAAGAGTCACTAATAACAGCACACTTTGTCTGGAAAAATTATCTCTACTTTTATCATAGCATCTCTTAAGATAGCATTAGAGATTTTTTTTCAAAGTCTCCTGTCACAGAAATATGTCTTATTTAAATAAGATTCTTCTGTATTGTTTTTGGTTTGGGTTTTGTTTTTTGCCCATAGGGTGCATGCACTCCATAGACATAGACAAAGAGAGAGTGAGAGGAAAAGTGAGAAATCACCCACCCTCCCCCTAGGAGTGATAGCCACACCATAATCCTTTTTCCTACATTCTCCTTCTGAGACTTTGGGCATGCATAGTTACATACCCAGCAGGATTTTCAAACTGCCAAGTCTGGGACTCAAACCACAATTGGCCATTTGCGAGTCCACCACCTTAACCACCATGCCATCTGAGAGCTCTAAGATTTTTTTTTTTTTTATTAGTTGTTAGATTATTTTTGTCTCAAATATTCTACAGCTTGAGCTGGCCATATTTTATAAGTCTAATAAATATTTATGGAATGATGTCTGCTTACTTTTGGAAATAAAGTTTGAGTGGATGAATAAATTGGTTGAAAGATTTTTCAGCCCTTATCTATGCTTCAAGAGTAATTGGTTGAACTATTTTATAAAATGCAAGTTTCATTTATATCCATTTTGATAATTACCTTTTTACCTCCCATGATATAGAAAACCAGTTTAAGTAGATACAGTCTAGCACTTATGTGACAGAATCCTAATTTTTCCCAAGAGTATATTGAAGCTTCAGGTTTCTGAACATCATTAATGTCACTTATCTTTAGAGTGCAGTATTCTTTATAAGAGCAAGCATCTTCCAGCAGCTTTGCTAACGGATTATGTATAGTAATAGTTCTGTCTTTAAAATAGTAAATGGAGCTGAAAACTGTTGGCATATCTGGAAGCCTCTCTGTCTCTAATGCACCTCAGTGATAATAAGATTATTATTCTCAATTACCTAATAGAAGAATCCATTAGAGTGTAAATATATAGCTTGTGATGCTGTGAGCCACTTCTTCATGTAATTAAAGTTTCTAAAGTTTTTCTGAGAAATTACAAATCAGAGCCATGCCAATAGGGTACACCTAGGCAGTATGTGACGCAACCCAAAGGAATTTGCCTGATAATTTTAGCAGTCCGTAAAAAGTGTGGCTTAGCTATTCAAGAACCAGGTTCTAAAAATCAGTCATTGATTGGTAACTATCACTTTCAAATGCCTATCAATAAATAACATGAAGGTTTTCTCCAGCAAAGTACTTTATAATGAAAAGATTAATTGAAAACCATTGAACCATAACTTGGAATGAAGTCATAATTTAAATAAAGAGTTAATTTATCTTAATTGCCTAGGAAACATATTACAAATAATTTCCAATGTGGTTCTTATATTAACTTCCAAATCTTACACATTGGTTAATTGAGAAAAATGTCCTTAAAGTATTGCATTCATCTCTTTTTCTTCAATCCATGTCTTGATTTCATGTTTTCTGATGCAAGGATTTATGGAAAATTGCATTGTGTTTTCATATTCTGTCTATAAATGCCCGATGCATAAAACTTAGTGATGGTTTACACTATTGTTATAACTTCTACGTTTTCAGTTTTTACATCACAGATATATCTGAATTCATTGACTGGTGTACCTTTATTTCTGATTTTGCTTTATCTCTTTCTCTTTCTGTGAACTATGAAGGGTTTGTAAAATATTGTTTTTTCTAACAGCTCCCAAGTTGAATCTGGCCTCTATAATGTACCATATGACACAGAATTCAAGGACTGTAAAAATACTCTCTATATGTAACACCTACTAATTTCCTCATTATATTTATATCCATCCTCCATATTCCACATGTTTGCAATTTATTACATCACTCCAACCATGTGAACACATGTATGGACATGAGGAAGACACAAGTGACAAATTAAATGTGTTATGCTTCTGACTGTGTCTTTATAGGGATATGTGACAAAGTAAAATGGTTAATATTTACCCATTTATGAAGAACGCTTATCCATTTATGAATACTTACCCATTTATAACACTCTACTTTTTGCTCATTTGCTCATTTACTAGGAAATAGATCAAAACTGAAACATGCTAAAGAAATCACACGTTTCAGCACTGTCTAATAAAGAATTTTGTAGTCTCTGATTATATCTATAAAATAAAAGAATTTATGGAACATTTAATATGCAACTTTATTGTTCACAGTAACTAACTTGCAACTTAATGGAGCCAGTAGACTAAGGCATGTCTGCCTTTCAGAATACTCACCTCCATTTGGGCTTTCAGATTTGGGAGTCGTGAAAGAAATATATTTAAAAAAATTTAAATTGATAGAGATTTAAAAGTATATAAAAGTTCAACATATGCATATGGGTATATCCTACTGATCTTAATCAGTGATAGGAAAATTATAAAAGATACATGATAAATATATCATGGATACAACTGTAACTAAAAATCTGATGAATGACTTTCATATCTCTGTTGATTAAGAGGAACCACCTCTCTGGTGGTTCCATGGTTAGAGATGAGCACTGACTCTGAATCCAGAAATCAGAGTTCAAGTCTCAGTAGGACCTTTCTCTTAAATCCAAATGAAAACTCTTGCTCTGGAAACTTAAAAAGTTCTTGCTTCAAATAAGCAGTGAGTAAGTGAAAGGGTAGTATCTCTGACAAGAAAAAAAATCATAAGTGAATGTGATTTTTAAAATTTTGGTCCAATTTCTTTCAAACACCAGGGTCTTGTTTTGTTTTGTTTTGTTGTTGTTGTTTTTTTATAGCTGAGTAGAATTCATGGCTTTTATGTCCCACACGTTTTCAATCCGTTCACCTGTTTGTGCACATGTGGGTTGGTTTCACATCTTAGCAATTGTGAATAATGCTGCAGTAAACATGGAAGTGCAATTACTTTTCCAACTGCAATTACTTTTCCATTCCTACCCTGTGGGTAGATACCCAGGAGTGAAATTGCCAGTTCTTAATGGTAGCTTTACTGTAGGTCTTTGAGGAACTTCCACATTGTTCTCCACAATGGCTGTACACATTTGCACCCACAGTGTAGGAGAGTTCCCTTTTCACCACAGCCTTGCCAGCATTTATCATTATTTACTTTTTAATCTTAGCCATTTGAATTGGGGTTAGGTGGTATCTCATTGTGATTTTGATTTGCATTTCCTTTATGATAAGGGATGTTGAGCATTTTTTTCATATGCTTTTTGGTTGTTCCTATGTCGTCCTTAGAGAGTTGTCTGCTCAGCTCATTTGCCCATCTATTAATTGGGTTGATAATTTTTGTCTGGGCAAGTCACTTGAGTTCCCTGTATAGTCTGGTTATCAGTTTATCCAAGGCATACTTTGCAAATATATTGTACCATTCCAAGGGTTGCCAATTTACTCTAATATTTGCTTCTTTAACTGAACAGAAGCTTTTTAATCTGATATAATCATACTTGTCTATTTTTGGAATTATTGCCTGTGCATTGAGGGTCTTATTTAAGAAGTTTTTGCCTGCTCTGATGTCTCCAAGAGTTTCCCCTGCATTATCCAGCAGTAGTTTTATTTCTTGGGGGAAAAACAAAACAAAACAAAACAAAACAAACAAACAAAAAAAAAACAGAGTATTTCATTCGTAATACATGGCACAAAACATTAACATCCTTAAAATAAGCTCTAAGAAGTTCATAACACAGACGAACATTACAAGGAAAGTCAGGGACAAAAAGCAACAGAGAAAATGAAATCCCAACTAAGGAGGGACAATGGGGAGAGAAATGGAGGGGTGGGGCATTTGTGGGACAGAAAGATGGGTTATTACCTGTTGAGGATGTTATGTATAGTATTCTCAACTGGATTGGTGTGAAATGTATAGATGTTAGCATATTAACTTTGCAAGCTAAGTGACATATGTGATTGAATGTATAAAATAAAATAAAAAATATTTAAAAATTTAAAAAATGAAATCCTATCAATGACTCATAAGACTATATATGAAGGCAACCTAGTATAACCTTAACAGAAGTAAAAAAGTAATTTCTTTGTAACATTACATTGTTAATTATTAAAAACACTGAAGTTTAATTCTTTTCATTTTAATAAATGGGAGAATTTTCAAACTCTGGGAGAACTTACTCCAATTAGTAGAAATTTTACTAAAACTGTGGATTTTTAATATACTCTCGCCTTGGCAGTTTCAGTTCAAGGCATTTGTTCCAATAAAGTAGGTAGACAAATTCAAATTTACATATAAACATCTTTGCTACATAGAAAATCTAACTACTAAAAAATAAGATGTGCACAAAACTTCATTAATACCATTAATAGTAGGTAACATAGGGGAGAATTTTTTTTTTTTTTTTTTTTTTTTGTGGAGAGGTTTTTTTCGCTATAGGGCCCGTGCGCTCGCCAGACAGACAGAGAGAGACATAGAGACAGAAAGCGAGAAATCACCCCCCAGGGGGGATGGTCACGCCGCAATCCCTTCTCCTCCATTCTCCTCTCGGGATCCTGGGCACGCACGCACACGCGCCCGGCGTGAGTTTTAAGCCACCGGGTCCGGGATGCGAACCGCGGTCGACTACATGGGAGTCCAGCGACATAGCCATTACGCTAACTGCTGGTTCCCATGGGGAGAATTTTTTTTAAGGGCACTCAAGTCAAAATTCTATGACCTTTGAATTCTTGAGTAAAGTAATTTGTTAGGAATCACTATTAAATATACACTGTGATAAGTAAAACTCATAATTACATGTACTTTGTACTTAAGAAAGCACCAGGATGCAGCTCTTCTAAATCCACCATCTAAGCTTGGTGTGCAACAGCTTCACCTTGTCAGCTCTGGAGATTCTGTTCAGCAGCAACAATGAAGAAATTATGTCTAGTTAAAGTTCTCTTCAATTCTATTTATTTTTAGGGATCACTTTCCAAAATTATGCTTTGCTAGGCCAGTTTTTCTGATCTGTAAGGAGAGTCCACTGCCACAAATATAGGTGGACTCTCCATGCATTATGCATTTTGGTTTTTACAAATCTGGGGGTAGAAGCATATGCTCCTTTCAGTCATCACCTACAGCTTGCAGTTAAGAGGATGAGAGATACTCCCGATTTCAGCTGTACTCAGAATAGTGCAAATATGTCTCTCTTTCATCATGATTGCCTCAAATTTCATCTTCTCCCTCCACGCCTAGAGTAATCAAATACTCTTTCCTTGTAAGACTCTTCTGCTCTAGGGTTTTAAACACATGCTCTTCGTGAGGTCACTCGAAAATCATTCATGATGGCCACACACTAATTGTGTTCAGCAATAGTTTTATACTTTGAGGTCATAGGATTAAATCTTTGATCCATTTGAGTTGAATTTCATTAATAGCAAGAGATAGGAGTCTGGTTTAATTTTTCCGGTGGATACTCAGTTTTTCCAGCACCATTTGCTAAAGAGATTTTCTTTTTCCCACTGGGTTGACTGCTAAGCAAAACAAGTCAGACAGTGAAAGAGAGACCTCGTATGTCTCCACTTAATATATACTGAAAGTCCACACTCTACAGCAGAAGCTGAAAGAATGGCAAATATAAAAGCATGGAGAACAATTGTGGGTACTAGAGACAGCGTAGGAGGAGAGTGGGAAGCTGGGGAGAGTGAGAAGAAGGGAATCGGGGGGAAAACAAAGAAGCAAAACATTTAAGAGACACAAACATGGAGAATTATCTGTTGATGATAACATGTATAAAATATCTTTAACTGAACTGAGATGCAGTGCATTCATGCTGGGAAAATTTATTTTATAAGCTATAATGATATACAGTGATTGAATGTGTAAAATAAGGTAAAATAAATAAATTTTAGTGTTGCTCACAGATTGTAGAAATCTTAAAAAGTAAGATGTTAAAATAATTTTTTTTGTAAACAGTACTTTATAAGAAATGTAGTGATAAAGCAACAAAATGAATCTGAAGGTAGTTGATGAGAATACATTCTGCCATTATTATTGAGCAATGCATTCAAGTCAAGATGAAAGCAATCACTTTTTGTTGCAAAAGTAAAGCTTATACTTGCTACGAGTAATTCTTTTAAAAATTATTGGCCCAGCAGGTGGCATGGTTTTAAGGCACTGGATCTTACATGGCCAGCTCCACAGTTTCAGTCCTGGAGTTGATTGCTCAATACATTAGTTCATGTGCACACATACCCTAAATCCTGAGAGGAGAATGGAGAAGAAGGGATTTCTGTGGGTGATTTCTCACTTTCCCACTTGCTTTCTCTGTTTCTCTCTGGCAAATGCACATGCCCTAGTGCAGAAATAGAAAACAAAGCATTTAATAAACATTTTATAATGTAAGTACCTATTATTTTCAAAAATTTTAAATGTGTATTTCCTTATTGAAATCCTCATTTCTTCTTTGAAATTCATTGCAAGTTAAATACAGTAACAATGTTGTGAAGTTTAATTTAGTAATATAGAATTTATTATTATCATAATATTCTTAACTGAGAATACATGAGAAATATTATTATTTATCATTTTTCAGAAAGGAAATTCATTTTAACCAATAGATACAGGATATAAATTGAGACAAATTTAATCTAAGTCTTGATACAATTGCTAACAAAGAATGCAGTAAAGCACTTGGGAATGTGATAAGCATCTCACTTTAGAGTAATTAGCATACACTAGAGTTTCCCAGAACAATATGAAAATAAATAGGAATCACCCCAAATATGGCATTGAAAAATGAACATGTACATATATGACTCAGCCTGATCCCCTCCTTAGATAAATATCATGTATGTTCAATGAGTGACACAAGGACCACCTCTATGGCACAGTGGTTAAGGTAGCCTGATCCCACATGGTCAAGCATATAGTTTGACTCCCAGGCTTGGTGGCTTGAAAAACATGCTGGGTGCCTGTGTGGATGTGCCCAAAATCCCCAAAGGAAGAAGAAATGGAGGAGAAGGGATTGTTGCAGGACCATTCCCCATGGGGATGCTTTCTCCTCTCCCTTTTTCTCTGCTTTTTTCTGGCAAGGATGCATGCCCTATAGCAAAAAAAGAAAAAGAAAAACGGGAAAAATTTAGCATAGACTTTTTAAGCCAGACTGCATGTGTCGAATCCAGTTTCTTTGACTTAATTACTGTGTGTACCAAAAATAAATCACTAAATATTTCTGTGCCATTTCTTCAATACGAATGACATCATTGTCTACATTGTTGGCTTATTCCTAGGTTCTAATATGTTAATATATTTAAAGCATATAGAACAGTCTGTGGCCTATGGTTAGTATCCACTAAGAATCTATGCTGAAAAAGACATCCATCAGCATTCATTTTAGGAAAAAAATATATTTTGTATTTCAGGCACTAAAGAACTTACTAGAGGATATCAGGCATCTTCTAGGTCCTCTGAACATATATTTTTCTCATGTATTGTCAAAGCAGTCTGTGAGGTAGTCAGAAACCATAGAACACTAAGCCTTAGGAGAGAGGTTAGGAAACTTGTCCAAGGCCATTTCTAGTAAGAGTAACGACTGTAGGAAGTCAGCAGGTGTTGGGGTAGTTGAGGCACTAGATTCTCACTTTCTTTCTCTCTGTCTGTCTCTCTCTCTCTCTCTTTTTCTCATGAGCACACATCCTTGTAGCAAATTAAAAATTATAGTAATAAAATAAAATTTAAAAATTGTTATTAAAAAAAAGAGTAATGACTGTGAGTACTAGATGTGATGATGCTGAGGAGGATGAGCAGGAATAAGACAAGAATTTTAGTTCCCTCTTCCTATTTATGTGTGTTCTCATCTAAATTCTACCTTCTAAAATCTACATAGTCAGATTTCCATCCAGTATTTTCTTTATGAGAATTACTTGTGTCTCAAAATTTATACATTAAGAGATACAGACACTTGGGACCAGCAGTTAGCATAATGGCTATGTTGCTGGACTCCCATGTAGTCAACCACAGTTCAAGTCCTGGACCCCGTGGCTTAAACTCATGCCAGGCGTGTGTGCGTACGTGCCCCAGATCCTGAGAGGAGAATGGAGGAGAAGGGATTGCGGCGTGGCCATCCCCCCGGGGGGTGATTTCTCGCTTTCTGTCTCTCTGTTTCTCTCTGTCTGTCTGGTGAGCACACGCGCTCTATAGCAAAAACCTCTCAAAAAGAAAAAAAAAAGAGATATAGACACTTGCAAAAGAGAAAAATCACAATCAAAATATACAGATGTGCTTTTGATTAGTGGAATTCATTACATGTTCTTCAAAAGTAAAAGAACGTAAGTCAATGGTGAAACAAATGGAAATGTTTATAGTTGCCTTACCCATTACTCCTTAAAATAGCCATGAAACGGGGCCAGTTGGTGGTGCAGTGGTTAAGGGTCTGTACTCCCACATGGTCAACCACTGTTTGAGTTCCAGATCCATTGACTTGAAACTCATGTTGGGCATATGTGTGTGTGCCTAAACTCCCAAGAGGAGAATAGGAGTAGAGGGGACAATGGAATGGCCATCGCCCTGAAGGTTGATTTCTCTCTTTCTATCCCTCTGTCTCTTTGTATCTCTAACAACTACATGCACCCTATAGCAAAAAGCTCTCTCTTAAAAAAAAAAGTCATGAAACGACAACAAAATACTGTTTCACTACCATAAAACTACAAAGCACAATGTTGATCCTGTTAGGAAGTTGTCTGATAACTTCTTTTCTCAAAAATCAAAATCAGGGCCTATTTAGGAATATGAATAGAGCATTTCATCTGTGTATTTTTCAGGGTTCTTCAGAGAGACAAAATCAACAGCTAATAGATAGGTAGATATAGATACAGATAGAGATATCCAAGAAGAAATTTACCTGGGAATTGGTTCATGTGATAATGGAGGCTGAGAAGTTCCTTGTTAAGCCATGCGCAAGCTGGAGAACCAGAGAAGCCACTAGTATGGCTCAGTACAAGATCAAAGGCCTGGGGCCAGCAGGCATCATGGTGGTTAAGGTGACAGACTCTCACATGGCCAACAGAGGTTGAGTCTCAGACACAGTGGGTTGAAAAATCATGCTAGGTACATGTGCATAGATTCCCAAAAAAATCCCAAGAGGAGAATATGGAAGGGATTGCACATGGACATCCTCCTGGGGATTGATTTCTCACTTTCTGTCTCTCCAGCAAGCTCACATGCCCTACAGCAAATCTCTCTATGTAGGGGGAAAAAAAAAAAAAGAATCAAAGACCTAAGAATCATAGAAGCCACAGTTATAACTTTTCAGTTAGAGGCCAAAGGCTCTAAGAATCTGAAGGCCTACTGGTATAAGTTCTGAAGTACAATGTCTGGAGACCCTGGAGTTCTAATGTTCAAGGTCAGGACAAGAAGAGTATCTCAGTTCTGAAGGGAGAGTAAATTCACATTTCCTGTGTCTTTTTGTTCTTTCTGAACTTTCAGCCAACTGCATGGTGCAGGTGCATATATATGTGATGGGTCACAATTTTCTTTGAATATCTTGCATTTCTGCATAATCTGGGTCCCCTGAGCTGAGGGAACTAATAATCTTTTAAAAACTATTTGTTATGAACCCATCCAGTTGGTAGGTACGGAACTACAATGCAATGCCAATCACAGGTTTTTTCCTAAAGAATTATTTATTTATTTCCATTTGTAATTATTATTATTTTTTAATTTGACTAAAGAGACACAGAAAGAGAAAGAATGGGAAAGGGAGAAAGCAGTCTGCCAGGTCCGGGACTCGAACTGCAGTCCACCATGTGGGAATCTAGCCTCTTTAACCACCATGCCACCTGCCAGCCTAGTCAATCACAGGTTTTGATCCTTGGCTATTAGACCTGAAACATCCCAGGCCCTCATGCATGGGTACTCAAGATTCTGATGACATGGAAGCCTGAGGGAAGGGAATTGTGGTGTGATTACATCCTTTTGAGAGGGCATCTCTTTTTCTCCCCTCTATTTTTTCTCTCAAATTTGTATGTATGTGTACAAATACCCTCTGTAATGAATAAAGTAAATAAAATTTTAAAAATATTCATTATGCAACATTTTTGGAAGCTAGAGACTCTTTTCCTCTGCAGTAGAGGGCAGATTTATTTCCTGGAGAGTATACCAAAGATAGAATATGACTTCCACCCTACTGACATTCTATGATAATAGTCTTTCTCCTCTTCCATAAAATGAATTGTTCACAATCTGGAATAAACCCGAGGCCACTCTAACTCTTGAAATGAGAGGTTGAGCAGGTCATCAATAGTTCTATATTAAATCAGAGTTTCCTATTTTGGGGATATCTTTTCTGTAATCATGGCCCCACATGTACAGATATCATCTGGCCATTATTCTAACACCTTGTGGGAGAATTGGTTTGGTGAACTGAAGATACCACTTTCACTCTTATATCTGCCATGAGTAGCACGTGATCTTTGTCTCCAGTAAGGGGCCTCACGTTTCTGGGACACATATAAATATAATCACAGCAGGTAGTTTGTTATCTTGCAAATGGGGTACAATCTCATTTTACAGTTTCTGGTAAAAAACATTTGTTGATTGATACACTCGAATGTCAATGTACTTGCTATACAAAGTCATCTTAAAATCTCAGTGATTTATGACAATAAACATGTGTTTATGGGACACATTACATGTTGGTATCTGTGAATAGCTGGTGCTTCCCTCTTCTATATGTCTTCTAAAAACTGGATTGACACTGAAGGAAGAGACCGTAAATGAGACATGTCAATCTTGGGACACAGTGAAAGCAAGAGAGCTGGTAAAAACATCTAATAGTTCTGAAGGCTTATATGTGTAGGTGAATACGCTTTCATGCCATTGATCAAACAAAGTTTCAGAGACAAACACAATGTCAGTGGGCCGGAGATGTGTACTCATTGCACACAAGATACAGCAAGTCACGTGTCAATGGCGAGACTATAATCTTTTGCCAGGAAGTAAGACTGCATCATTGGGAAGAGTAACAGAAGCTACATGTTTTATTTTCATCACATGTTAATTCAAAATTCACATATGGAAACATTACCCAAATGTTTTTTAATGGGAAAATTGCTGGTATATAATGCACTGAAATATTAACAGTTGCTTCCCATTTGATGGGAAATT
Source organism: Tupaia tana (assembly GCA_026018925.1). Taxonomy (NCBI): domain Eukaryota; kingdom Metazoa; phylum Chordata; class Mammalia; order Scandentia; family Tupaiidae; genus Tupaia; species Tupaia tana. Next base: position 178,763,984 of record JAKSZU010000006.1, read on the forward strand.
ATTGGTACTTTTACTACTTTAATGTTCTGTACTTTACAAAGTATCCAAAATGAACGTACATTTTTTTATAGATTGAAAAACATAAATGCTATTTAAACAGTGTCATCTTTTAATAGATTTCAAGGTATTTCTGATTACAAATAATATATGAGTTTTTATGTTTCATTGACTATCAAGAATTATTTTCATTGAAGGTAAATATTGACTGGCTCTTTAGATCAATAAATCATGATCCAATCCTCAAGAGAAGTCAATATCTGCTTTATTGTTTCTCTGGACTCCAAATGGGAACTTTGATAAATGTCTTTAAATTTTCTCTCAAGTTTCTGATGGGATGTTCTTTAGCAACTACTATAGCTGCTGAAAAGTTGTACAATTGATCATGAGATAGAACCTCATATCTTGAAAATAAATGAACCAATAAGTAGTAAAGCAATGAACTGCTCCATTTTCTTCTTCTATCATACATTAATGTATAAAAATATAAAAAAGGAAATTAACCCTTCCAAAGATTTTGTTACATAAGAAGATAATATTTACATATACTGAAACCTTGTAGATAAAAGTTATCCCAATATAAACTTAATTTTATTTTCTTGACTAATGTGGCTAATAAGAGTTCCTCTATGATAGATTATAAATATTTATAAGCTATCTCTTCTGATTTCAAAAATATCAAGAAAAAACAAAACACACACATATACACATTAAGACAATTTGATCTGAGGTATGCACATCTTTTAGGAACCATGTCACAAAATAATAACCCACAGAGATCACAGACTAAATTTTCTTTTTCAAAAAACAAATAGGTGTGGTACCAGCAGATGGTGTAATGGTTTTGTTGCTGGACTCTCACGTAGTAGACCACAATTTGAGTTCTGGACCTGGCAGCTTAAAATTCATGCTGGGCATGTGTGCATGTGTGCCCATGATCCTGAGAGGAGAATGGAGGAGAAAGGATTGCAGCATGGCCATCCCCCCCCCCCCCCCCCGCCAGGGGGTGATTTCTCATTTTCTGTCTCTCTCTTTCTGGCAAGCATACACACCCTATAGCAAAAATCTCTCTAAAATAAATAAATAAATAAATAAATAAATAGATGTAATACCTAAGGTTCTTATTTTGATGTTGCTTTCATTATATTTGTTTAAAAAATAGCTTAAGATTACTGGAGATAAAGTTATTAAAACCCATCTTCATTTAAATTACTTTAAAGGTATTGTCATATTGTTGGTTGTTAAATAAAAAAGAGATCCTTTATGAGCAATTACTTTAAAAATCATATTTTATTTAGAAACATTTTAAAATGAATTATGCTATTTAAATATTTTTAATCTTTTTATTTGCATAAGTTTTAAAATTTTATATTTAGATGATTTTCATCTTCTTTTGATGTAATGACTTCTGGTTATTTTGGTATCAATAAGTCTAATAAGACTAATTCACTTAAAAATGCAAATTACTGATAGCTAGCAAGTATGTACAACATTTAGAATGTCAGTTCTTTCTGTACACTTGTAACACAAAGCACATGCCAGCTTGGGCCTTACTTTACTATTTGCTGCATACCTCTGTCTTGAATATGCCTGTTCTATGTAATTCTTACTGAGTTTCCTGCCAGTCTCACACATACCAGAGTTATGGCATATATAAAGCTAAAAATATATCCATTCATTGATCAATGTATATGGTAAATACTTCTTTTTTTTTTCTTCTAGAATGTCCATGTGCATCAATCAGTATTATTTTTAGAGGTTTTTGTTTTTCACGTTAGGTCACATACATTCACCAGAGAGTGAGAAAGAGAGAGAGACAGTGAGAGGGAAAGTGAGAAATCACCCCTAGGGGGAATGACCACACCACAATCCCTTCTCTTCCATTCTCTTTCTGAGGTCTTGGGTATGCATACACATGCACCCGGCATGAGTTTCAAGTCACTGGGTCTGGGAGTCAAACCACAGTCAGTCATATGGGAGTCCAGCAACATAACTGCTAGCCTCATCATTATTTTATACCTTGAGTACAGAATGGTGGGCAGATATGTTTCATGTACTAAAGGAGTTTACATTATAGTACAGGGAGATAGTAAATAGAAAGAAAAGACATTTAAATTCAAAGAAAATCCCTAATAGTGGTAATTACTATGTAGAGAATTAAAGTAATGAAATAGAGATTATCTGGATGGCTACCATAGTTTGAAATATCAGGGAAAGAATTTGATACTTAAACTGACTTTTAAGAGATCTGAGTGGCAAGAAAGAGCTGCCTCATGAAAACCACACAAAAGTGTGTACTATGCAAAGACAATGCTTTTTGCAAAGATTGGAATGTGGAAGCAAGCCTGCCATATCAGGAAACCAAAAGAATGCCAATAATTTTACAACACAATAAGCAAGAAGAGAGTGGTTCAACCTGAGGTTTGCACATTTAGTAGGAGCCAGGATAGGTGCAGATTGGAAGTCTTGAAGATTTTGACAAACATTTTGAGTGAAGACAAGGATAGTAGTTTTTAAAAATAGAAATTAACATGATTTGATTTAACTTTTAGGCTATTATTTCAGGTCATGCTGTAGACAATGGAAGAAGAGAAGCAGGAAAATTGATCAAATGACTATTACCACAATCTTGCCAAGAAATTATGGTGACCCAGATTAGGGTGACAGTATTAGGAATGGTAAGCAGTACATAGACATATATTGGAGGTGGGTTTACCTGACTTGTCCAAGGGTTAAATAAGAGAGTACAAGAGTAAGATCAAGGTTAGACCTAGAATTTTTGGTTTGTTCTATCAGAAAGACTGTGATATCCTTATGGAAATGAAGACTTGAGGCAGAAGCAGGTTTGAAGACTAAAGTCCTCAGTCCCCTTTCATTTACATTATGTCTGAACTGCTCATGACACATTTGTGCGGACGTGACATAGATAGACACGAGGTGGGATGCCTGATCTCAGGGCAATAGATGAAGACTCGGGAATCATATCCAAGCTTATTATTCATATTTAAGAGTCATCGGCCTATTCATTTTGTGCCTATGTTGTGGTTCTTTTATTCAGGTAAAAAAATAACATTACTAATATCTGTTTTCTTTCAAGTCTTTGTTCTAATTTCCATAGACAATACTGGTTTGTTGTTGGGACCTAAGAGAGTTAATGTAATACAAAGCAATGCTTTTCTTTTATAACTTAAGTACATTATATCAAAGCAGGTATACTTCAATTTCAGATATTTTTTTACTATGACATTTTATCAATAGTCATCTGGCAACGAAGCCTTTCAAGATATGAGGAGGAAATAGATAATTCTGAAGTTACCTGTGACAGATACTGTATTGAGTTGATTAATGAGCTCGTCTTGCCTTTCAGTTCACTATGAGCTCCAATTCATCATCATGGATTGCCATTAAGATTACTAAAAACTTCTCAGAAGAATGTTTATATGTAAGCTCAATGATCATCTCTAGTCCTGCAGGTGTATAATTTGAAATATGATTTCACTGTACTGAGAAAATGCCTAATTTAATTTTCATGTATTCTCAAAATTAGATAATAAGATATCTAACTCTCATTTTCTCATTAGAGTTCCAAATAAAGATGCACTTTCTCCAAATTCAGAAATAAGAAAATGGCCTCTTTCAATATAATTTAAGCTACCGTCTTGCAATAAAAATAAGATTGGCATTTGAGCTAATCACATTTTACTCCATATATTATTCATTTGGCAATTATTGCCATCATCTGTAGATTCTTGAGGAAGAAATATGAAAAAAAAAAATGTTGCGAGAGAACTGGAAAGGAGGAGGTATTTTTTAAATAGGAAATTAAAAAAGAAAAGAAAAGAAAAAAGACTGAGGATGTATGGTGGCACAGAAGTAGAGATGCTTTAGATAACAAGTTATTTTTGAGAGAGGTTATTACTGAGTTATTATTGAGAGAGTTTTTTGGAAGAATGAATGATCACTGCATCAGGATGCTTAGGAGGCTGGAGAGCCTATTGAGGGTTAGTGTTAAGGTATGATAGAGAAGAGCCAGGCAATGGTGTGGTGATGAGATATGATATTACACATTATAGATCCACATGGGAAGGTCTGGGCTTCCATCTAGAGAACTTCCTGAGTATGCCTGGCATGTGTGTGCCCATGACCCAACGCTGGCTGTGCCTGGAGATGGATCACAATGTCAATACACAATTAGGGGTTCTGTTCCTCTCTCTCTCTCTCTCTCCTTCTCTCTCTCTCTCTCTCTCTCTCTCTCCCCCCCCCTTTTACTTATGCAAGAAATAAAACTTAAAGAAAAAGTGGAGAGAACAAAATTATGTTTAAAAGCTTTCCTCTGGCACTCTCTAGCCATTGAACTACAAATTTTGTTTACATATAAAATAGTTGGGCTTTAAAATATTTGGAAGATTTACCTAAAATACACTATGTAACCTCATCTATTAAACTCACTTGCCACTACCCAATTATGCGGAATTGTAGGATTCATCCATGTTAGGAAGGACAAAATGATTCATATTTTGAGATTATCATTTGATTGTATCTCTATATTTGAGTTTAAAGAAATAAAAATAGGGACCAGCAGTTAGCGTAATGGCTATGTCGCTGGACTCCCACGTAGTCGACCGCGGTTCGAGTCCCGGACCCGGCGGCTTAAACTCACGCCGGGCGCGTGTGCGTGCGTGCCCAAGATCCCGAGAGGAGAATGGAGGAGAAGGGATTGCGGCGTGGCCATCCCCCCTGGGGGGTGATTTCCTGCTTTCTATCTCTCTGTCTCTCTCTGTCTGTCTGGCGAGCGCACGCGCCCTATAGCAAAAACCTCTCCAAAAAAAAAAAAAAAAAAAAAGAAATAAAAATAGAGGTTAGCTGTTGGCATGGTGCTGAAGTCAACTGGATATCGCATGACTGAATGCACAACTGGAGTCCTCGATCCAGCTTGAAAAACAAGCCTCCTGGCCTGGTCTGTGTGTGCATGTGTGTGTGTATGTGTTTATCTGTGTGTACTCAAATTCCAAAAGAAGGGAGAAATGAAGAAGGGATTGCAGCATAAGCATTCCCTATGGGGCAGGAGGGTGGGGGGGGGTGATGCTTTCTTACTTTCTGCATTGTGTGTGTGTGGGTGTGTGTGTGCATGTGTGTATCTGGTGAGTCCATGTTCACTTTGACAAAATTTGAAAAAAATGGTATTCATGATTAACCAAAGTATGAAGCTAAATATTTTCATTCTGTTAGCATAATCACTTTCACTTTCCATCAACTTAGGAGTTTTGCATGTAAATGACCACCAATCTTCATGAAAATTCCATAATTTAAAACCACAATGCCACAAGCAATGACATGCATTGGACACAATTCTTTGTTTTACTCTCTGATGTTTTTCTAGGTACAGCTTAAAATGATGTAATCTTTTTAAAGAATTATGTATTTAATTTTTTAATCTATTCATTCACTTGTTTTAATTTGACCAGACACACACACACACATAAAGACAGAGAGAGAGAAAGAGAGAGAGATCAAGAAAGCAAGCCACCAGGTCCAGGACTCAAACCATGGTCAGCCATATGGGAGGTCCCCAAAATGCTATAATCTTAAAAAAGCAATACTTCTCTTTTATGTATATCTCCCCTTACAGAAAAGCCCTTTTTCATGATGGGATCACTCAGAGCATTAAAAACTATATCTGTTTGCTTTATGAGAACAGTGCTGAGGATGGCAGAGGGGTATACAATTAACTGCTGGTTTCTAAGCAAGAGCACTAATACCACAATGAAACTCAAACAGCTTAATTTTTTGGCGACTGAACAGACAGTTGCCAGCAAGTGATCCTCATTTTCCTTGACATCCCATTTCTGTCTCTGCTCCTATCACCTACCACTGTGAATTTATAATTGCTAACAAAGCATTGCAGTACATTTGCCAGATTTAAATGGATTTCATGGCACACTGATGCAATTACATGCTCTTTCTTTAAAGGCTAAAAGTGTGTCAGCTCCACAATGTATCACATGGCAACAGACGGCAATATTGGCCTGGCTGGACTAGGTTAGTGAAGAGTGTCATTCTGCTCTCAGATTCTTCTGTTTAGATTGAGAAATTAATCTGCAATTGGAAATATGTAAAGTACTTTTGTTCTACCCATTTAGTTTCCTACCGGAACTATAGCAAGTTGGAAAAATCCTTCTGATTGTGCAGATCGACAGCAAACATTCCAATTTTAGGCAAATCATGTAAACACACATTCTTATCTCATTTGCTTAATTCATAACGTGAGATGTTGGGACTTGAAGGTCTCTTTATCAGGCACCAAGTTCTATTTGATCAGCTCTAAAGGTTAAGGAGTCCTGGAGATCTGTCAGAAGAGTCAGACAAGGAGCTTGTAAAATTACCTGCTGTCCATAGGACATAATATACAGGTTGCTACATTAACTGAAAGGTGTAAGAGCTAAATGTGTATTAGAAGCCAATAACACGCCTCACTCAATTATATATTCATAAAACCTCAGAGGTAAGGCCAAAGACCGGGACTTGGAACAACTTGTCAAAACTAGTGTCCTGATTTGCTCTTCTCTTAGGCACTATCATTTCCTTGTTCATTATTTCAGGGTTCATCAGAGCCACAAATTAAAGTGTTATTACTTGCATATATTATTCTCAAGTTGACTTTGATGTTAAGCTGGGACACCTCATTGCTGTTACCATTGCCAGGAAAAAAAAAATAAAAAATGTCAAGTTTCTTCCTCATCCATTCCCAGAAAAGTAACATAAAATAGAAACACTCGTAGTTAGGTAGGCACAAGCATTCCTGCTGGTGACTGGTGGTTCCTGACTGTCAATCACCACCTGCTTGGAAATGTGTACAGAGAAACTCCTCTGCTTTGCTTTTTCTTCTTCCTTATAAGCGTAGCTATAGAGTAAGCCTAGTAAATAGCTCCAATTTGAACAGGAAGAGGATAACAGACATCTTCTAGATAAATGGGAATTTTAAAAGACTTATCAACATATCCATGCAAATAAACTGCATCCAAAACTTAAATTATTTACTGCTATCGTCTTTCCTCTACTTTGGTTAAAATAGCCTTTTCTTCCCAGTTCCTAACCACTAGCAAGGATAGTAATCATTACTATCCTCATAGGAACTTTAAGTCATCCCTTTCATTAAAACTACAGACGCTCCATTGGAATTTAACATACAAGTAGAGTCATCAAACATTTTGTAATAAAACAGCAAAAGAGAGAAAAATCTGTTCTTTCATCCTTTTCCAGTTTTTTCAGAGGGCACTTGAACTCACCAGAGAGAGACATAAAGAAAGAGGACAAGGAAAAGCAAGAAGCACACCTCAGTGGGACATGGTCACACTGTAAACCCTTCTCTTCCATCTCTTTCTCTCCTTTCAGTATTTTGGGCATGTACACACACAAGCCCAGTGTATTTCTCAAGCCTCAAGTCTGGGACTCGAACCATGAACTTGGCTATGTAGAATCCAACCACCTTAACTACCATGCCATGGACTGGACCCAAAATCTGTTGTTCCTGATGAAGCTTTCATAGACTTTCATGCCATGTGAGAGAGTATAATCAGCCATTTGTTCATTTGTTGGATTAAACTCCCACTACAGAAACTTGAAATTTGTAATAGTGTTACTGTTTCTTCAAAGACTCTTCCTTACTTAAAATTCAACAAGAATAGAAACAAGGAATTGACAGTTTCTCTAGCCACTGCTTTCAAGAATACTAGGTGGAATCTGTTAGCTTCCCTTTCCTTATGGCATCTTTGGCAGATCAGAGAGTGTTTTTTCTTATCTTTCACTCCACCCACTATTTTTCATTGTGATTATGTCTGTGTAAGGCATAATCCACTTCAGCACTTTCAATATCAGAAGTCCCAATCTAGTTTAAATCTAAACTTCATTCTCACATTGAATTCAATTCAAAGCTCATTCTTTGACCCATCTTTCCACCCCAACCCAGATCTGTCAGAAACCTACAAGTTTCATATTTCAGAGCATTAAAGCTGTCAAATAAGTCATCCATAAATAAGTTATAAAAATCACTCATCTAGGTTGGTATCAAAGTGAAATTTCTCAGTAAGCGCTGAGTTTTACTTAGTGTCTAGTATATATCACCTTGATTCCATATTAAATTTTGGAAATGTCTATAATTTTTGTATATATTGTGTTTTTAACTTTGAAATAATAACATACATACATGGGCTAAAGCCAAAATATAAAAAAGAAAGGGGGAGTGGTTTGATAGAATGCCTAAGTCTCACTCCCACAACTTTATTTTAAAATTGACCAGTTCCTTGTGAAAAGCAAGGAAAAAAAAAAAAAAACAATTCTTTCACATGTTTTACAAAAAAAATGGTAGGTATAGGGGACCAGACAGTGACGAAGGAACAAAATGTAACACTCTGTGAGGCTGACCCACATGGAAAGGTTCTGGGTTCACATCTAGAAACCTCTCAGAGTACTCTGAGAACGTGCGTTCCTATGGTTTGAGGCTGGCTGAAGGGGTGGATCGTGGTGTCAAGATCCTGTTGGAGACACTCTTTCTTTTTCTGTCTGTCTAATTTGTGGGAGAAATATTTTTTTTTAAAAAAAGACAGGTAGATTATATATATATATATATATATATATATATATATATATATATAAATATATATATACACATATATGTAATATATACACATACACATACACACCTAAATGTGTTTTTAATAATATGAATTGTATTTATACAAGTATAACGCTGCCCTAATATAAACACCTTTCTAAATATATAAAATACTATAAACCATTAATTTTTCTCACACTTTTTCATATCAGTGTATTCTGACCTTCAGTCTTTGTATTAGTTGCATATTTATTAGATAGGATCTTTATTTTTTTTTTCTTTTTTTTGGAGAGGTTTTTGCTATAGGGCACGTGCGCTCGCCAGACAGACAGAGAGAGACAGAGAGATAGAAAGCGAGAAATCACCCCCCAGGGAGGATGGCCACGCCGCAATCCCTTCTCCTCCATTCTCCTCCTGGGATCTTGGGCATGCACGCACATGTGCCCGGCGTGAGTTTAAGCCACCGGGTCTGGGACTTGAACCGCGGTCGACTACGTGGGAGTCCAGTGACATAGCCATTATGCTAACTGCTGGTCCCTTAGATCGGATCTTTATTTCCACTTTTTGTTAGATTTTTTTTAAAGTAGTTTTAAGTTTACAGGGGAAAAAATGAGCAGAAAGTATTAAGTTCTTTGACAAATACGTGTTTTAAAAAGATTTCCTCCCAGTCTGTGGCTTGTCTTTTCATTCTCCTAAAAATGTCTTTCTCAGTGTAGATTTTAAGTTGAAGTTCAATTACTATGGTCTGTATTGTGTTTCTCCACCCCAATTTATAATGTGAGGTCCTAACATCAGTAGTACTTCAGAATATGACCATATATAGGGGACAAGATCATTAAAGAGGTAATTAAGTTGAATATGAAGTCAATAGAGTGGACACTAATCTAACATGGTATCCTAAGATGAAGAGGAAATTTGGCAACAGACATATACATAGGGAAAATGATGTGTAGGCACTGGTAGAATATGGCCATCCGTAAACCAAGGAGAAAGTCTAGGAATAGCTCTTGTTCTCATGTCCCTGAAAAAGGATCAACATTGTTCAGATACTTTGACTTCTAGTCCCCAACAGAACTGTGAAAAACATCATTGTTTCTGTAAATAAACATAGAAATATTTTTAATTCTTTTATTATTATCATAATCTTGTTTAAAAAAATAAATTTGTGATCTCGAAGCTATCCAGTCTGTGGTAAGATACTAAGACAGCCATAGTCAATGAATACACTAATTTATCCAGAATTTCTTTGGTGGATCATGATTTTGATGTTGTTTCTAAAAAATTCATCATCAATCCACAGTCAGCTAGATATTTTTTCTTTTGTTTCCTAGACTAAAAATATTATAAATTCCTTTTTTTAGATTGCATATACATTTATAGGAATATTCTTAAGTTTCTAGCAGTGAAACTTCTAGATTAAAGGTTAAGTAATTTTTGTCAAATATTTCCGAAACACTCTACCAAAAGATGAACAATAGCTGAAATGCCTATTTTTCTTCATTTAGGCCAGTACTGGACAAGTTTCAAATACAATGCTCATTGTCAATCTTATAGATAAAAGTATATTTCACTATGCTTTTTATTTTGAAGGTATGAAAATGAATTTAATATATTTGAAAAACACTTATTGGCTATTTAAATTTCTGTTTTAGTAAAGTATCTGTTTATAGCTTGTTTAATTTGACGAATTAGTTTCCTTCCCAATTCACATTTTATTAAAACTTGAAAAAACCTTGAATAGTTACAATAAAAATTAAATAAAAATCTGAAGTATTATATTAATAATTATATATAATATCCCTTTGAGACAGACAGGAGGGAGCTGAGGTGAGGGACCTTCCAAACACCCAAAATCTGACATGCAAGCAGTAGCTGAGACACTGGATCTAATCCAGTTGGAATCAAGGTGGCACCTGGAACTATCACTACCTAACCTTCAAACTTCCATTGTACTGTATTAACATGGTAGATGACACTCCCACCTGCACCGTGACAGTTTGGAATAACCATGACAACAACTGGAATTACCCTCATAAGGCTAGAGCATGAGATCGACAATGGCTCCAGGAAAACCACTGCCCTTTACCCAGAAAAATCAGGAATAAATTGTCCCTTTTTTAGCTTGGAATTAGAATTAGACCAAGTCTTATAAGCCAGACACCCCCCCCCCAAAGTTCAGCACTGCCCTGCACATGGGGTAGCCCTCCTATCTTTGCTATCAAGTAAAAGTTCTTCCCTTTTCTTGGAGGATGAAATGAACCTGTTCACTCATCATCTCTCATGTGACTGCTCCACCTGTGAAGTAATCTGCTCTGTACTCCTCCCTTAATAAACTTACTTTCACTCTCCCTCAATGACTTGCTCTTGAATTCTTTCCTGTGAAAATCCAAGGACCCTCACCTCCTGGGTAGAGACCCCCACAGGCTGAATCTCCCTGGCAACACTTTGACAATATTCTATGTGTTTTTTATTTATTTTTTAGGTATTCATTCATTTGTTTTTAATTTGACAGAGAAAAAGAGAAGGGGGGGGATGAGAAAGCAAGCTGTCAGGTCTGAGACTCGAACTGCTATTGGCCATGTGGAAGTCCAGTGTTCTTAACTACCACACCACCTGCCAGCCCCTTCTATATGCTTTTAAAGGAAAATGCACTTTCTCCATTTCAGATGCAATGTTCTTCATGTAAAAATTAGACCAAGATTAGAATTTCTGTTATTCTAATATTATTTAGCCTTACGTTTGCTAAGAGAAATGTGTTAAAATTTATACAATGATTCTAGACATCTCTATGTAGTCTTTTAAAAGTTCCTTTAAAATAATGTGTTACAGGGTGATTGTGGTCTTCAGGTCTTCAGGACCACCAACAAAGAATTAAAAACAGACACCAGTAGATAAGCAGATAGTATAGAAACTTTATTTGGCTATGCAACGTAAAAAACACTCTCAGGAAGGGAGCCCAGGCTAGCTGGAGTCACTGGGATGGGTTCTTTTATTATGACTCTGATTCCTTCTCCTGGTCCTTCTCTTAAGTGGTTACCTTTCCTTTTGTTATGGGATCATCTTTAACAGCCAGGGGCTTACATAACTTAGACTCCTCTGTGCAAATACCTCACAAAGAGTGGGGCGGGGGACTATCAAAACAGTAATGCTAATATGTGCTGAGTGAGCACAGGTAGACAGAGAGCCTAAGGCAAGGGTCTCAAATCTTCAGGCCATAGATCAGTTCTGGTCCATGGCCTATTAGGAATCCTGGACACACAGCAGGAGGTGAGGGGGAGGCAAGCAAGAGACACTTCATCTGTATTTACTGCCATTCCCCAATGCTCACATTATTGCCTAAACTCAGCCTCCTGCCCTATCAGCAGCAGCATTAGATTCTCATAAGAGCATGATCCCTTTTGTGAGCTGTACATGTGAGGTTCTCTAGGTTGCTACCTCTTTACAAGAATGTAATGCCTGATGATCTGAGGTGGAGTTGAGGTAATGATGCTAGTGCTGGGGAGTGGCTGCAAATACTGCATTATGGTGAGTTGGGTAATTATTTCGTCATCTATTACAATGTAATAATAATAGAAATAAAGTGCACAATAAATCTAATGTGCTGGAATCATCCTGAAAACATCTTCCCACCCCCCATGGAAAAATTGTCTTCCATGAAACTAGTCCCTGGTGCCAAAAAGGATGGGGATTGCTGGTTTAAGGAAATTCTGCTGGCCTAGTGTACACGTTTGACTTTCAGCCCAGGGATGTGGTGGTTGACTTTGAGATAAGATGGAGTCACTTTACCATTCTATCAGGAGTTGTTGATTACAGATCAGACCAATCTGGGTGAGACTCTATCTGAAGCTGGGCTGTGTTTTGTGAGATTCTTTCATCCTCCAAAGAATGAGTCTAACAGAGATATACGGAACTGGAAAAAGATGTGAGGCACTGATGTCATGTTTAGCCAGAACTCACAGAGCTCATAGTAGCTTAGTAGCTCACAAAGCCCATAGTAGCGCTCTCAAGTGCTTTCTCCTTCCTGGAGCTAGTAACACGTGTGAAGAATGTTCAGAAGTGCTTCCTGCTCACAGTGTGGAGCTGAGCCTAGCTGAGCCAAGGTCATTAGGGCTGAGCTAGCGGAACCAAGGTCAAGCAGAACAGGGCTAGCTAGCAGGGCAGTGCTAGCCAACCAGGTGCACCTTTCTCTTAAAGAAGCTGTGGACAATAGTAGTTCACTGCCAAAACCAAACTGTCACACACACACGCACGTGTTACATTCAATGTTATAAAACACCAAAGTCATAATTACATAACAAATGTGCAAGCACACTACAACTAATAATAAGTTTTTACCCTGTGACCTTCCAACATGGTAAGATATGAGCTGAGGGAGCCAGAGTTAAACCATCATGACTGCAATTGCAATACAGGGTGGGAGCAAACTTGTTTGATTCTGCTCTAATCTAACTGCTTCTAACAAGTGGACGTTTCAAAGTAGATACTTTCAAAGTATCTTTTTGGCAGTATCTGCTAGAAAATGTCTTTAATTTCAGCCCTCAGTTTCTTCAAGTTTACACTTTCAAGTTGACTGTTACTTTCTTTAAGCAACTCAATTATATTTTTTTATAGCAGAAGCTTCTATCATAGATTTTGAATGTAAGCTTTCTCTCTGCATACCTGTTTTGTTAATTTAGCCCACCCAACATGTGTGGATCTTCCTGAAGTTATACAGTACTGGGATCTTTTTTCTGCAATTCTGTGGCAAAGACTTTTAGTTTTGTCTCAATTCCCAACAGTTGTACTATAGTTTCTTTATAATAAGTGACTTTATAATAAGTGACTCATATATAAAATTACATCTGCTTGACTATTTTCAGTCTACAGAAAAGGGTGGTTTCATGTGCTTCTATTTAACGTTGTCTTTTCTCTGCCTATTTTAAAGACCAACTCTTTTACATTAATCATATGCATTTTCACCCTGAGATTTAAGAGGAATTATTTTTATTTCTTTATCTAGTTAGTGTTTTTAAATCAATATTTGTCTGATTCTGATTTTAACAATAACAATGATATCATTAAACATTCCCTCTCTACATTTTTTTATCTCTTTCTGAAGTAGGCAGCAGGACTACAGCCATTTTGAAATTAAGAAACGTTTCTAACTAGAACAATCTTATCAATGCTGAGTCACAGAGAGATACGTTTGAGGACTGGTCAGATGAAGAAACAGGAATAGGTATTTGAAAGAATCAGAATAATTAACTCAGGGGAAAGCAATAGACTCTGTTGTAAGAAATGATTTGCATGTGCTTGTATCTGCTAAGTATAAATATTGAAAAGGTGTTGAGCTCTTTGAGACAGTTTGATGGTGCTTCCTGTTTCTCTGTAACTGGTTACAAAAATAAGCTCCCTTCCTCTCCAGCCTTTGTCTCTTGTTTTATTGACCGTGAGAAGCAGCAGTGTATTGCAAATGGAGTCAGGATGGCTTAGTCTGGCTCTCTCATCGTCTACCATGTTTGAAGGCCGTAGGATAAGCAACTTATTTTGTTATTAGTTGTAGTGTGCTTGTGCACTTGTTATGTAATTGTAACTTGGCTACTTGATGCCACTGAATTTCAGGTGCATGTGCGTGCATGTGTGACAGTCTACTTTTGGCAGTGATTCACTATTGTCTGCAGTGCCTTTAAGGGAAAGAGGCAACTGGTCAGCTCAGCCAGCTCTGCTCTTCTTGGCCTTGGTTCTGCTATCTAGTCCTGCTCAGCTCAGCCTTCCTTCAGCTTGCTAAGCCCTAATGGCCTTGGCTCCTCTAGGCCTTGGCTTGGCTCAGTTCAGCTCCATGTACTGTGAGCTCTAAGATGGAGGAAGCACTCTGTGAGTGGTCTCCTTCCATGTCATAAACTCCAAGAGGGAGGAAGTGCTTGTAAGCATGGGGGCTATGGGCTTTGTGAGCCCACCCCAAACCCACCTGAATAAACAACAGGATATCAATGCCTCACATCTTTTTCCAACTCCCTACATCTTCCTTCAGAAGAGGAAAGAAATGTGCAAAACAAGCAGCCAATAATGCTTCTAGATCTCCAGTTAGAAGATAGAACTTCTGTTCTCTAAGTATTTTAACTCTATTTCATATTTTTTAACATTTTCTCTTTGTGTTGTATTTTGAGTAACTGTGTAATTTCTTTAAGTCTGTTTTCCAAGTTATGAATCCTTTCTTTTAAAATTAGATATAATCAGATATTTCATCCTTTGAGGAATATTTCCCCTAGTTTTATTGTCTTACGTAAGGACTCTCTTTTGTCCTTAGTCAAAACTACCTGATCTTTTTTGTATTATATTCACATATTCCTAGTCATGATTTTAATGACCTCTTTTCTTTTTTTATATGCAGATTTTACATTGAGCATTGATGTTTTCAGTATCTAAATTTTGTTCTGACAAGATTCTGTTGTCTGTTGTTTTTAGTGGCTTTTTTTTAATAATGCCTTTTTCTGGTGGTAATTTTTTATCTAAGTTCAATGAAACTTTATCTGAAGAAATTCTTTGAAACCTGTTTTCAATAAGACTTTCTCCAGAAAGGATTCACATTTTCTTCATCCAGGTATCTGAGAGAGGACTAACCTGGGATCACTTAAAAATAAATTCCAGCTTGAAGCTCCTCAGAACATACTTTATTTTGTTAATTCTGCCAAGAGCTGTAAGGTAGGGGGTTAAGGAAAATTATTTTTCAAAAGGAGAAATATAGTCATATGGGTGGTTTTGAAGCTATACATTATCAGGAGATATTTTTAGCTAGAACTAAGTGATCAAGAGCAAAAATATTGAAGCCAGTTTAGACTAGTAGTAAAGTAGGATGACAGATGAATTAGTTCTTGCAGTTTATTATAAGATTTTTTTTTCAATTTTGAATGAGATGATAATGTTTCAAAGAGTTTTGAGATAAGAATAGCATAATTTGTCTTCAATTTTTAAAGTTTCTTACCTTGTAGGCAATAAACTGATGTGAGAGTCAAGGTAAAAGTAAAATTACCAGTTAGTGTTTCACAATAACTTCTGTGAGGAATAACAGTGAAGTTAGACTAAAGTTTAGAGGTAAAAAGGAAGTATTAGAAATCTATTAATATTCTAAATATACTTCACAAATATTTGCTGGCTTGACTGCAGTTCAAGTCCCAAACCCATGGTCTTGAAAATCACACCAGGCACATGTGTTTGCATGCCCAAATCCCAGGAGGAAAATGGAAGAGAAGGGATTGTGGTGTGGTCATTGCCCCTGGGGTGGTGGTGGGGGGGGAGTTTGATTTCTCACTGTCCCTCTCTCTTTCTCTGTCACTCTGTCTCCAGCAGGAGCTCATGCCCTATGGCAGAAAAATCCTACCAAAAAACAAAGAAGCTAGACAAATAAATTGAGACACAAAGTCTGTAAGATAAACTGGTTTAGGGAAAAAGGATATAGAAAAATATTTTTAGGCCTGTTAATTTTGAATTAGGTACTAGATATATCTAATACAATATGTTGAGTACAAAGCTGAATATATGCCTCTGGTGTTTAGGAGACAAATTTTTGCTGGAGACTTAAGTTAGAAATTCATCAAACTAGAAACATTTGCAACAATAAGCCTAGGTGAAATACCTAAGACATAAATAAACCTAGAACAATCTTAAAAGTCAGAAAAATAAGCGAGGTCAGCAAAGAATTTTTAGAAAAAGTGGATATTGGGACCAGCAGATGACATAATGCTTATGTCACTGGACTCCCATGTAGTCAATCATGGTTTGAATCACAGACCCGGTGATTTAAAACTCATAACAGGTGTGTGTGCATGCGTGCCCAAGAACCCAAGAGGAGAATGGAAGAGAAAGGATTGCAGTATGGCCATCTCGCCCCGGGGGCTTATTTCTCACTTTCTATCTCTCTGCCTCTCCAGCAAGTTGCACATGCTTTATAGCAAAAATCTTTCTAAAAAAAAAAAAAGAAAGAAAAGAAAAGAGAAAAGAAAATATGGATATTGATTCAACAGCAGAACCAAGAGAGAATTATGACTTGGAATAATTTAAAGATTAGGAGTAAGTGAGCAACCATATTAGTGGGTGAATAAGATAAAAATAAATCATTTACATTTGAAAAGAGGGAGTGATATCTATTTAGGTGAAGTTATAGAAATAAAAGAATCAAAGAACTCGATTCAAAAGAGAATTGAATGAAAGTAGAATTATTTAATATTAGACTTTTTTAGGAATATAGTTGTAAAAGAAAACACATTTTCATGTGTTTTGTGATATTTTTAATTTGTCATCTTAGCATTTGGTATTCCTGTCATTAATTCTAATTTCTCTCCACAACCTCAGAGATAATGAAGACACACACACACACACACGCTCACACAAACAAACCAAAGAGACAGAAGCAGAGAGAAAGAAAAGCAAATATGGAAAAAAAAGTAAAATGTCAATTTCTTTATATCTTGGAACATCCTTGGTAAGTTCTAATACAAATTTCTGATAAATGGCATTCAGTTGTAATCGAAGATCCTATGGTTTCAAAAGCATTACTGGACCAGCAAGGATTACCATCATCTAGGAACTTACAAGAAATGCAAATTCCCAGCCCTCACCTCAGATTCATTGAATCTAAAATAAGAGTAGAGATCTGGCCATCTACAGTCTAACCAAACCTGAGGGTAATTCTCTAAAGTTTCTGAACCACTCGTTGAAACAACCAGGTTTAACAAGTCCTCTTGCTTTCCACTTTTATCTTTTTTTCTAATATGGTAAAGATGGCATACTTGTCCTTCTGGTCATTTGCCCTCTGGCAGTAGACAGAGGAAGAAGAAGGGAACATTTGTTCAGATGTACATCATTTTTTAAAGCAGTCATTCAGCTCACCTGAGAAACTTCAGGCCCAAATAATGCTATAGACTGATCAATAAAGTAGCAACTCTTCTTAGACGGAGGCACTTGTAAGATAAAAGCTGGAGAAGGTAAAGTGGTAGTATAAGGATTAGGGTCAGAAATGTCACCTTCTCTTATAATAATAGCTAGTAGCGAGGTCTCAGTACATGCTAAACACTTTTTTAATTATTTGCTATAGGGCACATATGCTCATTGGAGATGGAGAGAGAGAATGGGGGGTGGAGGGGGAGTGTGAGAAAGCACCCTTCAGGAAGAATGGCCATACCACAATTCCTTCTCCATTCTTCTCTCAGGACTTGAAACATACACACACGCCCAGGCATGTTTTCAGTCCTCCAGTTCTGGTACTCAAACCACACAGTGGGCCAAGTGGAATCCAACTCTCTTAACCACCATGCCACTGCTGGCCTTATACTAAGCTGCTTTTACAAATTCATTAATTCATGTGCATTAAATGATCTCCTGTAATCCTCACAGCAAACCTATGAGGGAAGCAATATTATCATTTTCAACTCAAAACTAACTGAACTTTATAAGAAACTACATCTTATTATTTACAGTCAAATGTGAGTACCTTTTGATATTTTAGACTGCAGTGCTCAGAAAACATTAAGCAAAACTGTGAATAACAGACTCAGATGACACAGAAAAATTCTTCACATTCTTTATTCTCTTTGCTTCCCATTTTAATTCCTCTCTAGCTTTATAGTCAAGCTATTGATAAATGAAATGACTTTTCTTTGTGTTATGCTAAGACTACCTACATTTCTACATATAAATTGAGATACTTTTATTGCAAGTAGGGAAATTGAATCTTGCTTAACTAAAAAGAAATTTCTTGCTAAGATATGGACCCAGCTCACATAATCAAAGGGGCAGCTTGAGTATTATATTCAAAAAGAGAGTCAGCCTCAGGGTCCCAGGTAGCTGGAACGAATGATGTCTTTTATGTGTACTTATTTTGTCTATCTCTGTCCTTGGGTCTACCTCTTTTTTGTGTAAAAGCAGGGAATCTTCACTGACAACCTATCCCAGGTCATATGCAGAAGG
Source organism: Tupaia tana (assembly GCA_026018925.1). Taxonomy (NCBI): domain Eukaryota; kingdom Metazoa; phylum Chordata; class Mammalia; order Scandentia; family Tupaiidae; genus Tupaia; species Tupaia tana. The sequence continues at coordinate 178,782,534 of JAKSZU010000006.1, forward strand.
GGAAAAGAAATTTTCATGACAGAAATCAGGTGTTATCTGGAAGGAGAGCGATGTATGCTATTGGGTTGTCTGGAAAGGCATGATGTATTTCACATTGTGAAAACAACAAATATCCACTTCACCCTATTTACCCACCTATTTGATAAGGTCCTACATAGGTACTTCTTTCTGGACTTACAAAAGTGGAGGAGAGAGTTCTGTGTTCTTTCTCTCATTTAAATAAATGCTTATTCCAAGCTCACAATAAAAAAGATGAGTGGCTACAAATATGAAAGTGACGATACTTCAGTGATCTCAAGATCTTAGAGCTTAATTTAGATGACAGAACAGCATTACATAAATCATTACATTAAATTAACAAATTAAAGAATATACTTAGTGCTCCAAAGGAACGCTTTATGGTACTTTTACGGAGAATGTAGGTGACAGGAAACCTCCTCATAGAGAATATTTAAGGAAGGTTTCTCTGAGTAGGAAATGTTAACAGAAATGAAAGCTTCCTTCAATTTAATGGTATTTCCTGATGTTGATCATATTTAAGGTAGGGGGCCAGGCAGATAATCTGAGCTGAGGATTTCTCAGAACTCTTTCCCTTCTAGCATCTCCCAAAATTGTGATCAGGTCCAGGAATATAATCAACAGAGAAGGATATGTGACTGTAAGACATAAGTATATTTCTTGTCCATCAGTTTCAGAAATTTGAATTCAAGAACATCCATATAGGATTAGTGAGCTTAATCTCCATATTTCACAGGTTTGTGGCTGATGTTAAATCAAAACTGATAATAAAATTAGAACACAGAAAAGTTTTTTTTTAAAATAATTTATCTCTCTCTCTTCCATAAGCATGAGAGAGAAAGAAAGAGAGTCAGAGAAAAAGAAAGACGGCCAGCCCTGCATCACAGGCATTCATGTGTGCTCAGGAACGTCCCCTAACATGAACCCAAATTTTTATTATAGTCAGCCTCACAGTGTTGTGTTCCTCTGTGCCACTATTCAGCTTCAGAAATTTGTTGTAAACAGGTTTTTAGACACTATCTGTACTTTTTTCCAGTTCTTTCTTATCAACTCAGATAATATTTTCCTTGTTTTCCATCATGTTATATCTAACTGGATTTTCTTTCCTCTTCCAAAGAATCTTATAATTGCTCTCATATTTGTAAGTTTATTTATTTATTTTTGAGAGAGAGACAGCACCCCCGACAGGGTCTCAGTGCCGTGATCCACCTGCTGCCTCAGTCAACCTGCATCATGGGTACATGTGTGCCTGGCATTCTTGGGAAGGTCTCTGGATATGAACCCAAAGCCTTCCCATGTGGGTCAGCTTTTCAAAGTGTCACATTTTATGACTGCGCCAATGTCTGGTTGCTAGAATTACTCTTATAATACACATTGATTGGGGAATAATAGGTTAAAAGTAAAAAAAATATATTTCTTCCAGTTTCTGAGGAGAGATGTCGATCCATTGACAGCTGACAGTTTCTGCTGTACTGTAAGGTCCCTTTGATTCTGGAGCTGAAGTTGCAGTCAAAATATTTTATCGTGATGAAATACACTAGTACCCAGAGAGTTTATTTCTTGGAGAGCTTGTAATTCTCAAAACCTACTAGGAAGTCAGGCCTTTTCTAGTAAAGTGATATACTTTCCTAAGGGAAATAACGATGTTGTTCTGCCAAAATAAAAGCAGAAACTCTAGGAGAAGAGAGAGATAAAGAGCAAGAGCAAGAGAATCTCCTAAGCTATTACAGGAATATTAGCCCCAAATGATACACTATTGATCACATTTAAAAATAGACATCAGTAGGTGGCATGGTGTTTAAGGTGCTGGACTCCCACATGGCTGACTATGGTTCAAGAACGGACCTAGCCCTTTTCTCTCTGTCTCTCTCTGTTTCATGAGTATGTATGCCCTGTAAAATTTAAAAAATAATAATAATAATAAACTTTTAAAAAATTGACATCACATATCAACATAGTCTGCCTTTTAAGCATTGAGTACAGTGGTGAGTAGCAGGGGTAGCCTGAAGTAGTGACTGGCAAAAGGCAGGAGAAGTTTCTAGTTCTTAGAAAACTATACTTCCTCAGGTGGGAAAGGTAGCAGAAATAGAATAATTTTAATAGATAATAAGTCTTTATCAAGTCTTTATCAACTAGCATCATTTTTTGCCAATAACCAGGATTCCTTATACAAGAAGATTTAAAAGACCTAGTTCTAGCTTTAGTAAAAAATAATTAAGAGATTGGAAATACAAATTAGCACATTAAATTCAATAAGCCAGAAGGTAAATTTTTCACTCAGCTTTTCAACAAGGGATTCATTACCTCACAATTTAAAATTAACAGGTAAAAAATAAATACTTTTCTATAGGAGAGGACAACACCCAAAGTAAATATAAAGAATGGAGATTCAAGAACATCAGAAAGAAATTGAGAAGAGAAACACAGATTATAGCATGTTAAAGGCAAAGTTTTTCTATACCAATTTAAGATAACTCACCAAAATTAAAATAGAAGTAAATAATTTAGCCATTTTAAATCAAGTACCAAAGAAAGTCAAATACACATAAATGAGGAGAGAGGAGATTGAGGGACTTCATCTATATTACATGGAGGCAACAGCATTAACAGCTATGTATCCTCATACAAAAATACATAAACAGGGACCAGCAGATGGCATAGTGGTTATGTTACTAGACTCCCACGTAGTTGGCTACAGTTCAAGTCCTAGACCTGGCAGCTTAAAACTCATGTTAGGCATATTTGCATGCACATTCAAATTCCCAAGAGGAGAAGGGAGCAGAAGGGATTGTGGTGTGGCCATGCCCCCTATGGGGTGATTTCTCTCTCTCTGGTGAGTGCACATGCCCAAAAAAAAAAAAAAATTCTCTCTTAAAAATGCATAAACACACACAAAAAAACATGAATTATATCTAAAATTCCACATGAGAAAAAATAGTGTAAAGTAAAAATAGTTTAAAAGCTATCTTGTACACTCTAAGATAAATAGATGACATAGTTGTATAATAACTCTTTGCCACTTACAAATTGGAAAAGCTGGATTACATAGTAAAGGCAAGTGTGAAACAAAAACTAAAATACTTAACAAAAAACGTTTAGTCCAAGGTCAAAGATCACTGGAAAGTGGGAAAAAAACGCAAGAGTGGGTAAAAGGCTAAGCTTTTGAATATTTAAAGAATTTTTAACAAGTCAATAAAAGACAAAAAGCTAGAATATGAAAATAAGAAATGTCAACAGAACATGCACAGAAAATGAATTGCAAATGTTTTTCATTTATTATTTTTGTCAGAGGACTCATGTTCTCTCTGGACAGACAGAGAAAGAGACAGAAAAAGTGACAAAGCAACCCCCCGCCCCATGGTGAATGGTCATGTCATAATTTCTTCTCCATATATCTCTCCTTTTGGAATCTTGGGCATACATGCACATGAACCCAGTGTGATTCTCAGGCTGCCAAGATTCAAAATATACAGCAGGTATGTGAGATCTAGTTAATTTAAGGAAAAAAAAATTAAGTAATTACCCACTATTTAGGGATAAGGAAAACACAGAAAAAAATAGAAGGGTACTTTTTTCTATTTCTTGTCAAAAATTTTTAAATGAATAATTTCTGAGAACAATGTACATTCAAAAAAAATGTACATTCCTAAAATTTGCGAGAGATAAAATGGAACATAGAAAAAGATCCCTAAAATGCACATTTAAAAATGGGGCAGATATACGTGGTTCTGTTGAAGAATGATTTATAACTTTTAAGATAGCTCCTACATAATTTAAAAGTAAAGAAAAATGCAGAATATTTTCTTTTGTTTTTCATTGCAAATATGATTTCATTTATCACTGGAAGCATAAATTTAATTTTTTTCAGCTATGTAAAACATCTGTCATATTGCATTAAGGGTCCCATCTATTCTAATCTGACCACCTCTTAACTTACCTAATTACAGCTGCAAAAATTCAAGTAAATGTTAAAGTAATAAAGAACATTACCATTTATATTATAATACTCTTGGGGAATATAAAACTTAGAAAAATAAAACCCTGGTTTTTTTCAGATGTAAGTGGAAAACTTAAGTACACTTGTTTCAAGGCTGCAAGTAAAATGTATAAAAGATAGGCTGAAGACTCAGTTCAACCAGGTCACCACTGATAAACTTCTAGTCAAAGAATGCTAATATTAAGTAATGTCATTATTAAGATTAAAATGAGATGATGGTGTGTGAGTTCTTGCTTTGACCTACTACTACCCCTGTGCAATAGAATAATTTTTCATTGTATAATTAAATATGCACTGTGTAATAGACTTTAATTGTTCTTCACATGCAGGGAACCACTTCTGATAATAGTGAAAATTATTTTGGCCACCCATGATGCATATTAAAAGAACAGAATAGAAAGCTTACAAATCAACAAAAGTTTTCACAGATATCTTACATACAGTGAAGGTGTACCTAAAATCTTTATGGATATAATTATTTAATAACTCTGGGCAAGGTGATAAACCAGTCATTTTGAAAATAAAAAATGGATTCTCAGTTCAATTTTAGTTCAAAATAAATTTCATATTTATAAAGAGGAAAATAACACTATCCTAACATCAGAAGAAAATGTTGATGAGCATGCTTAAATCGATGGATAAAAAGAACTCCAAAATGGAACCAGAAACAGTAGAATTAAACACCATTTTATTTGACAATCTGAAATAAAAAGAATCTGGTTGGCATAATAAATAAAATTAAACTATGTAACAAGTAAAACAATTGCAACATACATATACCATATCGAAGAAATAATTTTTAAATCCCTGAATAAATTAATTTTAATTTAGAAATACAATAAAAATGGGTAATGGATGAGAATAGGAAACTCCTAAAATTAGAACATTACCTTTCAGTGGAAAGCTAAATTAATATGACCTTCCTGGTAAGTATTTTAGCAACTTGCCTCCAAATATGAATAGCATATAGTTTTTGATCCTATTATCTCACCTAAGGAGTATAATCCTAAGGAAAATAGTCATGTTAGTACAAAAAGATATAGGTCAATACATTATAATTTCTTATCATAAAAAGTTGAGAAGAACCTAAAGTCTATGAACAAAGAATCAATTAAATAAATCATGATATAAACATACATCAGATTCTATGCAACTACTTAACCTAGAGCCTATGGAGAAATTTGCAATTCTACTGGACAGTAAAATCCAATAACCTTTTTTCAAGGAATTAAGGTATTTTATAAAAGAATAAAGGCATCAAATTTGTTTTTGGTTTAAATTATCTGATAACACTACCATAAATAAATAGCTAAAAAAAAAAGTCCTCTTTGGAGAATTCTGCCTTTTTGCTTCCAACAACGATAACTCAAAAGGAAAATTCCAGCAGCAAAGGTATTTAAACCTCTTTCTCTCTCTCTCTCTCTCTCCCCTCTACTCTTTTACTTACTGAATAGTCATATATGCATGAATCTCTGCGAAGAGTCTGATTTGGTGGTTATTCACTAGCTCAAATTGTCTATTTGTTGCCTATATGTCAGTGGAGTATTTTCTGTCCTATGAGTTCTAAATAAACTTACAGGACCACCCTCCCCATGCCTTAGAGACTCATCAAATGTTTTCGATAAGTAAAGGCCTACAGCTGATTTTTTTTTTTTTTGAGAGGTTTTTGCTATAGGGCACGTGCGCTCATCAGACAGACAGAGAGAGACAGAGAGATAGAAAGCGAGAAATCACCCCCCAGGAGGGATGGCCATGCCGCAATTCCTTCTCCATTCTCCTCTTGGGATTTTGGGCATGCACACACATGCACCCGGCGTGAGTTTTAAGCCACCGGGTCTGGGACGCAAACCGTAGTCAACTACATGGGAGCCCAGTGACATAGCCATTACACTAACTGCTGGTCCCAACCTACAGCTGATTTCTATAGTTCCTGCATTTAACACACTTCTACTTTCTGCTAACATAAGGCAGGATGAAAAATGCAGTCCCTTTGTAGTTTCAAGAAATTAACTTACAATAAGAAATTTTTTTGTATTCAATGTATTTAGTAACTTTTTTATGGAAAAAAGGTCACCTATTTTAGAGTTTGTGCCCTGAACTTCTCATAAAAATTAAATTTTCCTCTATTATACAGTAGTGCCCACCTCTCCTCCTTAACACTGTTGAAAGATAATTATTCCACCAACTGACTCACCCTCTAAAAGAAAAAATAAAATTTTCCTAAAAACTGGTTTTTCCATTAGATAAATTATTCTACCAGAAGTGAAGTTTACTAAATGTATTCTAACTTTATTTCTGGCAATAAGAGTTTCAAGTTCAAGGAGTTGGAATACTTTGGTTTGCTTACAACAGGGATAACAGAGAGTGAGAACTTGCTACATCAACATTAAACAGAACGCCTTTCCTCTTACTTTCTTCTATGTACTCAGAAAAAGTAAATACCTTTCCAGAAGTTCATGCAGCTGGGCGTGAGCCTATGAGCTTGGTTTAGAAAGAACATAAAAGTATATGTCTTTGGGCAGAGCTTCTCTTTGGAAAGCCTATCAGTGGGATGGGATGGCACATGAGTCCTCAGCACTTTCACTCTTCACACTTCTTCCTGCTTGAAAAGCAAGTATGAATACAGTATCTGGAAATGCAGCATCCACCCTGATTCCACAGAGCTGAAACCACACACAAATATTGATTGGTCAGGATGGAAGGAAGTTATTGAGTCCCAACACCACTACTGAATTAACAGCCCTGACTTTTTGGTGAAGGAGACAAATAAATACCTCTTCATGTAAGTCCATGTAAGCCTAAAAGATGCCCTAGATTTTATAAATATGAAATGGTCATGAGCAGAGATTCAACATTTACAAAAAACAAAGCTCCTAGTTTCTTTCTCTTCACAGTTAAATGGAACAGTCCATTTGTGAATATTATTTAGCTTAGTTTTCTTTTCAGACCCCTAATAAATAGTAGCAGTCCTGTTTTTATGAAATTGCTTATGTACTTGATTTATTGCTTATTTTTAGTGCATAAAAATGTTAATAAATATATTAGTAATATAATGTCATATATAATAATTATATAATGGTTAATTTCATTTCATTTCCAAATGCAATGAATTGCACTGACCAAAAGAACCTCATAAAACTGTCCTCAGTACACCACATTTTGTACTTTATTTATTCTAAGAAGTAGTCTTATAATAAAACAAATCAAAGCCTAGTTTGTTATAAGAGTTTCATAAGATTTTTATCTTAATCTTCTCAAAACCCCATAATATGAATTATAACACAGAGATTGGAGAGCAGACAGTGGTACAGAAGTAGTGCTAGGCTGCCAGGCTGACCCACAAGGTAAGGTTCCAGGTCCACATCCAGAGACCTCCCTGAACAAGCTGGGTTCATGTACCCATGACCTGGAGTTTACAAAGCTTGGGATTGACTGAAATGTGAAGTGTGCTTATTGGGTATGCCTGTGTCTATGCCTCTCTCATTAATAAAAGACAAAAATGTAAATAAATGGAAAGAAATTCTAACAAAGAGACTAACAATATCATTTTTTTTTTTTGGAGAGGTTTTTACTATTGGGCACGTGCGCTCGTCAGACAGACAGAGAGAGACAGAGAGACAGAAAGCAAGAAATCACCCCCCAGGGGGGATGGCCACGCTGCAATCCCTTCTCCTCCATTCTCCTCTCGGGATCTTGGGCATGTATGCACACACGCCCGGCGTGAGTTTTAAGTCACCGGGTCCGGGACTCGAACTGCGGTCAACTACGTGGGAGTTCAGCGACATAGACATTACGCTAACTGCTGGTCCCCAAGACTGCCAATATCATATTGGAAAGCTAAGTGTCCTTTGTAACTCTAGGAAATAAAAAAAAAGTCATCATCAAAACATATAAAGGCAATACCACATCAATATGTAAAGATAATACTACATTAACAACACAGCCTACAGTATATTAGATCGGATGTATAGTACGTCAACGTTAGGAATTTTACCTATTTTCAATGTGTGATAGCTATTCTAATGGTATATTTTTAAAAACTGACATTAGGAAATTGTATTTAGAAAAGAAAGTCCACATGAAACGTTTCTCTGAAATGCATTTATCAAGGGAAAAAAAAGCCATGTTACCACCTAATATGTTTTCAGAAATAATCACGTAGCACAAACTGAAATTGCCGAGGAGAGGTGCTTCATTATGTCACTTAGGTGCTGGGTTTCACAGTGCAACCAGAGTGACCTTTGCTACAGGATGAAGCTTTAACCTTTTAAAAATGCAATGCCTCAAGAACTTTTGTTTTTTTCTAAGTTGTTGATGCTATATTAACTCATTAGGTTTCTACTTTCGTAAATTAAAATTCCCTTTTTGGTGAGACATAGAGAAATTTGCATGAGAGATATTAAATTACTTTTGCCTTTTAGTTTTGTTTTTCCTGGTTAAAGCAGATAATGTACAGAAAACTGTATTCCTATAGTATAGTCTAGGACTCTAAGAATTTACATGATTCTCAGAGGGTATATTATGTGCATAAAATGAGAACAGAAATAATAGTCTCTGCCCATGGAATACTGAGCCTAGGGAAGTGATTGATTTAGTGAATATTATTTTGATTTATTATCTTGTGTATTTTTCTTTCTCAGTAATACCTTTGGCTGTGGGTTCTGTTTTACATTTAAACTAGATGTTGAGGTGATGCTTATTATCTAAGGAAAGGATATACCTAAAAATATAACAAAAATACTGTGATTTCCTGGCTTTAAATTCCAAAATTTTCATAGATATAAGTTCCAAAATAGTTTTAAAAAACATACCTTTCCAGACTTGCATGCAGTAAGAGGTGATCACTTTCTCTCCAGGATCAGACATGTGCAAAATATAATAGTTGTTTGGGATTCTAAATGTTTGCTCAGAATATCAGAAACAAATTTTCAGCAAATTAGAGCATAAATTTTATACTCTCAGCCAGAGTTTTTTAAAAAGAAAAAAAACTTTCACAGCATCACAATTGACATACATTCCAAAAATGGGTCATAAATATGCCAGGAGATATTGATGGCTATAAAAATTTAGAGTAGTAAATTAACAGCAATACACATTTACTTTTAAACATTCAAAAATATCCAGTTTTGACATAAAAATCAAAAAGCCATTTATGTGGAAATTTAGTTTCTAGTCATCAAAAAAATAGCTGATGCCTGATTTGCTCTTCCATTTAAATAACTATAAACTTGGAGGAAATATAGGAGGTGATTCTTTTCGTGAACTGAATAGGCAAAACAGGATTGTAAGCCTTGATAGAATGCACACAATAATGCTTATGAAGGGATATTTTCTCTACTTTTCCTAGGGAAATGGTGCTCAAGTGAAGCATTGGCATTGTTGGACTGTAGAAGAGATCAGAATTTCATATTGCTGAAAGTGATAGAACTTTTAAGGTAGGTTTCTGGAAAGAAAGAAGTTGAATGGAGAGGTCCTAGAAGTCTATAAGAGTTCACCATGGATTTTTGTCTGAGGGCTCTGCAGTCCAATTCTCACAGAAAGACTCAGCTAAACTTCACAGAAAGCCTATGCTGGACAAACTCTAGTGGAAAAAACAGAAGTCACACAAAGATGAAAAATACTACAATTATTGCCCATTCAGAAAGGAGACATATTGCTGAAGATTTCAGATATTCAACTGCAAGTAAGAAAAAGACATGCCGTTTAATCCATTTTCTGTTGCTTAATAAAAAAAAAAATACCTGAAACTGGGTGATTTTATAAGAATAGAGTTTTTTAAATTTATTTCTTCCATGAGTGTAAGAGATAAGAAGCAGGGTAATGGGGGTGTACAGAAAGCACTGAAAACAGGGTCTTGATAGCATTATACCCCTACACTGAGCCTCACACAGCCATGGATCATGGTTGCACATATGACTGGCGTTGGTGGGAAGGTCTCTGGGTGTGGACCCAGAACCTTCTCAAGTGGGTCAGTCTTAAAGAGCATCATCAAATTTTAGTTCTGCACCATTGTCCAGTCATGTGGAATGGAGGTTTCTTAGCTTACGGTTTTGAGGTCCAAGATTAATGGGTTGAGTATGGTAAAGAGTATTGCTAGTGAATAACACCATGGAGACAGAACAAGAGACTGCGTGTCTGTGTGTCTGTATATGTACAGGTCTGTGTCTCTATTTCATTCTCTCTCCTTGTAAATCTGCCAGGATTCAATCATAAGGGCCCCATCTGGTTGACCTGAATCCTAATTACCTCCCACAGTAAGAATAAGTTTTTACCCTCTCAATCCCATCACAAGTGGAACCAAATCTTATGAAGTTAATTTGGGGGAGACGCATTCAAACCACAGTACACACATTTGGAATAAAGGTAACACTCTGTAACTAAGAACAAAATAAAAATAGATCTACTTTGGGGCCAGACAGTGGTGTACTGGTAATACCAACTGGATCCACTTGAGAGGTCTTGGGTTCACACTTGGAGATTTCTCTGTCTATTTACGCATGTATGTGCATGCTGTGATCCAGGGTTGCTGAGACTGAGAGTGAATTTTAATATGATGACCAATTAGGAATGCCTGTCTCATTGTCATTCTCTGTGAAGAAATAAATAAAATAAAACAAATAAAAAGGACCTACATTATCAAAGACCAAATCCAAGACTAACAGAATCTGTAAGAATCTACATACAATTTAATTGCCTGCCAAAATAAAACTAACACCTCTAGAGAAATAAAATATAATCCAGATATGTTAATTAATGGGAAAGCATCACCTATAATTAGGGGAAAAAGAATCACTCAGTAGAAACAGATCCCCAAACTGCCTTGACATTGTTTTCAATACACATAGATATGAAAACAGCTATTTTAAATATGTTAAAGAAATTAAAAAGTGATCATAATGAGTAAACCAATGGAAGAACATAGTAGAAAAATATATCTACAAGAACAAATACAAAAATCTTAGAACTAAAATATAAAATTCTTATACAATATAAGTTTTTAAAAATGATTCTTTTTGCAATAATATAGAAAAAATGTACTAAAAGTATTACCATAATATTAGCAAATATATCCAACAAGAGAGGTATGTACACATATACTAAAAATTACAAATTAACAAAAACTTTAATAAAGAGAAATAATATGGTCATAGATTAGAAGAGTTATGTTATTAAGAAAAAGTTTTATCATAATTGATTTACAGATACAGTGAAATCACAACCCTAATCTTTTCAGGTATTTTTAAAAATGAACAAAAAAGCTTATATAACAATGTAAAGAACATTGAATGACCAATGGAATGTTGAAAATAAAAAAGGATTTATACTGCTTGATATCTAGAATTACTGCAAATCTACATAATAAAGACTGCGATATTAATGCAAAATAAATAAATAGGTCTCTTTTTCTGGAAAGAGAAGAACCATGATATTTACTATGCAATTAATTTTCTCTTCTTGCTTTTTCTGTCTCATCAATATTCTTCAGCATTCTACATGAGCTTTGTCAACAAGAAAGGAGTCTTATTTTATTTTTTTCAGTGAGACCCAAGAAAACTATTAGTAGGCTAGGACAATAGATAAGTTTCTAAAGAAACCATGAGGGGACGTCTTTTGCTTCACCTTCCAGGGGATAGACTAGAGAAATCACAGATCCCTTATTGATGCTCCAAGTACAGTGTGGCACCAGGAAAACAGAGTATCAATGGATGAGTGAGTTTCCTGGAGTGGATTCATTTGGAAAAATACCTAAACAGCAGGTCATATCCTGAGGAAAGCAGCCCATATTTCCAGAGTGGTCAAGAGTGCTTGTGAGCGTCCTTGAAATAGAAGAAGTCACTCATTCTAAATTTTTAAAAAAATCTTTATTAGTAGACAGAGTGTATTATTTATAAGACTGATCATAAATATCAAAAGCAGATGCATCAAAAATTCAAAACTATAGTGACAGCAATAGATGACTGTTTGCCAGGAAAGACATGCCATGGGAACACGGGATAGTTAAATCACTGAAATACGGAGGATAAGTTTAAGGCCATGATGCTATTCTGGATAGTTCTCTAGTAGTAGATATAAAATAGTATCCATTTGTCAAAATACATAGAACTTTATAGTGTGTATGTTGAAACTTTATGTGGGCAGATTAAAGGAAAAAAAAGATCAAGGAGAGATGGGAGGATCCTGAGCAGAATACAGATTGTGACAAAAGAACCTAATGGTATTAAAAGTATATAATCCAAGTGTAGGAAGTGAGGACAACAGTTTCTGACCTAAGTAACCTTAGAAATAACAGACCAGAAGACTGAAAACAAACCCAAATAGTGTCCATAAACTTTACTTAGTTGGTAAAGTTGTTTCTAATGCTGGTATAGGTTAAAAACATAAAAACTACTATACATGCATATTGAAACTGAACAATCAAGTAAATGAATGGTGGACTGTGGGAGCGAAGTTACTGCTGGATTGGGAAGTTATAGATAAGCAAGGAGGAGAAGTCAACATGAACCATGTGATTCTGGATTAAAAATCAGTGTAGTTATGTTTGGCTTAATATACACACTAAAGGATAAACAGAAATAATTTACAGGTATCTGTTTATACATTGGTTGGGATACACACATATTCACCCTCCATCTGTCCACAAAGAAGACCTAAATCCATAACATTTCAGTAGTAGTGAGCACATCTAGAGTGAAGAATTTCATGTTTAAAATCATTCTTCAATACAAAGAACCAGAGACCCTTTAAAAAAAAAATAATGACTGAGTCTAGACCTGTGGCAGAAAATAAACAAATGAGTTTGAAGCATCTTGTAGTGCCAGAAAGTAAGTTCTTTTTTTTTTTTTTTTTTTTTTTGAGAGAGAGATTTTCGCTATAGGGCGCATGCGCTCGCCAGACAGACAGAGAGAGACATTAGAGACAGAAAGCAAAAAATCACCCCCCCAGGGGGGATGGTCATGCCACAATCCCTTCTCCTCCATTCTCCTCTCGGGATCTTGGGCACGCATGCACACGCGCCCAGCGTGAGTTTTAAGCCACCAGGTCCAGGACGCGAACCACGGTCAACTACGTGGGAGTCCAGCAACATAGCCATTACACTAACTGCTGGTTCCCAGTAAGTTCTTAAAAAAACAAAATTAATGGATTAAGTCAAAAGGACACAGAAAGTTCTACCAACAGCCCAAAATAGAACAATTTGAGAATAAATAAATAATACACTATTGCATTATAATCTGAAGCCTAAAATAAATGTCTAAGAGTCTAAGTAATTAAGTAGTAAGGACAAATCTACATGGAGTAAGTCCAAATAATGTATGTAGCTAATCCCTGCAAAAAGCATAGCATTTTACCACAAAATTTAAAAGAGATTTCATATCATTATTTTATGAATGTAAATTAATTTATATATTGCAGAATAATAAAAAAAGTCTAGCTTCTTTGATGCACACTATTTTTTTTAATGAGGTAACATGAATATATACCCAATCAATCTGTTTGTATAGGAAAGCCTACTAGCTTTTCTTCAACATTCCACCTTGTCCAAGTAGATAAAAAATGTATCAGACAGATGCTTAAAGATTAAGATTAGGAAGGAAATCTAATTGAGAGAGTGTTTTCACCTGTGGACATGATCAGGAATGACAACTCAATTCTTAAAAGAAACATTCTTTTCAATAGAACATAATCAAACTCCAAGGTGAAAAACTAGTGGTACCAATACCCATATTAAGACAACATTCTACACAGATGCTTTCAGTCATTTGAATGAGGCATTTCTTAAAATGTTTTTCTCAAAAAAATTCCCAGTTGAACTTTAGCATGTATATGAGGTTATTACTTTCTGTTTACCCCAATACTTAAGATATGTTCCATTCTATTATTTAAACTAACATCTATAGTATTTTTCAGTCTCCTATGAAGACTATAGTTTATTGGATAACTCTTACCAATCAATCTTTATTTAGAAAGCTGTTTTTATTCACATCACATCTTAAAAGCTGAAAAATAAAAGGCATAAAAATACCAGTGACAGATAAAACAGAGAAAATTGCTCTGAACAAACTCTTCTAGAATAGTGTGGTGCATATAAATTATGAAAACACTAAAACTTGATCAAAAAAGAAGGTCTTTAACTTCCATTTAAATGCATGAACAGATGTGGCAGACCTAATGTCAATGAATAGATAGCCCCAAAATGCAGAAAATGAGAAGGAGATCTCTGAATGTTTTTAAACTCATGCCAAGCATGGCTGGATTCCTCCAACAATAAATGAGTGAAAGACCTAGGGTGCATGTAAGGCAATTGTTTTCAAGGTTTATAGAACGTTAGACATCAAAGATTTTATCTAGCTCTGTGGGGGAAAAAAAGATGATTATCACTTAAGAATTAATTGGCTGTTTCATAGTCACCTGTGAATATGCAGGCGAGTTGAGCCTAAATTAAAAAAAAATTACTATGTAAGTTTATTTTGAATTATATCTCTAATATTATTTTTTCTTTAAACATGTATAATTTACTTTCATGTTTTAGCAAAATAGCTAAAAGACTATAAAATCTGTTTGCAACCCTATTACCTTTAGACTTTATGTTTGACCTGACTGTATATGTATGCATGTTGTACCATCTAGTACATTTCAAGATTTGGTCAGTCTGAGGTAAATAAGTATACAAGAAATTTGAACTCTATGGATACAAATATACCACTGTATGTTTGGGAACATAAAAAATATCCTGGAATTTTTTTATGGTCCTTCCCAAAATATTGGGATTGTTAGAACAGCCTGCAGACAAAGATTTAAAGGTTGTATTAAAAAATAATACAACGTAGTCCATCTTTAATAGCACAGTGGTAATGTAGCATGACTCAATGCAGAAGTCATATGGGAAGGTTCCAGAATCACACTCTGATGTCTCCTTATACACACAGGTGCACCCATGCCCATGATCTTGACCAGCTGAGACTGGAGATGGATCAGTATGAAGATCCTGCTGAGTGGTGTACCTCTCTCTTTCTCCTTCTCTCTCTTCCTCCGATGAAATAATCTTTTTTTTTATAGAGAGAGAATTTTTTTTTGCTATAGGGCACATGTGCTCACTGGAGAAACAGGGAGAGACAGAGAATAGAAAGTGAAAAGTCACTTCCCAGAGGGGATGGCGATGCCACGCAATCCCTTCTCCCTTCTCCTCTTGGGATTTTGGGTATGCACACACATGTGCCTGGCATGAGTTTTTTTGTTTTGTTTTGTTTTGGTTTTTGGTTTTTTTTTTTTTTTTTTTTTTTTTTTTTTTTTGAGAGGTTTTTTTGCTATAGGGCGCATGCGCTCACCAGACAGACAGAGAGAGACATAGAGAAAGAAAGCGAGAAATCACCCCCGGGGGGATGGTCCTGCCGCAATCCCTTCTCCTCCATTCTCCTCTCGGGATCTTGGGCACATACGCACACGCGCCCAGCGTGAGTTTTAAGCCACCAGGTCCGGGACACGAACTGCGGTCAACTACGTGGGAGTCCAGCGACATAGCCATTACGCTAACTGCTGGTTCCCTGCCTGGCATGAGTTTTAAGCTGCCGAGTCAGGGACTCAAATCACAGTCGACTACATCAGAGTCCAGTGAAATAGCCATCATGCCATCTGCTGTTCCTGAAATAATCTTTAAAAAAAAATACAGTTTATGGACCAGCAGATAGCGTAATGGCTATGTCGCTTGACTCCCATGAAGTCGACCGCGGTTCAAGTGCTGGATCCGGCGGCTTAAACTCATGCCGGGCGCGTGTGCGTGCGTGCCCAAGATCCCAAGAGGAGAATGGAGAAGGGATTGCGGAGTGGCCATCCCCCCTGGGGGGTGATTTCTCGCTTTCTATCTCTCTGACTCTGTCTTTCTGGTGAGCACACGCGCCCTATAGCGAAAACCTCTCAAAAAAAAAAAAAAATACAGTTTAAACCTTAAAATTTTTAACTTTAAGAGCATGGGATAATTACATTTTATAGGATAACACATCATGTCCAATTATATATTCTTGAAAGTGGATAACAACTGCAGATCATATAGAGATTAATGTCTTAGAAAGCAATGTTATTTAAATTGTCTCATTTACTTTTCTCTGTCATTCTGTAACTTTTCTTGTGCACCAAACACATTCACACAAATTCAATATTTATTGAATAAGAAATAAGTGGTTGAAAACTAGTATCATTTGAGTTCAAAAAGTAACTTTTTCACATAGTTATAAGAAATAAAAAATGTTATATTTACTTAACACTTAATGTTCGACATCCTTTTAAGCAGGATTTTGTTTTGTTTTCATAATTAATTTTCTTTATTATCATTATTATTTATACATTCAATCACTATAGATCATTTAGATTGTAAATGGACTTTATCCAGCATGATATACACCTCAGTCCAGCCCAGGTGAGAATATTATACACATCCTCATCAACAGATAATAAACCATATCTGTGTCCCACAAATGTCCTACCTCTCTGTTTTTCCCCCAAATTTCCTTTCCTACACTTTTCCCCTCCCATACTGTCATTCCTCTTTGTCTCTAGTGTCCATAATAATTGTTAATGCTTTCATGTTCTCCAGTCTTTCAGTCTCTACCATAGAGTGTGGACAGTTGGTATATGTTAAATGGAGACATATAATATCTCTCTCTTTTTTATTTTACTTTAAAGTAGCCTTATAAGGGAAACACTATATTTATATATCTAGTGAGACCCAGGCTCGGAATTTGGAGTTCATGGATTTAATTGCCATATTACGTTTTCATAACAAAAGCAAAGACAGAAAAAGTCAGAAATGAATGAAATCAGATGGCAGATGTAAGGAATTTATACTTTGGAGATGAGACCTAAATGTAAGATGGCTAATGGCACTCCATCGGAAACGAACAAGATCTCTCCTCCATTTCTCGCTTTTTTGTCTTCTGCCATGGTGCTCTCTTCAAAGAAAATTTTACATTAGACAGTGAGATTTGTATTGAAAGAAAATGAACTCTGCAGGGAAAAGCAGCTATAAATAAGAAAATTCTTGTCCCTTTCTGAACTGCCAAATTTAAGCCCAAAACTATTAAATTGTCTTCCCTTGTGACCACCCCAAGTGTCGAAATATAAAGTGAGTCGCAGACCAAAAAATTGACTTTATATTATTTTTAGGAAATGTGCCTTACAAATTGATTTTCTCTTTGTTCATCTTGGTATGTTTATTTCTAATATTCTATGCTGTAACTTGTTTATGTATGAAGGATTTATGAGGGTAAGTATTTGGTGCTACAGAGTCAAAAAGAAAAAGAAAAAAAAAAAGAAAAAACTGCCTTCTTATATTCTTAAAACTCCCAAGGAAAACTTATCAAAGAGCCAGAGGTAAGCATAATAAAACCCAGCTGTGGAAATATCTGTTTGAATTTAAAATAAAAGGAAAAGTCAGGCACACAAAGGAAAAACTCCAAAACAAAAAAACAGCAAGAGGAATCTGACATCTGATCTAGAAAAGGATGGTAAGAACATCATTGTTTAACTAGAAGAGAATTTTACTACACAGAACTGCTTTAAGGGTATGTTCCAATTGTGCATTTTAAAATAAATCTCTTTGAAAAACGTGTGTGTGTGTGTGTGTGTGTGTGTGTGTGTGTTTGTGTATTTCCCCCCTGTGGGATGAGAAAGTACTCACTTTCCAGGAAAAAAGAAAGAATTTTTAAAATTAAACTGAGAAACAGAGAAAATCAAAGAATTAACATTAAGTATAGAAATATTATTCTAGCTTCAAAAAACTACTAATTAAAAGTTTTAATCCCACCTTGCCTAGGATTATCCCTTGCTATCTGTTTTTCCTTTCTTTCCTTTAATTAATACTTAACCCTCAATATATCAAGAACATCATCACCATCTTCTGCAAGCTGGATCCAATAAAATCTTTTAAAAATAATTTTGTCTTGTAGTAAATAAATCAAAGAAGTAACCAAAAAAAGAGGGGTCAAAAACAACTTTGTTAGAAATATTGAATTTAAGCATTGCAAAACCTTTTTCTTTTTAAATAGATTTTTGCTATAGGTTGTGTGTCCTCACCAGAGAAACAGAGACAGAGAGATAGATAGTAAGAAACCATTCCCTCCTAGGGGGATGGCCACATCAAAATCCCTTCTCTTTCATTTTCCTCATGGAATTTTGGGCACACATGTGCATGCACCTGGCATGAGTTTCAAGTCACTGGGTCCAGCACTCAAACTGCAGTCAACTATGTGGGAGTCCAGTGCCTTAACCACTACACCATCTGCTGTTCCCCCACCAAAAACCTTTTTTTTTTTTTTAACAGAGATTTTTGTTATAGGGCACAGCATGTTCTTGCCAAAGAGACAGAGAGACAGAAAGCAAGATATCACCCCCCCCCCCGGGGGGGAGGATGGCTATGCTACAGTCCCTTCTCCTCCATTCTCCTCTTGGAATTTTGGTCATACACGCACACTCACCTAGCATGAGTTTCAAGCGATCGGGTCCAGGCCTTGAACTACAGTAGGTCATACGGGAGTCTCTGATGTAACCACTACTCCATCTGCTGGTCCTCTACAAAACAAGCAATGTTTGGCATACAAACATAATAATGGATGAAAAATTATAGTCACAACACCTCCTTTTAGCAAAACAGATCCTTGCTGCAAAACACGTCTGATGAAGTCTTTCTTTACTAGATACAAGTATCATACTTCCTTTTGTCCTTAGAAATATATTATTCACTTATAGATATTTAGGTTTAAGAAAATTTATCTAGATATAGTTATCTAAAAGCTCATTGTCTCATTGTCTGTGATTTCACTTACGTGGTCCATTTCGCCATCATTAGATTTTTAGCACCTGTCTCTTTAAATTCATCTTCTGATTCACTAGTAATGGTAAAATATCTTCTCCATCAGTTTTCTTCTCTATACCATTAAGGCATAAAATTTAAAAATTCTGAATTCTCAATTTTGTTTATTAAAAGCTAAAAAGTAGACTAGAGATAGTGTCTTCAGGCTTCTTCCATACCTTCTTAAAAGATTATATAACATTTTTTAGAGAGACAGAGAGACAAAAAGCAAGAAATCACTCCCCCAGGGTGGATGGCCACACCACTATCCCTTCTCCTCCATTCTCCTCTTTGGATCTTGGGCACGAATGCACATATGCCCAGTGTGAATTTAAGCTGCCCAGTTTGGGATTTGAACCGTGGTTGACTATGTGGGAGTCAAGTGACAACCATTACATCATCTGCTGGCCCCCACAGGTAAACTTCTTTTAAAAGGATCAAACAATAAATATTTTAGGCCTGTGGGCCGTAAGTTCTTAGTTGCGAGAACACAAAAATGCTATTAAAGCATGGAAAATACATAAATTAATATGACTGTGTTAAAAAGAGTATTTAACAAAATCTATACTCTGGATTTTTTTTTTTTTTTTTTTTTTGAGAGATTTTCGCTATAGGGCACGTGCGCTCACCAGACAGACAGAGAGAGACATAGAGACAGAAATCAAGAAATCACCCCCCCAGGGGGGATGGTCACACCGCAATCACTTCTCCTCCATTCTCCTCTCGGGATCTTGGGCACGCACGCACACGCGCCCGGCGTGAGTTTTAAGCCACCGGGTCCGGGACGCGAACCACGGTCAACTACGTGGGAGTCCAGCGACATAGCCATTACGCTAACTGCTGGTTCCCTATACTCTGGACTCTTTAGAGAAACAAAAGCAACAGAATATACACACTCATGTCCATGTGTATGTGTGTGTGTATCCTACTGGTATGTGTATGCCAAATATATTCTCTCTCTGTATGTATATGTACACACACATATTTATGCACTGCATATACACCAACAGAACCAACAGAATCTCTCTCTCTCTCTCTCTCTCTCTCTCTATATATATATATATATATATATATATATATAAAAATGGATAGATGTATATATGCTCAAAGAGATTTATTATAAGAAATTAGCATTTGTGAATATGGAAACCAAGAAGTCCAGAACTAGAAGAAACAATGGTATAAGTTCTAGTCCAATTCTAATTAGAAGGCAGGAAGGTCATTATTCCTCAGTCTTTTATTCTATTCAGACTTCAAAAATTTTTTTCATAAATATATCCTTTATATTTAATATCTGGGTACCCTGTTACCCAGTTAAGGTGACACATAGGATTAACTAACTCAAGTCTGCCATTTGTCAATTTAGCACTCATTAACACTTCTTAAATGATACTTAATCTCCAAATAAAACCAATGACAAAGGGGCCAGCCCAAGGCCTGGCAATTAAGGGAGCTGGAGTCCATATGGCTGACCATGTTCCAGATATAGCATTTTAAGGAACACACTGGTGCATGATGTTTGTGCACCCAAAATCCCAAAGAGAAGGTAATGGAGAAAGGGACTGTGGTGTGACCACAATTCTATTAATAGTTGAAAACACTAAATGATGAAATTAAAATCAAATCTTGATGTAATAAATACAGAAGGCACATTAAGTATTAAAGATCTCCTATGTACATGTCATTGTGTGAGTGTGAAGTTTCAATGATAGTACACTAATCCAGGTTTGTATCTTTTCCGTAAAATACACAACCTTGGCACATGAAGTAAGTGAAAGCCAGACAAGTCAGTTAGTAAGACAAAAATACCTGAGGACTGTGTTAGGGATTTACTCACAGTTGATTAAAATAATGGGTACTAGCATGAGGAGGGGGTTAACAAAGATAATGAGGGGCAAAAGTTTATGCAAAATTAGATGATAATGTCAGTAAAGATTGAGGGGACAGCTGAATCCCACATAGCTGAGAGCAAAGTTCAAGTCCCAGACCTAGCAGCTTGCAAAACCTGCCAAACACATGTGTATCTGTACCCAAAATCCCAAAAGAAGGGGAAAATGGATGAGAAGGGATTACAACATGGCCATCCCTAATGGGGGGTAGTTTCTCACTTTTTCTCTCTGAGTCTCTCTGTTTCTCCAGCAAACCCACACAATCTCTGGTAAATGAAAGAAAGAAAGAAAAAAAGAAAGAAAGAAAGAAAGAGAGAGAGAGAGAGAGAGAGAGAGAGAGAGAGGAAGAAAGAGAGAAAGAGAGAAAGAAAGAGAGAGAGAGAGAAGGAGGAAGGGAGGAAGGGAAGGAGGGAAAAAAGAAAGTGAAGGAAGGAAGGAAGGAAGGAAGGAAGGAAGGAAGGAAGGAAGGAAGGAAGGAAGGGGGGAGAGAGAGAGAGAGGGAAGAAGGAAGGAAGGGAGAGAGAGAGAAAGCGAGAAAGAAAGATTAAGGATCTGTAAAGTTAGGGTAGAATACTAAAGCAGGATATTTTTTAAAATATAGAAATATAGAAAATAAGAAAAAGTGAAGCTAAAATTTAACTAATATTCTGTGAGAATAGGGACAGATTCTGGAATTTCTTTCATAACTGAAAACCAAAGAGCAGTTTCAGTACAAATGAAGAAAAAGAAAAGACCAAATTATGTGAGGGGTTCAGTGTAAAAAGAGAAACTAGAGTTACTTTAATAAAAAGTATGTAATTAAACTATGAGAGATTCTGAGATATTCTCACATTAGTACCTAAATTTGCTCTTAATTTTTTTAAAGCAAGATTTTTGCAAGAAAATTAATCTCTCCCTTGGTGGCATTTGCCAGATGCCTGCCTGTGGAACACAAGAAGTAAAAGCATCCCACCCACCAGTGCAACAGCTTGACTGAAGAAAATATGAGACAGCTCTTGATGGGAGAAGACAAACAAAAACAAACCTAATGGACATTAGTCAACGTAGAAAAGAGTATGTTCAATTAATTACATGAATCCTTCCTTATAACTTGAAGGCAAAAAACTGTGGAAAAAGAAAAAAAAAAGAATGATAGAAAGTTAATTTTGTATGAAACAATAAAAAATACAACTTGGTGAAAAGTTTTAAAAATATTATGTTTAGGCAGCAGGAAATTTTGTGTGAAGATTAGATTTTTAAAATGCTATGAAGAAAAAGAAACTATCAAGGTATATTTCTAAATTTACATTTGTGATCTTTTTGGGAAATGAATAGTTCATCAATCTGAAAAATACTCCTTTCGAAAGTCTAACATAGAAAAATGGAAGAGTACCTTGGGTAAAGCATTATTGTATGTGCTTTATCACTTTGTGAATGAACACTATATAAACTACATTTTATGTCTTCATCTACTGTTATATTTGCATTGACAATAATATTTTGATACACTATATATTATTACTGATTTTTAAAATTTTTTGGAAATGTATTATGGAAAATAGTCATTACTGGAAATTTTGCAATAGAAAAAAGACACTGGAGAAATCATTGTGTAACAGAAAGAAAATTAGGTTAGGAGTCAGATGCCTGAACTTTTATTCTTTTTTTTTAAACAAATTCAATTTTATTTTTAAATTTGAGTTTTTAAATGAGCTCAGATATACAAAACTTTTGCTTTTCCAAATGTTAACTTTTATTCTTAACTCTGCCACCAACTAGTTAACATCTCTAGCCTTAATTTCTTTATCAGCAAAGAAGATATTATTTTAGTTCCCCCTTTTTTCTATTGGATTAGTGTGAAGATATAGGAAAAAAACAAACCCAGTTTCTGCTTACTATACTCTCATAATACAACACACACAGAAAGCACATCTCTGTAACCAGATATTATGCAGGATTTTTCTCCTCGCGCACACCAAGCAATTCTTTGGTGGACATCAGCTGATTGTCCTATAGTGCAATTCAATTGTGACACTATGCACCTAGAGACAGCATCAAATTCCCTGGGGCTTAGTCTTAAGTATTTAGTCTAGTCTACAAGACTGTCCCCACTTAAGATTCCTACTACCTGCTGCTTAGGTTTAACTAGTTTGCTACAGCAGCACATAGAATTCAAGGAAATACATTACTTACAGTCACTCGCTTATTATAAAGTATACTACAAAGGGTATTAGTGAGAGCCAGAAGGGATCAATGAGATGCATAGAGCGGATCCTATGGGAAGGAGCTCAGAGTTTTCATGCTCTCTCGAGACATGTCACCTTCTGTGAACCTCCACATGTTCGGCTATCCAGAGTCTCCCCAAGCCCAGTCATCCTGGGTTTTTAAGGAAGCTTCATACATAGGTATGATTGGTTACATCATTAGCCACTGGTGATTGACTTAACCTTCACTTCTCTTCCTTTCCCCAGAAAATTTCTTGTTTGTCCTGTGACCA
Source organism: Tupaia tana (assembly GCA_026018925.1). Taxonomy (NCBI): domain Eukaryota; kingdom Metazoa; phylum Chordata; class Mammalia; order Scandentia; family Tupaiidae; genus Tupaia; species Tupaia tana. Next base: position 178,805,753 of record JAKSZU010000006.1, read on the forward strand.
GTCCCCATCCTGAAGCTACCTAAAGGCTGCCAGGCACCAGTCATCTCATGAAATTACAAAAGGCACTTAACTCTCCAGAAAGTCCAAGTATTTTAGGGGCCGTTCATCAAGAAATGAGATACAGACCAAATACACACACACACACACACACACACACACACATTATAAATCACAGCATCACAACTGAATAAGTGAAGAAATGCCATAAGCTTTTCTCAGTGAGTTCCGTGTTCAGATGCCTATTGCCATTTGTTGGTTTACTCTGATCTACAATAGCAACTAATACGCATGTTTTACTAATAAGACAGACCCACGCAACAGTTCATACATCGTCATAAAAACCCATCAACCTTGAGGGCTATACTTCTGAAAGGAATATGCTTGGCAAAACTAAAGTTAATAGGATCAATATCTCCTATCTCCTAAAAATACTGTATTAACAGAAGGGAAAAATTAATCAATAAACTGTCATTAAACACAGCAAAAAATGGATGGAACAGAGATTCCAGAGGGTAGCCATGTCTAACCACCACGGCCTGGTGGTTAAGAGAGCCAGATCCTACATGGACAAATGCACAGTTTAAATCTAAGCCCCTGAGGCTTAGAAAACATACTGGGTGCATGTGCATGCATGCCCCCAAATCCAAGAGGATGGAGAAAAGGAGGAGAAGGGGCTAAGGTATGACTGTGCCCCATTTGAGGGGAAGGTGCTGTCTCCTCTCCCTCTCTCTCTGTTTCCTTGTCTCCCTCTGGTGAGCACATAAGTCCACTGGCAAAAAAAAAAAAAAAAAAACAGAATGTCTTCAAATTGTGTACATCATTGTTTTATCTCCAAAAATTCTCTGCTGTAGAACTGTTCCAGATTAAAGGAGACTGAATACATATAACAAGTAAATGCAGTATATAATACTGGATTGGATTGGAACCAGGAAAAACAAATGATATAAAAAATATTTTTAGGACAACTGACAACATTTTGATATGGAATGTAAATTCTATGGTAGACAATAGTATTAGTCAATAGCTGAACTAATTAAAGTTCTAAACATGATCATTATATCATGGTGATGTAAAGGAATGTTTTGAGGGACCACCAGATGGCACAATGGTTATATCACTGGACTCCCACATAGTCGACCACGGTTTGAGTCCCAAACCCAGCAGTTTAAAACTTATGCTAGAGGGACCAGCAGTTAGCGTAATAGCTATGTCGCTGGACTCCCATGTAGTTGACCATGGTTCAAGTCCTGGACCCAATGGCTTAAACTTACACTGGACATGTGTGCATGTGTGCCCAAGATCCCAAAAGGAGAATGGAGGAGAAAAGATTGCAGCATGGCCAATCCCCCTTGGGGGGGTGTTCTCTCGCTTTCTGTCTCTCTGTCACTCTCTGTCTTTCTGGCGAGCACACGCACCCTATAGCAAAAAAAGAAAAAAACAAAACAAAACAAAACAAAACAAAAAAAAAACTCATGCTAGATGTGTGTGCGTGCATGCCCAAGACCCTGAGAGGAGAATGGAAAAGAAGGGACTGCAGCATGGCCATTCCTCTAGAGGGTGATTTCACTCTTTCTGTCTCTCTGTCTCTGTCTGTCTAGTAAGTGGTATGCAAGCCCTATAGCAAAAAAAGCAAAACAAAACAAAACCAAAAAAGTCTAAAATAAAAAGAATTAAAAAGAATGTTTTGTCTTTAAGTCACATACATACTGAACCATTTAGACATAATCGGGCATGATGTTTACAACTTACTACTAAATAGATAAAGGAAAGTAATAGTTTAGATTCGTTTGTGATATGGAAATCTCAGGTGAAGAAAGAAAGAAAACAAAAGTGACAAATGTTAATGCATAAATCTGGGTGAAAGGTAGATATATATAAATTATTCCTAATATTCTGGCAATTCTTCCATAAGTGTACAATTCTTTTTAATAAAATTTAAAGAATATTTAATTTTATTTATTGTTACTATTATTTTAATTTTCCTATAGGGCACATGTGCTCACCAGAGAGAGAGAGAGAGAGAGAGAGAGAGAGAGAGAGAGAGAGAGAGAGAGAAAGAAACAAGTAACCAGGTCTAAGACTCAAACTGCAGTTGTCCATGTGAGTCTAGTGCCCTAACCAGCATGCCACCTGCTGGCCCCAAGTTTGCAATTCTTTTAAGGTAAGAATTTTTAAAAGTCTCCATTAATTTTTAGCTCAGTCGTAATACCTAATCATAAACTATTTTCACTGTTCAAATTTACAGTTTTTAGGCCCAGTCATGGTGACACAGGCTGCTAAGATGCTGTGTCTCTAGGCTGGAACCAGATAGGACCACCTGGGATTGCTCTCTAGCCCAACTAAAAGGTCAGACATGGTGGTGTGCTCTTGTAATCTCAGCTACTCAAGAGGCTGAAGTAGAAAGATTATGATTTCCAGGTTGACCTGGGCTACGCAGTGAGACTATATCTGAAAGAGCTGGTAATGCACGGTGGTGTCCCCTACAGTCCAGCTCAGAGGCTGAAGCAGCAAGGTTGCAACACAGCAAGACCCTGTCTTAAAGAAATAACACCAAATGGTTTTATGGGCACATTCTTCCACGTAGAAGGTAAAGAAACATACTTTTCCATACTATTATATAGGATCTTCCATATGGGGAGGAACATTCAACATGAAATAGTTCTATAAACCTCAATGGCAATGTCATGAAAAGTTGTAAAAGTATTTTTGAAAACATATGCCTATACATACAAATTTGTGGAAATAATTTCAGGGATACCCTGAAGACCTTTTACAGTTCATTGTGGTCTTGGACCAATACACAAGAATTTACTAGACCTGGGCAGAATCTATTTCTTCAGATTCCTCAATTCATGGAAACTTAATTTTGAAGAAAACATTTGGAAAATATCAGTCCATCTGTACATTTTCTACAAAAGTGAATTTGCCTGCTTGCACCAAGTAACCAGGTAAGTTAGTGGCAAAATTATCATTGTAACTCAGGCCTTTAGACTTCCAGAGCTATCCTTCTTGTTCTCCGCTATGTCATTATTCTCTTTCATGTAATTGAAAAAAAAAAAAAAGGGCTACTCATAATAATGTACATTTAATGGAATTTCAGTCTTTTACTAGAATCTTTAAATAATAATTTAAGATGTATTCCTTTTTGAAAGAGCTGATTGTTCCAGTGCATATGTTACAATTATTAACTGGAAAAAGAATGAAAGATGATCAAAAATTCACAATACATTCTTTTATATACCTGAATTTGTGCACTAAATATTTTAAGCCATATTTTTTAAATTTTTTTAAGTATTCTAAATTTTTAAAAATATTTAAGCCACAATCCCTAACATGTGCTTTGTATTGAGAAAATGACTTAGATAATGGAAAGGTTCATTTTTTTTTTTTTAAAGTTGCTAGAGGGTGAGTGCGCTCACTGGAGAGAGACAGAGAAACAAGAAGAAGAAAAGAGAGAAACCTGTCTTCCCTGAAGGGGATGGCCACACTCCAATCCCTTCTACTCTATCCTCCTCTCAGGATTTTGGACATGTACACACATGTGCCAGAGTGTTCTTCTTTCTTTTTTTCCTCCTTTTTTTTAAGAGATATTTTTTTCTATAGGCAGTGTGTGCTTTCCAGAGAGACAGAAGGAGATGGAGTGATAGAAATCAAAAAATTAACCCTTGGGGGGATGGCCACACTGCAATCCCTTCTTCTCCAATGTCCTCTCAGGATTTGGTGCATGCACACACACACACACACCTGGTGTGTGTGTTTCAAGCCACAGGGCCCAGGACTTGAACTGTAGTAGACTACATGGGAGTCCAGCAGTGTAACCATTACTCCATCTGCTGGTCCCCAGAGTGTTTTTCAAGCTGTAGGATACAGGATTTGAAACACAGTTGGTCATGTGGGTTGCCTTAACCACCATGCCACTGGAAGACCCAGAAAGTTTCTTTTATTTTCATAGAAAACACTTTGGGAACAGCAGTTAGTGTAATGCTATGTCGCTGGACTCCCATGTAGTTGGCCACAGCTCGAGTCCTGGACCCGGTGGCTTAAACTCACACCGGGAGCATGTGCATGCGTGCCAAAGATTCCAAGAGGAGAATGGAGAAGAAGGGATTGCAGCGTGGCCATCCCCCCTGGGGCGGGGTGATTTCTCACTTTCTGTCTCCCTGTCTCTCTCTGTCTTTCTGGCAAGTGCACGTGCCCTATAGTAAAAACCTCTCCAAAAAAGAAAAAAAAAAAGAAAACACTTAAATAATACCTACCTTCAACCCTCTTTTTATTTATTTATTTTTTTGGGGAGAGGTTTTTGCTATAGGGCGTGTGCGCTCGCCAGAAAGACAGAGAGAGACAGAGAGACAGAAAGCGAGAAATCACCCCCAGGGGGGATGGTCACGCTGCAATCCCTTCTCCTCCATTCTCCTCTCGGGATCTTGGGCACACATGCACACGTGCCCGGCGTGAGTTTTAAGCCACCGGGTCTGGGACGCGAACCGCGGTCGACTACATGGGAGTCCAGCGACATAGCCATTACACTAACTGCTGGTCCCACCTTCAACCCTCTTAATTTTAAATAAACTACAGAGTTTTTTTCTAACTTCTATTGTGGTATGTTACTTATTTAACATATAGAATCTTGGAATTTCAATAAATAAAGCAATACTGTTAAATAATATAAGTAGAAATGCATAACAAAGTGATAATGGTGATTAGTAAAATTTTTGATGTCCCTTTTCAAATAGTAAATGTAGAAAAATACATGAAATCTAATGATCCTCATTATTTGAATTTCAATTAATATGAAAAGCTGTCTGTATATATTTTAAAGTAACTTTTTAAACAATAATTTGTATTACATTTCTAATTCACATATATGGTTGTACATCCTGTGCAGTAAAGTGTGATTTTTAAAGCATGTGTACAATTTGTAATAATATAATCAAGAAAGTAAACATATCCATCATCTCTAACATTCATCAGTATGTTATGTTGTACACATATGAAATTTGCTCTACTGGCTGATAGGTGATGCATATTAAATTATCACTAACATTCCTTACTGTACTACCAGAGTCTATAACCCGTTCCATTTGTTCACATGCACTCTTTTACAGGTTAACCAAGTTCTCCTCATCCCCTCACCAACCTCTTCTTTCCAGTTTCTGTTATTATACCCTCCCCTCCATTATTTTGAAGTACATTTTATTGAAAACTCCTCTTCAATCTGTAAATGGTAGATTCAAGTTTCAACTCTCACAGTGTAAGTTATTAAGGACAGAAAAACAATCTCTTACTCTCTTCTGTCCAAGTCAAGCATGCAAAGACTCTAAGGACAAGAGTAAATTAGAAAAAAAAAAGAATTGCAATGTGACCACATCCCATGCCCCATGACAGCAGTTCTCTCTCTATCTCTCTTTGTCCTTCTAGCTCTGTCTAGTAAGGGCATGCACCCTCTTGCAATAACAACGACAACAACAAAAAGAAGAAAATGAAAGAAAAAGAAAGAAAATGGGGAAAAATGCAGAAACCTAGGCCCCATCCCAGACATTCAGAATTAATCACACATTTTTAAAGGATTTCTGAGTGATTCATATGCATAATTTAAAAAGTACTGCTTTAAATTTAATTGGGAGAAGGTATAGGACAGGAGTTAGTTGAACTGATTATATCTGTATTTTCTCACCTAACTAGATATGTCACAGTACCATAATACAATATTATATTCTATTTGTCAGGCACTCTGTCAGGTACTCTTATATTTATTGTCATGTTTAAATATCACAACAAACCTATGTGATGTGAACTGCTGTTGACATTGTACAATGTTAAACTGAGCTTTTCCCAGACTAAGTAGATAGGGCAAGTTTACAAAGATGGTAACAGATAGAACTTGTGCAATTAATCATATGCCTAGCATATGGCTGTGTGGAGGGAGATTCGAATTTTCCTCATAACTTACACAACAACTGCAGTGGAAAACAAAACAAAACATTCTGCCCTAGATAAAAAAAAAAAAAAAAAAAAAAAAAAAAAAAAAAAAAAAAATCTTACAGTATTTACGTCTTTAAAATAGTCTCCAATTTCAAAACGCTCTATGTCTGACAATCCAAAAATTTGTGATTTTTAAAATGGCAGAGAATGCAATAAAAAACTTTGGATGGGTATAGGTACTGGCTACTCATAAACCAAATAAGTTTAATTTAATCTCTATTCATAAAAATATAGACTGTGTTATTAAAAATGAATTTTAAAACTAAGTATGTCTGATGATCACATATATATATGCATTAGAAAACTGTTGACATCTATTTAGAAAGATATATGTCTCCACTTTCCTTTCTTAAAGAAAGGAAAACAGAATCAGGTGTTATAAGTAAATATTTTAACATTTTCTCTTTAGTTACAGCTATTCTTGAGAAATTATAAAGCTAACAGCTGCTCTACTTCACAGAAGTGGTGGGAGGGATCAAAATTTGAGCAAAAAGTAAAGGAAATACTAGTTATTTTCCTATATTCAAGTTCATAACTAATATAATTTAAAATAACATAAAACTACTGCTTATATGTGAAGCACTGTCACACAAAGATAATCTAATCTTAACCATTAAATAAGGGTCAGTTTTATTCAAATGAGGAAAGACAATTGCTATGTGTTGGCGCCAGGATTTAAACCCAGGGAGGCTAGCTCCAGTTCTCACGGTTTATGCTCCATAATTTTAGGAAAAGCTTCCTTTTATCTCCCAGTATATTTAACATATTTCATATTCCCTTCCTCTTCGAGATAGAATATAAACATAATTTTATCTTTGAACTCTTTTAGAGATGTATATGATCATCTCTATAGTCACACTGACTTAATGGTCTTATAAGTGAGATTAATGGCTTAGGTTTATTTGATCAATATAGATGAATTATGCCTTTAGTGCTTAGCCTCTAGTTTGTTTTTATTTTTTTAAAACCTGAAAGATAAACTATACTGTAATTTGTTTCCTTGCACCACCTAGTGGACTTAAATGACAATTGCGGCGGTAGTATAAATTATTACAGATCAATCAGATGTCAAAGTTTCAACTGTATCTAAGGAATTGCTCCTACGATAAGATTTCCGATCACAATAATGCAAGCACTTAACTGTTTTTTTTTTTTTTTTTTTCATTTTCAGGGGAAATCAACTAAGCACGGCTGCTGAATTCATTAGAGAAAGTTAAAATCTACAAGCAAAATAACATAAAATAGTATCTTTCCAGTCTTTTCACAGAGAGAACGAAAACCTAGTAAGAGTTCATCCCTTCCCACAGTTTCCCTGTATTAAGAGGCTCCCGAGGCAGCTGCGCGGACCGACCAGCCCCGCGAGTCTGCGCGGCGCCAGTGCGCAGGCGCGTTGAAGAGCGGAAGCGGGGAGGCGGGGCTAGGCTCGAGCAGGGAGCGGAAGAGGCCGGGGCGGCTCGGTGAGGCGCTGAGACCGTTTGGCGGTGAGTCTGGGCCAGACGCACCTCAAAGGCCTAGAACCTGGGAGACACCAAAACAAACGGAAAGACTTGGGGTTCCCGAGCTGTCTTCGCTGCTGCTGCTTCTACTGCTGCCGACGCCTCTCTCCTCGCCGCCGGAGGACCCGGCCCTGAGAGGCCTGTAGGCCTAGGCGGAGCCCGACGTGTTGCTGCCGTGAGTAAAACGAGCGCCCTCTCCACAGTCGTTTACAAATTAAAATGGAGGAAATTTCGTTGGCTAACCTGGATACTAACAAGCTAGAGGCCATCGCTCAGGAGATATACGTAGACCTGATAGAGGATTCCTGTTTGGGATTCTGCTTTGAGGTGCACCGGGCAGTCAAGTGTGGCTACTTCTACCTGGAGTTCGCAGAAACTGGTAGCGTGAAGGATTTTGGCATTCAGCCAGTGGAAGACAAAGGAGCGTGCCGCCTCCCTCTTTGCACCCTTCCTGGAGAACCTGGGAATGGGTCTGATCAGCAGCTGCAACGCTCACCTCCGGAATTTCAGTAGCTGCAGCATGGGAGAGCCTGAGAGTGACCAGGACAGTAACATAGACTGGTCCTGTGGCTTGGAGGAATAAGCTAAGTAGAAAAAGAGTCAGACAAAAGTCCCAATTCCCTTTGAAGAGCCTAGCAGTTAAAATTCCAAAGTGGAGAATTTAAGATTGTGGATACTGAAGTGTATTACCTGGAGCCAACTTTTGGAACGCTGAGCAGAAGTTGCACAGCCTGAATACCATGCAGTGTGTGTTGATCTGTGAATACACCAGGATGTGCTCAGGATCTCTATACTGCCCCCAGTGCATGGGTGAGCAGTTGTGTGCCCAGCGTATAAAATCCTTTGGTTCCTCAGCTTTTCTGTCTGCCTGAAGTCAAGGGCTTCCCGGACAGTTTGGACATTATTGATGGTCAGACAGTAATTAGTGGACTTCAGTAAGACTTTTCTTCTGGTCTCTGAGCCTCCAATTTGGGCTTCTCTGAGACAAACAAAAGTCAGGTATGACATCTGGATATTCACAGTTTTAATTTGGGAAAACCAAGAAAAATAATTCCAGTTGAATTTGATAGGGAAATTCTGTGGCCTTGACTCCAACAAGAAGAAAAATCAGAACCGTCATTTTCCAGAGGTCCAGCATTTACATTGATTTCAACGGACTTGGAGGAAAGGTCTAGCCTTTGGCTGAGCAGAGCCTCTTCATTGCCTTTTTACCCAGTGGCATAGCCTTGGCAAGTGGACAACGTGGTTGCCCAGACAGGCTCATTCTTTAGTTAAGATCCCTGGGTAGGTAGTAGGGACATCTGCAACTATGCACGATCTCTCAAAATGCAAGATTCGAATCTGGATGTATTATGAAATGGATCTAAGATTGGTGGGGCAGTCATTTCTTACTCTGTGTTACTGGTTATCTAGCCACTTCATGGGTCTGGCTTGGTCATTATGCCACGTACCTGCCTCCCACCCAGAGGCAGTCCTGAGCTATAGAAGAGCATCATGGCTGTTGAGGAGAGTGATTTGAAAACTGAGCCCAGAGGGGACCTTTTCCAGCTGCCCTCAATAATGTAAAAGGATTAGTGCTAGGAGCCAAGGAGTAGGACTGGGTCATCTGTCATCTGACTGTGCAGCATCCTGTCGAATGCCTCTGTTTGGTTAAGCAGTTCAGAGCTCTTCTGTGGCGAACATCCAGACTGTCTCCACCTTTTCTGCCCTTCACAGAGGACAGTCCTTTCCACTTGGTCCCATTTGGACCCTGACATTAAGAGCATTCCTTTTGTTGCTGAAAGTCAGGGAAGGACGTCCAAAATGGCCTGGCTTCAGGAAATGGGATAGGAGAGAATGGGAAATGAGAGCTACATATTAAAATTACCCTCTACTCCCTGAGTGAGGGTTTATGAAGTATAGAGGGGTGGGAGCCCCAGTGAGCGGAATGGTGCTGCTTTATTTGAAATGTTTTCTTACCTCATTCTGTGCCCAGTAAGGGGCCCAGCCTCATCTGTCTGGCTTGGCCACTTGTTCCTCCTGTCCCCTGCTCCACTGCCTATCTGGTGCAGTTCATGACCCCAGGTGCTGCTTGCCCCTACAGCTTTCACATTGACCAGTTTCCATTCATCTCTCTTAGTACTCCCGCTTCTGAAGCCTGCCTACTTTCCTTTTCTTTGGCCACCTCTTAAGTTGTTTTGTTTTTTACCGTTTTTGTGGAAGAATCTTTGTAGTTCTCTATGTTGGGATTGAAATGGAAAGATAATTTAATTTGTACTTAAAAGGTAGGGTTATGCCTAAGCATTTCTTCTCTATAGGACTGCCTTGCTAGTATGCCCTTCTGCTGTGTCTTAATTCATAAAGAGGTATTTTCCCACCTCTGTTTGGATACTGCCTCTTAGGCCCTAAAAAGAAGAGCAGTAAAAGCTGACACACACAGAGATGGAGTTGGTCCTGATCCACTTTCTCTAACCCTTGTGGTGCATGTATCTTTCCTTATCTTGGAAGGAACTATTTGGAATGTATGGAATGACTTAGAGAATATACTCTAGAGGGTTAAGGAAGCCCTAGAGATTTGGCCTTGAGACTATCTATTATTGCCTTCTCCCTCTATAGTTGTTTTAGCCATAGTTGATGTTTCCTTACAGATTGGTCTTCAGTTACGGGATTGTGATAATTTAAAAAATAAACCTTGGTAGAAGTTAAAATAATTTGGTATAACTTTGCTTTTGACTTTTTATAGGCATCTTATAAGAGGATGCAGAGGGAAAGGAGATAATTTAAGTTAGATTCTGGCTTCCAATATTTCAGGAGCAGTAGAGGAGAAAGGCCATTGTCCTATTCCTTCAGATAGGGAACTCAAATTGTGACATTACTGTTTCTTTTCTGGCCTTATCTCCTTCAGGTTAGAGGAGGAAGAAAAGGGAAATACTTTTTTGAAGAATGGTTTTTCACATTACCTTCCTCTTAGTTTTTCACTCCCCACCATTAGGGCATCAGCCTCCTCTCCTAGATGGGTTTCAGGTAGCTCCCCAACAGGTGCCCTGAGATGACACACTTCTTTTGGGGAGGGAATGCTCCCTACCATATAGTTGACAGTGGTTAGGAACTCTCCCTTTCTCTACTTTCTATCCCTCTAACAGCAGAATTCCTATCTTTCCCTCCTCAATTAAGTGTATTGATCACCCTGTAATCCTATTATGTATCTGAGTGTGTGTGTGTGTATGGGGAAAAGGGGATCTTTAAAATTTCTGTGGTTTGTGGCTTTTTCTTCCATACATTAGTTCCCACCACCGCATGCCCAGGGGCCACTGCCTGGCATTATCGCATGCTGGGATCATTGGGGGAGGGTAGTGAAGCTCACCACTGATCTTTGTTTTGGAGATCTTATTTTTGCATAGTAGTCCATCCAATACAGGTAGCCTACTAACTGTGTATTCCCCTTGTCCCTATGGCTGCTGGTGTAAATAAACTGCATTTCCCCATTGGTAAATAGTAATAATAAAGAAAATTTTAAAAAATGAATTTAATTGGTCTCTGTATGTTCATCTTTTAAAAATGTACACTTTTTAAGGCATTGACAGTAAAGTGGTGATTTATAGAACCTTAGTCTTTCACTCTGAACGGAAGTTATATCAAAATAGATTGAAGAATTGGGCCCAGTCTTATTTCTCAGTTTAGTCTATCTAAATTGTTTTCAGTGACTAGTGAATGAAACAAATGATACACACTCGTTTCCTTTTCCATAAAGTTAAGAAAGTGATAAAAATAAGTGAAATCCTGGTTTGTCACTGAAAGTCCACTGTAAAAGATCAATGTGAAAGGAAACCAGCTAACTGCTGGTCCCAGATTTTAATTCTTTTATGAAATAATACACCAAAATTCAGTGGAAAAATAAAATTTTCCAATATGTTGGAATAAAATTATAAATAGAGGATAGGATGCTTATGGATAGAAAGTGCAGTATTATTGCTCCAAAGATAAGAATTGAAAGCAATCTTGATTAAGCAAATAGACATTGTCATGGAACTTTGCAAACTAATTTTAAGACTGATATGAATAATTGGGACCAGCAGTTGGTGTAATGTCTATGTCACTGGACTCCCATGTATTCGACTGCGGTTCAAGGCCCGGACCCAGTGGCTTAAACTCACACTGGGCACGTGTGCATGTGTGCCCAAGATCCCAAGAGGAGAAGGGATTGCAGCGGGGCCATCCCCCCGGGGGGTGATTTCTCATTTTCTGTCTCTGTCTTTATGTCGAGCGCACGTGCCCTATAGCAAAAGCCTCTCAAAAAAAAAAAAAAAAAAAAAAAAAAAAAAAAAAAAATATATATATATATATATATATATATATATATGAAAAACCAAGTGCAAACAATAGACATCTTTTTGACAAATAACGAATATCTTAACATCTATTGTTGTGTTGCAAAGACAGTGGAACCGAATAAAGTTTAGAATTAGATGGAGAAGACATGTGTGTCATCCTGATGTATGACTAAATTGATATTATAGTCAGTGGATTGTAAACTAATATGTTATCCTGGTACAGGTTATCCATAAATAATAAAACTGTATAAAAGAAATTAAAAAAAAATATATATATATGTGTGTGTGTGTGTGTGTGTATATATATATATATATATATATATAAACTATTCCAAACAAAAAAATTAATTTGCATGTGGATTGAAGATTTAATATGGAAAATTTCGCGAGTTACATTTCTAAAGAAATATATAGGATATATTTAATTGAAAGAGAACAATTTAAATACATAAAAGTACCAAACAGAGAATAGATTGATATATTAGACCATAATAAAATTTTAATATTCTGTTGATTAAATTATACTAGAAGCAAACAAATAACCTGATGTACTAGTAGTTTTGCAGTTCTTGTAACTAGTAGTTAATAATATAATTATGCAATCAACAAATTTACAAAGTGACACTTTATTCTTAGAAGAAGAAATCCAAGTGGCTGAAAAATGATGTGAAACATTCACTTAGGTTTACATAAATGCAAACTTTTTAAAAATGAAATTCAATGTACACATTAACTATAGTTAAAATACAAAACCGTGATGACATTAACTCTGAAAGCCATATGGAGCAATTAAAACTTTACACACCACTGGTGGACTGTAAATTGGTAAAAAAATGTTATGGAAAACAATTTGGAAATATCTATTGCAGTTGAACACAAGTATAACCATAACCACAGTGTTCTCACCTCTTGCAGTACTTCATGTAATGAGAAAAAAATGAAAACAACAAATACTTATCAAAAATATATACAGTCACTATACAGAAGTGAAAATAAATTAACCAGGGCCCACAAATAACATTTTTAGCAAAACATATGTTCTTATAATTTGTTGTCTCATTTGAAGCTTAACAAAATATGTAAATCAATGCCATACATTATTTAGGGATGTATGCGTATGTAATAAGTTTATCAAAAATGCTGGGCTAGCCTTGACTTCCACATGTTCTCGATGCAAAACATTTGGGTAATGAAGAAATTGTAACAAAGATACTACAGGTAAATGCATTGCTACCCTTCAAAGGAAGTAATAGAAGTGCCTAGAATACCCATTCTTTGCTTTAACACACCCATACGCACACACGCACACTAGACTTACAAGTGAAAACAGAAAATGAGACTGCACTGGAAAAAAGTAGATACTATATGGTGGGTCTGGCAGGTAGTATGGTAGTTAAGGGCACTGGGCTCCTGCAAAGCCGACTATGGTTCAAGTTCCAGATCTGGCAGCTTGCTTGCGCGTGCGCTCTCTCTCTCCCCACCTCTCCCACGGTCAAATTAAATAAATAAATAAAGGTAAATAAAATAATTGTTTTTTAAAAAGATACCATATGGGAATGAGAGGCCTTAATTATCACAAATTATAATAAAAAGGGCTGGCAGGTGACTCAGTGGCTAGGGTCACTGGACTCCCCCATGGCTACCATGATTCAAGTTCCAGACCTGGTGGCTGCTTTCTCACTCCCTGCCTCCTTCCCCTCCCACCCCACCCCCATCTCTCTCTGGTCAAATTTAAATAAATAAATAAATAAAGTGAAATTAAAAACAAAATTATAGTAAAAGACACTGAAATAGTGTCTGCATCATTGGTGAAAAGATGTGCAGAGTGAAACTAAATTATAAATGGATAGATAGATAATTGATAAATGATAGGTAGGTAAAGACAAATAGAAAGATGGCTTCCTTCAGAGAAAATAGATGAGAAAGTGGGTAAAACTTTGCCAAGACATGAGGTGAAGTAAATTAGTTAAAATGATAATGTCATCGTCACTAACATTTCCTTTGGGAATTTGCTTGCATACATTTGTTTTCACATAGTTTCCTTACCCTATCAGTCAAGAGAAACCTCTGCCTGAGAAATAATTTATTCAAAATACCCTGGGCTACCTAACAGAATTTTAGCCCCTCAATATTTTCACAAAATTTAAGCATGCAATGAAATGTCTATTTCTATAAAGATTATAGTCATCAGACTCAGCAACTACATAATTCTGTTTACTAGAAAGGCATTCTAATTCTGTAGTTTATTCTGACTCTACAGAATTAGAACACTTCTTGTAAGTAGAATTATTAGATACAGAGTATGAAATCTTTAATAGATGTAATTCTAACCATGAACAAAGAACAGGAAAGAATGATGATGCATTTTTAAAAACTAAAGTAATAGAATTTCTAAAAATGAAAAGTTATGCCAATCAAACTAAAAACTCAGGGTAAAATTTATGTTGAATCAAACTGGAAAAAGTAAAAAGAATTAGAATGAAGTTTGTGTTGCCTCCTTGTCTTCAAAAGGTAAACGTTTTTAAAAATAATAATCTGGACCAGCCGGTGGCATGGTAGTTAAGGCAGCTGGATCCCACATGGCCAACAGCATGGTTGGAGTTCCAGACCTGGCAGCTTGAAAAACATGCCATGCATGTATATGTACGTGCCTAAAATCTTGAAAGGATAAATGGAAAAGAGATTGCAGCACGACCATGCCCCATGAGGGGTGTATTCTCTCTTCCCTCTTTCTCTATCTCTAGTGAGCACGCAAATCCTGTAGCAAGATTTAAGAAACAATAATCAAAAAGTGAAAGTACAGCAGAGGAAAAAAAAAAGAGGTACCACTGGAAGTGCAATTAAATATTAGAAGATGGCAGATCATGGGATAGGGTCACTGTTAACATTTTAGAGGCCTAAGATGTGCAGCATGAGAAACTCAGTCAAAAAGAAATGATCAACCTTAATGAGGAAATTGGTTATTCTGAAAAAAAGGACGAAAATATTTTAGAAAGAATAAAGATGACAATAAATTTGACATTAACAGATATGTCACCGATACTTGAAAATGTTAATGGTAACAAGTTGTATGTTGGGCAGAATTCTAAATACGGTCTCAAGAATTGAGTGCTGTGGTTATTCAACTGCATAGTAATCTAAGTACTGCTGGAAAGGAATTTTTTACCTGTAATTGAAGTCTCAGTTCATTGATTTTAAGCAGTAGAGAATATTTGGCTAGTTTTGGAGAAATGTGAGCAGTTAAAGAGAGTTTTCTCCACGTGGTTATAGTAGAAGATGTCAGAGTGATTTGAAAGGTGGAAGATTCAGTGTGCCATTTCTGGCTTTGAAGATGAAGAGGGCTACATGAGAAAGGATGTAGGTGTATTTAGTACTTGACAGTGACCTTTAGCTGACAGCTCTCAAGGAAATGGAAACTCAGACGTATTGCAATAAATTGAGGACTGAATTCTACAACCTTAATAAGCTTGGAAACAGATTCCTCCCCAGAGTTACCTAATTAAGAGCTTGGCCTAACTAACAATTTATTTTCAGCATTGTGGGACCCTGAGCACAAACCTCAGCTAAACATGCCCTGACTTCTGACCTAGAAAGCTATGACGAATGGGGTCATTGAAGCAGCAATGTGTGGTAAGTTTTTATACAGCAATAAAAAAATTAATACAATTGTAGCTGATCCAAATTTAGGCATATGACAGTTCAAGACATAGAAATTATGTGTCCTGTGTCATGATTTATATATGAAAATAAGATAAGCATTCTTTAACCTACTTTTGTAAGTTTTGTACATATAAAACATCTATTTGCAATGTTTCTTAGTTTAAAATTACAGTGAATTTAATAAATACTGGTTTTACAACTGTTAATATTTTTCATTTCTCCTTATGCCAACTACTGACAATAAGAGAATTTTTAAAGTTTTTTTTTTTTTTTTTTTTTTTTTTTTTTTCAATTGTGCCAGAGGGGGTTGTGTGTGGCTATCAGACAGAGACAGGGGGGAAGAAGGAGAAAGCATAGTCTGATGGGGTGTGGTCATACTGCCCTTCCTTCTCCATCTCTCCATCCTGTTGGTATGTTTTTCAAGCTGCTAGAGCAGAATTTGAAACACATAGTCCCATGTGGGACCCAGCTTTTTTAACTACCAGCTCACTGGGCCCAAGTTTTGGTCTTGGTTTGCTATAGGGCACATTTTCTAACCAACGGAAGAGGTGAGAAAGCGAGAAACCACCCCTTGGGAAGATGGCCTTGCCACAATTCCTTCACCTCCATTCTCCTCTTAGGACTTTTGGCATGCATACACAGTGCCTCACATGATTTTCAAGCCACTGTGTAGTTGACCATGTGCAATGAGCCACCTTAAACACCGCACCATCTGCTGGCCTTGCCTGCCAAGTTTTTTCATTATTGTTATTTATTTATTTATTTTAATTTTTACAAAGTAAAAAGTATAGAACATATTTTTTAATAGAAAACTTTACATTTTTTAAAGAATTGTTTGTTTATTTATTTATTTTTACATGAGTTTTGCCAGAGAAAGACAGAATGAGAGAGAGAGAGCAAGCCACCAGGTCCAGGACTCAAACTGTGGTCAGCTATGTGGTAATTCCAGCACATTAACCACCATGCCACCTGTTGGCCCAGAGAACTTCTTTACATTTTTTGTCTGTTAAATGTTTCTTACCTTTGCTCCTCCCAGCCGCCCTCTACCACCCACTTTCCCTTACAGTCTTTGGTGTTTACACTTAATTCTCTCTACTATCACATCTTTGGCTGTTTGTTTTGTTTTGTTTTGCTTTGTTTTGTTTTGAAGGTTTTTGCCATAGGATATGTGCACTCACCAGAGAGACAAAGACATTGACAGAGAGAGTGAGAAATCATCCCCCGGGGGAGTAGCCATGGGCATTTCTTTTTTCTCCATTCTCTTGGGATTTGGAGCATGCTTGCACACAGGCCCACTGTGAGTTTCAAGCCACTGGATCTGGGATTCAAACCGTGATCGGCCATGTGGAAGTCCAGTGCTTTAACCACTATGTCACTGTTGGCCCTTATTTAATATTTTAACAATTTTTTTAAACAAATAAAAATTTTCAGTTACTAAATGGTCCAGCCTGCTGTTATAGTCCATAGCAAACTAAACTGGACTGTGGAAAGCCACATAGTTGACTGCAGATTCAAATTCCGGGGTAGGCTGGAAAACATACCTACAGTATACTGATGTATCCAAGATCCTGAGAAGGAGGGCCTGGCAAAGGGGATCACAGAACAATGAACCTGCTGAAGATTCTCTGACACTGTTGGTCTGTCTCTCTCAGCACACATGTACTATCATGAATCATATAAATTTTGAACAGTCACTGAATGATCTTAATTCCTTCCATTTATTAAGATTACTTTGCATAATTTCCATTTGTATGGTTATTTTTACATTCCTACAATATACTCCTAGTTCAGAGTTAAATTTAGCTAGCCTGCTTTTGCTCTCACAGCTATATAAATGGCTACAGTTCAAGGACTTGCCTGCAGACCAAGACTTTAACAATTCAAAGGAGGATTAGTGTTGCCTTCCTACTAAAGTACTTCCCTTACAGCTAATTTTTCTTTTTGAATTAAACTACTTCCATTACTTCTGCTTGGTATTGGATTCAACAGTGATTCAACAATTGATTTAGACTTTGTGTAATAGGTTGGTAATAACATTAAACTCAGTCTTGATTCTACAACAAATTGTGTGATCTCAATCAGATTTTCTGCCTCTCTGGGGCACATTTCTTTATTGATAAATTGATAGGTTTGAATGAAATAATTTCTTGGTTCTATTCTATCTTTATCCTTCTGTAATTCTATAAACTAAAAAGATGGAAAATCACCACCAAACCTATTTTATTCCCCACATTAGCTTACAATCTATTACAAAGGATTTGGCACAGTTAGATCATGTTGCCACATCAATCTGATTTTCTGTTTTGTAAATTGTTCCAATTCTATAATAACAAAAAGAATGAAGTTTGACCCTCAATAACCCCACATACAAAATATTAATTCAAATTGGATCAACAACATAATTATAAAAACATAAAACTCAGGAGAAAATATAGGGGTAAATCTTTTTTTTTTTTTGAGAGGTTTTTTTTTGTTGTTTTTTTTTGTTTTGTTTTGTTTTTGCCATAGGGCGCATGCGCTCGCCAGACAGATGGAGAGAGACAGAGAGACAGAAAGCGAGAAATCACCCCCCAGGGGGGATGGCCACACCGCAATCCCTTCTCCATCATTCCCCTCTCGGGATCTTGGGCATGCACGCACACGTGCCCGGAGTGAGTTTTAAGCCACCAGGTCCGGGACACGAACCGCGGTCGACTATGTGGGAATCCAGCAACATAGCCATTACGCTAACTGCTGGTCCCTAGGGGTAAATCTTCACCTCTGATTAGCAATGGATTTTAGACTTGACTAAAAGTATAAGTAACAAAACAGAAAATAGATTAATTGAACTTAACTAAAATTTAAAACATGTACATCAAAGGATATTATTAAGAATATGAAAGCAGACGTAATGGCTATGTCGCTGGACTCCCACGTAGTCAACCGCGGTTCGAGTCCCGGACCCGGCGGCTTAAACTCACGCCGGGCGCGTGTGCGTGCGTGCCCAGGATCCCGAGAGGAGAATGGAGGAGAAGGGATTGCGGCGTGGCCATCCCCCCTGGGGGGTGATTTCCTGCTTTCTATCTCTCTGTCTCTCTCTGTCTGTCTGGCGAGCGCACGCGCCCTATAGCAAAAAAAAACCTCTCCAAAAAAAAAAAAAAAAAAAAAAAAAAAAAAGAATATGAAAAGACAATGTTTTAGTCCACTTTCCTGATGCTAACAAAGGAATACATGCTGAGTAATTTATAAAGAAGTTTATTAGTTCACTGCTTTGGAGGTCCAAGGTAAAGTGGCTACATCTGGAGAAGGTCTTTTTGTTAGTATGGATTCTCTGTAGCAGCTATGTTCATGAGTCTATCTCATTCTCTCTCCTTGTAAATTCACCATATTTCAGTCATGGCCACCCTGATGACTGTAATCAAAACCTAATTACTTTTCTCCAATTTTAGTTTTTATCATAGGACATGTGTACTCACTGGAGAGAGACAGAGATAAAGAGAAGAAAAGTGAGCAATTACGTCCCAGTGGTATGGCCACACTATAATCCCTTCCCCTCCATTCTCTTAGGATCCTGGGAATCCACACACATGTGCCCTGAATCATTTTTAAGCCACCTGTTCCTAGACTCAAACAGTGGTTGGCCTTGTAGCAATCCAATGCCTTAATCGCCATGCCACCTGCTGGCCCAACTAGTTTGCTTTTTTTATATTTTGGTTTAATAAAAATTAGGAAGGTAGGGCCAACCAGTAGTGTTGTGGCTAAGGCAGCTAGATCCCACATGGTCAACTATGCATTTGGAGTCCTGAACATACTGGGTATGTGTGCCCAAAATCCCAGAGGGAATGGAGAAGTGATTGTGGCATGGCAATCCTCTCCAAGAGGATCTCACTAAACCTCTCTCTATGGGGAGAGGACATGCCTTATTGCAAAAAATAAAAAATTAGGAAGACCCTAATTAATGGAGCATTAAAATACTAGTTTATTTTGGTGGAAACATTTTAAAATCCACACATGGTCTTGTAATACTACACATTTTTCCATGAACTTTTTGAAAAACCTTTGTATTTCTAGATTTTCCTATAAGATTCCATGTATGCCATGCATTTCTGACATGAAAACTAATGCTTCATTGTGTGTGATGTTCCCTTTTGTTGAATTCTAGCAAAGCAATGGTTTGCCTAAATTAAGAATTTATTGCTTATTCATAATTTATGTGAATATTGTATAGTTTACAGTTGTTAGGCTTTGGAAATAATTGTGAGGCATTTTAGATTTAGATAATTATTTATATAATAATTCTTTATTTAATTGATAATTAATGATAATTTTAAAATTTAATTCTTAATATAGTGTAAAAACCTGATACATTCTATTAGCTATTTTCCTCATCAATATCATAGATATTCTATAGAATAAAGATTTCTAGGCCCAGCCATGGTGGTACAGGCAGTAGAGTGCCACTGTGTGACGCTGGAGCATATGAAAAAGCTGTGATGGTTAAAGTCTGGACACCCAATCACATTGCTGACTGCAGTTTTAGTCCTGGACCTGGCAGCTTGCTTTCTTACTTTCACTCTCTCTCTCTGTCTTTCTCTGGTCAAATTAAAAAACAATAATTACAAATAAAGTTTAATAAAATACTTCTTAAAATAAAGAAAGAAAAGCCTTGGTTTCAGCTCCTGGGTTGACCTGCACACATGGATCTAGCTAGCTGAAGGGCTTGGGGCAGGAATGTGGTGAAGGAGAATGCAGCATGACAAATCCCCCTGTGGGTGTCCCTCTTTCTCTCTCTTTTTGCCTCTCTCTATATATATTGTCAAATAATACACTTTTTAAAAAAGACTCTTAGGGTCGGCTTGTGGTACGGTGGTTGAGGCAGCTGAACTCCACATGACCAACTGTACTGTTCAAGTCTTGGTCCCCGCAGCTTGGAAAGCGAGCAGGGCTTCAGCAAGTGTGTGCCCAAGTTACTGAGAGTGATGGAGAAAGGACTGAGGTGTGGCCATCCCCTGTGGGGAGTGCTTTCTCACATTCTCTTCTGTCTCTAGATAGCACAGTTACCTAATAGCAAATTTAAAAACAAAACAAAACAACCTTTTAAAGATCAAGACACACTAAGCAACCTAATTTTATCTTTTATCAATTTTAGCTTTGTAGTTTGACTTTATAATAGGATTATTTTCTCCATTTAATTATTTGTCACTTTTATAACTGTGACTTCTTGCTCAAATTATAGCAAAATTGCAAAATGTAAATTTGGGTCAGAAATAAGTAGAGTATTATTTTATCAAATAGTCTTTTTTTCTTAATTCAAATATTCATTGACTAAAATGATAAAACATTTTTTAAAGAATTATTTAATTTTTTATTTATTCATCCATTTATTATTTTCATTTGACCAAAGAGAAAAAGAGAGAGAGAGAGAGAGAGAGAGAGGAAGTGAGAAAGCAAGCCACCAGGTCCAGAACTTGAACCGTGGTCGGCCATGTGGGAATGTCCAGCGCCTTAACCACCACACCACCTGCTGGTCCCTGATAACACATTTTTAAAATAAGAGTATTTCTTAATCTTTTTATGCTAGTATACCATCTGAACATTTTCAAGATACTTAGAAAAAATAGTAAGCACATAAGTTGACTGTAAACAGTTCTCAAACCTATTTTGTATTACAAAATAAGATGCTTAAAATTAAAGTCAATTTTATACAAGAAAACTGAAAGACATAACATATAAGGCACATTGTAATATCTTTACAAGCACTGAAATTTTATAATTCTTGCTCTCAAAAATTATGATCCAAGATTTTTCATCTTGGAAGGGAAGATGGCTATGCCACAATCACTTCTCCATTCTACCTTAGAATTTTGTACAAACGTACACATACACCCCAAATGTTTTTTTAAAGAAATAATATGACAAATACATGATTACATTACCCAAATATTTAACATTTAACTCCAATTGTTATTGGCACCAGTCTCTCTCTCTTCGTTTTGTGTGTGTGTGTGTGTGTGTGTGTGTGTGTGTGTGTTTGGCATGTGTGATTGAGAGCATAAGCATGGGCATGGAAGAAAGGAGAAGGAGAAAGCACCACAACACAGTCTTATTACACCAGGATCCCTCGTTCCCAGCCTTCCAGTTCCTCAGGATCCTAGGTGCCCACGCTTGAACCCAGCATGTTCCCAGGCCTACTCAGGGATCTGAATTTGGGTTAGTGTTGTGGCTTCCCACATCACAGTCCAGCATACTCTGAGCTACACTACCCAGGCTGGGTCAACACTAGCTTCTTTTTGTTTGCATATTTGCCGGGGACCAGCCTCGGCGGGGGTGGGTTATCTCGACGGAGGCGGCGCAGGTGAACAGAAGACACAGGCCTCGATGCCTTTTCACGCACGTCCTATGCCGGACACCCCTCAAAGATCGCTCTCTGAGGAGTGACAACTGCTAGGAATCATCGTGCCTTTTTATTGAAAATGTGTTACATGCAAGTAAAGGGAGAGGGGCTATGTGTTTCAATTATCAGCTCATAAAGGTTTTAACAAAAGGGAATATAGATTCTATTCAGGGTTGGATTAAGGGTGGGTCTCGTGCAGTTCAGGGTTGGATTAAGGGTGGGTCTCGTGCAGTTCCGCATTTGTAGGTGGGTCTCCATGGAATTGTAGGTGGGTCTCCATAGAATGCAGTTTTGGGAAGGCGGTTCCGGTAAGCAGAGATGATTATCAGCTGATGCGGCGCAGCAGCCATTTTGTGATTACCAGGAATGGCTCTGAGAAAAGAAAATCTCAAGAATAGATATTAGTTCCTCTGGATCTTAATAAAGAATAATACTTACATAGTTTTATAGGGATCTAAAACTTGATTTGAGGAGTCCTAAAATATTTATCTATTTCGCTTGGTGAGGGTGGAGGTGTCCTGGGCCAGTTTTGGCCTAATCCTATTTTAAGTAAAGAAAGGATTAAGTTTACCTTAAATGTATTTTGAAGGGCCTTCCAAAGGTCAAGATTATTTCTGCCTAGATAGAACTTCAGCCCACCCACTACTGTGACCATGGAGATAAAGCATTGTAATTAATAGTAGGTGATTATAGCAAAGGGGAGCGGTCGGGGGAGTTCCTGGAAAATTTTATCATATACTCAGGATGTATAAGAGAGCTATGCGATTCTTTTATAGTAGCAAATTGGGGAGTCAGAGGGGATTTTTGAATCAGTGTGAAGGAACCTTTCCTTTGCATTAGGAGTTTAGTGTTCATTTGAAAGGGCTGTATAGCATGAGCAAAAATGCCAGTCTGAAATAATATACAGTAGTCTCTGCTTATCTGCAAGAATATATTCCAAGGCCCCCAGAGGATGCTTAAAATCACAGATGGTGCTGAAAGCCACAAATACTGGTGTTTTTTATACATACATACTTATGATGAAGTTCATTTTGTAAGAGGTGTGGTAAGAGATTAACACAAATAACTGCAATGATATTAGCAACCTCAGCATACTTTTTTTTTCTTTCCTTATTAAGTCAAGACATTACACCTTTTAATTTAAAAGAAATACTTTATGGCCTCTCTTTGGCATTTACAAAATGCCAGCATTACTGCTCTTGTGTTTTGATGCCATTAATAAGGAAATCTAAGAGTTCCATGAACATGAGTACTATAATACCAAAACAATCAATCTAATAGCCTAGAGGGCTAGTAAGTGACTAATGGGCAGGTGGCATGTACAGTGTGGATATTCTGAAAGGAATGACTCATGTCCCAGGAGGAGCAGAGTGGAATGGCGTGAGACTTCATCACACTATTCGGAAAGACACACAATTTAAAATGTATTATTTCTGTAAATATATTAATTAATTTTTTTTCTTTAATATGTTTATATGGCTATTGATTATGGGTAACTGAAAATGCAGAAAGTGAAATCATGGATGGGAGGCTGCTACAGTATGGAAAATATGAAGTAATTCAGTTTGTCACCTTACCATTTCCAAATTAATGTTCATAATTAATTGTTCAGGTATATTCATAGTTTAGCAATTAATGCATATTTTAACATCTCTCAAATACTATTTCCTAGTTTGTTTTTGTCTCTTAATACCAACAGTTTTCCCAGTTCCATTCAGCCAAATTTTGGATTCAAGAACTTCACATTTTTGCAACAGACATGATGATTCACTTGCAAGAGACATATTGAATATTCATACATTTTTTTAAAAAATCTTAATTTTTCTCATCTACATTAGCAGTGATAATTTTTCTTTTGGGTTATAGCAGCTGGGTACAAGAAAAATAGATTTATAAATCATCCGTTATGATTTATTTCTAAGTTGGTTTTGAGATCTCTCTCAAAAGAAACTTTCATCCATTCTCTAGAAGATAGCCATTCTCTAGAAGAGTCGTGAAGGAAAAAAAGATTTGTCACGTGTTTTAGGTGAGACACATGAAGAAAAAAAAATGAAAGTGCATGACACAGAAGAAATTGATTGTTCACAGGTTTCAGAAAGGTCAGGAGGCACTGAAGAGAGGCCAACAGGAAGTCTGGACGTGGCAGGGAGCTCAACCTGTGGAGGGGTAGCAAAAGTGACAGAGAGAGAGAGAGACAGAAGAAGAAAGAAAACGAACCTGTAGGATCATGCCTTTATTCAGGTCCATAGATATTGCAACTTAGGCTTTCCCAGTTGTAGACTGACTTGCTTAATGAAAACATGCAAAACTCTGGTGTTGACTATTAGGCGTTATCAGAGACAGCAGCTGTAGAGTGTGTTGGGTTTTGATTCAGTTAGATTAAGAACAAGTAGGCTATATTGCAAATGACCACACTAGAAAGGGAAGTTAACTAGACTAGAGTGACAGGATATGACTGGATTTCAAATAACTCATGTCAGAAAAATGAATGCTGAAGCAGCGACTGCATTTAACAAATTTGTGACATTTTTATCAGGATAATACTCTATTAGTGAAGAATAAATAAAAGAGTAAACTTTCTGAATGGCTTACCAGTATTACTTATAGACTGTTAATTATTAACAGGAGGGAAAATAATCTATAGTATAATCTAAACTTTCCCCATGAAAGTAATGCTAACTGGTCTGTAACAGGTATTTGTTTCTACTATTGAGAAAGCTATGAAATAGGCCTAATGGACACTAGAGACCTAAAATGTGGTATATTGGGCACATTTATTAGGTTCAGATGGAAAAAGATAATTAAGCTGCTCTATCTTGTGGATGTATGCAAGTATTTATCAGACCTCCTGTCTCAACAAGGCCCAAATGGTTACAACTAGAGCGATCATACATCCTAGTTTTCCTGGAACAGTCTTGGTATACAATTTTTATGCAGGTATACAATTAGTAGTGCCTTTTCTTTCTTTCTTTCTTTTTTTTTTTTTTTTTTTTTTTTTGAGAGGTTTTTGCTATAGGGCGCGTGCACTCGCCAGACAGACAGAGAGAGACATAGAGACAGAAAGTGAGAAATCACCCCCCCAGGGGGGATGGCCACGCCACAATCCCTTCTCCTCCATTCTCCTCTCGGGATCTTGGGCACGCACGCACACGCGCCCGGCATGAGTTTTAAGCCACCGGGTCCGAGATGCGAAGCGCAGTCGACTATGTGGGAGTCCAGCGACATAGCCATTATGCTAACTGCTGGTTCCCTCTTTTTTTCAGAAAGAGATTTTTTGCTATAGGACGTATGCACTAGCCAGAGAGACACGGAGATACAAAAAGCAAGAAATCATCTCCCTGCCAAGGAGGATGGCCACATCCATTCTCCGTTCTCCTCTCAGGATTTTGGACATGCACGTACACATGCCTGGCATGAGCTTCAAGCCACTGAGGACTCAGACCACTGTCAGCCATGTGGGAGACCAGTGCTTTAACCACTATGCTGCCTCCTGGCCACAGTGGTGCTTTCTTGTCTTTATTTTTTTATATGAATTATTTATTCAATTTTGTTATTATTTTTTCAACTTGCTATAGCATGTGTGCTCACCAGAGAAAGACAGACACAAAGGGAGGGAGAGAGAGAGAGAAAACAAGAAAGCAAGCAGCTATGTTCAGGACTTGAACTGTGGTCAATCATATGTGAGTCCAGCACCTCAACCACCATGCCATCCGCTGACCCCCTTTCTTGTCTTTTTAAAATGTTGTTTTGGACAATAAATCATGAGGTTACTCTAGTCAAAACTCATAGAAAAACTAAGATTTTCTTTTTTAAGGACAGCAAAGACCAAACTATAATGGAAGATATGAAAATCTTCAAAGAAAGTGTTAAATTTACATAAAATATGATCTTTTGTTGATAGTATGTAATTAGTTAGAAGTCAGAAATCAAACTATGATTTGCACCAGCATACAGTCAAAATGTGTAATAGATTAGCTGATGGAGTAAGTCAAAGTACTTGGGGAAATAGAAAGGATAAAGATATTTGAAACTGGAGCTGGCCCCCTTGACAATACACAACTGGGAGGCCAGATCCCACACAACTGGCCATGGTTCGAATCCCAGCCCCATGGCTTGAAAACATGCTGGGTATGTGTGCATACATGCCCCAAATCCTGAAAGGATAAATAAGGGTGGGAAGATAAGGGGTCTTCTAAAGGCAATAGGAAATACATATTATGAAAAATTGTGCATGTTTTCAAGTTTTTTGACATGAAAAAATTTCCATTTTCCAGAAACTTTTTAGAAGCCTTAAAGTTATGTGTTATTGATAGACATAAGATGCTATAGATTGGTGCTATTCAATATAACTGTTTGAAGTCATGGGACTGTTTTATATGTGGAAGTATGTATAAATGTGAGAGTGTAGGATACCATAATGATATATCATACAATACAGATGTGGGCGGGCCAGCAGGTGGCGAGGTAGTAAGGTGTTGGAGTCTCAAATGGCTGACCACTGTTTGAGTCCTTGACCTGGCAACTTGATTTCTCACTCTTCCTCTCTCTCTTCTCTCCTCTCTGGTCAACTTTAAAAATAATAAAAATAAAATTAAATAAAGTAATTTTTAAAAATACATAAGTGGGTCTTCTGGAGGAGGTCATTATATCTCTAACTGAAAACAGAGAAGGGGAAAACATCAGACAAAGTGTGTTTAGGTTTTCAGTCTTAAGTAGATTCTGTTATCTCCTTATATACCTATGGTGGGATCTGTCCCACTACTTACCCAGCTGCTTTCTCTCTCTCTGGTTCCATTTTATCCTGATTTCCTGTATTGAGAATGGAGAAAAAGAACATTTAACAATGAATGTACTTAATACTAATTTATGCAACTGAATAATCCAGCAACACTACAAGTAGAGTGTGGACCCTACAATTTAGGGATTGGTGTGTTGCAACAATGATAAGCATCTGTGTAAATAACTTAAGCTAGTAATCAGTAACAATGTGGAAAATAAAGTTTTCTCGTGATAGTTATGACCATCATCCTCTGCACAGAGAAAGAAAACCAATGTTCTACCACTATTTTGAATTCTTCACATGTCTGCAAATCCTCTCAGGGTGTTATTTCACTCAGTACCTTTGTTGTACCTGTCATGGAAATATGTGGAATTAAAAAAGAAAAAAAAGAAGGTGGTAGACCATTTTTTGTGTGTGAAATTATGAAAAAGGTGGGAAATTTAAAAAATCATATACATCTCTGTGTAACATTATGTCAAGAACATGATTGATATTTAAAATGTCATGTAGTCAATTTTTATATTGAGTGTTAGTGTATTCTCAAGGAGAATAAGTTTTATTCTAATCATGAAAGTGAAGCCACAATATCTCTGAGAGGTAGATACTCTGTCACTTTAAGAATAAGAGAACTGAGGCACAGAGACATTAAGTAATTTAACAAGATCGTATAGATTTGATTCATCTATTATCAAGTGATTTATATTGCTATATAAATCACCACAAACCTGGCAGGTTTAAACATCAAAAACGTATATTCTCACAATTTCATTAAGTTAAGAGTCCGGGTTAAAGTTAACTGTGTATTCTATGTGCCAGGCAGCAATCAGTGTGTCACACAGAGCTGCTATGTCATCTGGAGAACTGGGTCTTCCCAAGTTCATTGGTTGATGGTAGAACCCTTTTCTTCATTATTGTATGCTTGTGGTCCCTGCTTTCTTGCTAGCTATTAAGTGGGGACTACCTAATCATGGGAGTCCTTAAAAGAGAATGAAGCAGCAGGAACGTTCTCCTTTTCTCTGTAAATTACCATGCTGGGAGAGAATGTGGTTACATGGCAAGGACCTGCAGGTGGTATCTAGAAATTGAGAGTAGTGCCCAATTTAGTCTCAGCAAAGAGACTAAATTCTCTTACTATTATTTCAATTACTGAATCTTCTTTCTAGATATTGGTATATGTCAGGTTTTTATTTCATAGAGTGTAAGAATTTTTTTTATTTTAAAATTTTTATTTTTATTCTAATTTATTTTATACTTTCAATAATTGTACATCACTACAGCTTGTAAAATGAATCATCCAACATGAATACACGTCACACCTTTTTTATACAAATGTAAGATGTCACTCTTCTACGCAAATTGAAAGTCACTAGAACTCACGATTTTTGAAACAAGAATGGCAAGTGTAGAAGTGTAGTTTGCCTAGTGCATTGTGTCTCCAAAGAGTAAAATGTAAAGTGTTACTTGGTGGAGAAATGCAAATTATATGGATTAATATTCATCTCATAACTTCCATTTCCTAGTAAGCACTTCAGCAGTTAAAGTTTGATTAATTTATTTACTCTTTTGCGGGGGACAGTGTTAATGAGAACATCACAGCTTTTGTAAAAACCTTAAATGCCTGGTTACAAGAGTGGACAATTATGTAATAATTATTCCCAAGTTTTACTTTTTAATTTTATGTAGAGGAGCAAACTTGTGATTTGGCAGCTTAATATAGCAAAGTTTACAATAAAGCACACAATACCACAAAAAAGCATCTAACAAATCTTGGAGATCTACAATTAAATTTAACCACCAGAACAGAGAAAACCCCTAGTTTTAAAGCATTCTTCTGCACTGCTTGTATATTCTATCATTTATTTTTACTCTTATACTTGCTAAAACTAATTCTTATTAAGATTTTATCAACCCTGACATGTCTGTCTTTGCCATCATGGACACCGAATAAAAAATTTGAATGTTGACTTATTTCTTTTAGTGACCAAAGAATAGTGGTCAAATCTCAAATCTATTTAGAACAGTAGATAATTTAGTGTGCCTGATAATGTCACATTTCAGTAGATTTTTTTTTATCAAGTACTTTTCAAGAGTTCACATATTGGAAACATCATTTTTAGATTTGAGAACAAAGACAGCTCATTTATTAGGAAAATAACAACTAGTTTATAAATCATGTAAGCTATAATTTTAAATGCCAGCTACTTTCTCCCAATGGTTTTGTTATTCATTTTTAATTCTGTGGCTTTGTTACAGGTCAACCAATTACGAACAGTTCAGCTACAGAATTGCTAAAATGACTTCTGAGCATCATTTAATGAAAAGGGCCTTTGATCTATTAATAAAAGAGAATTCAAGTGCACACACAGAGGGATCAAACTAATTTATTAGATTATTTCAAAGTAAAATATGAGATTGAGTTAAAGCCCACACTAGGAATGAGGAGACACAGATGGTCGTACCAACATTGCAAGAGTCTTGGAATCATTGGCACATCATCTTTCAAACTCAGATTTTCTCTCATCTGAAAAAGAGGTATATATCTATCATCGTACCCTTACAGTGATGTTGTCAGAATAATTAAAGTCACAAATATAACAGGCTTTTAAAACATCAGTATGTTTTATTCTTGTTATTAGCTCAGGCCAGTCAATGCGCATGAATATTGTAAGACTAAAAGTTTACTACTGTCTTCAGCAGCGTAATCTTGTGGAACATTCATGAATTACAGGCTAATGTGATGCTGTCTGAGATTGAATTTTACTTTTACTCAAAGTATACACATCAGTTATATTTCTTAGGAAAAAAAGATGTTATTTCTCTACCATCTGTTATGTCTTTGTCTTTTTGTTAGCTCAACCACATATCCAAGTACTGAAGTGGTTTCATGGCAAGATTGTCTAACATTCTTTGGGAAAAGTAAAGTATCTTATATTCAAGTGTGTCTGAATTTACCATAATTATACTTACACAGTCATAAGGCCCTTTCCAAAAGAACTTACGGGCAAAATAAATGGTCAACTACTCTCTGAAATTCTCTCAAAATTAAATGAAAATATCAATGAAACATTTCCAGTCAGAAACTTTTCTTTTTCAAGAGTTTATTTATTTTTTCTCAAGAGACTGTGGGGAGAGAGAGAAAGAGAGAGAGATGCAAATTCAACAGGGTCTCACATCATGATCCCTCTCCCAGTCTTCCCAGCCATATAGGATTATGGGCAAAAGTGCATACACCTTGCATGTACATGTTGACTCAGGATCTGAACCCTCTTCTACCACATGGTTTCTAGCATCATGGAGCAGCAGACTACCACTGAACTAGGCTTATGGTCAGAAACTTTCTAAAGACTCTTTACTCTGTCTCCTTTTCACTGTGTGACATGCAAAGTAGAACAACTTACATCTAAGACAATTTAATCATAGCTTTTTTTTTTTTTTTGAGAGGTTTTCGCTATAGGGCTCATGTGCTCGCCAGACAGAGAGAGACATAGAGACAGAAAGCGAGAAATCACCCCCCAGGGGGTGATCCCTTCTCCTCCATTCTCCTCTCGGGATCTTGGGCACACACGCACACACGCCCGGCGTGAGTTCTAAGCCACCAGGTCCGGGACGCGAACTGTGGTCGACTACGTGGGAGTCCAGCGACATAGCCATTATGCTAACTACTGGTTCCCAATCATAGCTTTAATGTGATTTTTCTTAGTTGCAAAGTTGCTCATTCTAAAAGCCTATTCTACTGTTGCCACAGGATTGCCAATATTTGTGCTATTCTCAGTGTCTGAATACAAATACTAATAATACTAAATTCTGGCAAATATAAAGGCTTGACTGCTTTGTTTATCATAATTTTATATTCATGTACATTTTTAAATGTAAAAATATGTAATTACATGATTTATGTAGCTTCTCTTTTCTCTATTTCCTTTCTCTATGAATTTGGGTTATATAATGATTCTTTTTACCAATAATATAGTCCATTATCACTTAGATATATGAAGAATGAATGACTAAACTTGTTTGGAAATGAAATACCACTTTGGTAACAGAATAAATTGAATATCCACAACCAGAAAACTGTTTACTTATTTCTCATGACAAAATATGCTAATGTACATATCTTAGAGAGCTAAGAAATAATGCTTACCTACTAATACAGTAGATTCAATCCAGTTAAATATTATATAATATTTATTGTAATTTTTTATAATCATAAATGTTACAGTGATGATATAACCCCAAGAGCAAGTAAAAAATAATTTTTATTCATAGTATTTTTCACATACTCTTTTGTCTTATATGTCTTCTTCAGTCAGTTAACTCAGTTTACACTTTCATGTTAAGGTTTAACTTAACTGTTCTAACATGGAGTTCTAACATCTCTTTCAAGATATTAGACTAAATACATATGAAGTTTTTCTCTATTAAGCCATGAATTGTGTTACTGAGCCATCTATTTACTTGAAAATATTTTTTACTTCACTTCTTCGTATTTAATGACAGAACCCACTTTTTCTGCTTTCGGTGTTAATACACATTTTTTTTCCAATTAGTAGGATTAATTGTTGTGTGCTGGTACAAAGTTACTTGTATATAAATATATACTAAGAAACTTGAGAAGCCTCTTACTTTATTGGAAACTTTTGGTCTGCCCAACAGAATCAGAATGAGTAGCTATTGTTAAATAGACCACTGATACCTCAATTATTAGATAAGGAACCCAAATAAGGAGCATATTTAATGTCTTAGTTTGAGTTACCACATCATATTTCTAGGAATATGTCCCAGTGACTATTGACCTGGGGGTTCTAGCTAAAATAATAGCAAGCTTTTTATGGTATCTTAATAAATACTGCATGTTTCTTTATATGGATAGTCTTACAGCTTTGGGTTATATATTTAATGCACTATAATTATCTCATCCCTTGATAGTTCTCCCGTAAATCCCAACATGAATTTTTTTATGCCAAGTTATTACAAATATACTTTCTAGTTTTGGGGAAAACCATCTGGTCTTTTTGCCAGATGTAATTTACAGCTAACTGGATAAAAATTTAACGTGTAATAGAGAGATTATAAATTGAATGGTTCTAAGTTAGTGCAGCTTCAAGATGCATATGCACCTTATAGCACCATCTGTAGTAAGCACATACATTCTAAGTTGTTCCTGATGGGTGAGATTTTAGGTATTATAACTACTTTTGACTCTCAATCCACTTAAACTGAATTTCTCAGTATGAGTCATCTTCGTAAATTTAACACAAAGCACTGAATTATTCTCTATAAATATCAAAGAAGAAAATAACATTTTAGTGAGTCTCATTTAGTAATTTTCTCAGGAACTTGGTCAAAATCTAGTCTAGCCTTTAGAGAGAGAACACTATGCAATGGCAACAGTATATGCTTTTTTTTTTTCTTTTAAAGTTTAATTCCAGTTTTACCACCTGTAGTCTTGCCATATTTCATGCTAGATAAATTTTCTGAATATTGTTTTTTGTGTGGATGTGTATTATGAAAAAAATTTATAAGAAAGTTGCCTTGTTTTGTTTTGCTATAGGATGCATGTGCTCACTGGAGAGATAGAGAGAGACAAAAAGAGACAGAAAGCAAGAAATTACCCCCCCCCCAGGGCAGATGGCCTTGCTGCAATCCCTTCTCCTCCATTCTCCCCTCAGGGTTTTGGCATACATGTACATGCGTCCAGCACAAATTTTAAGCCACTAGATCCAGGACTCTAACCACAGTCAGTTGTGTGGAAGTCCAGTGATGTAACCATTATGCTATCTGCTGGTCCCTGTATTATGAAATTTTTAAAGCAACTTTATTTATTTAAATTTGCCAGAGAGTATGTGCACTCACTGGACAGAGACCGAGAGAGAGAGAAGGAAAGTGAGAAAGCATCCCACATGGGGAACAGTCATGCTATAAGCCCTCTTATTCCATTTCTCCCTCTTTTCAAGATTTTGAGCCTGCACACACACATGCCCACATATTCTTTGAACTGCTGGGTTTAGGACTCAAACTTCACAGTCATGTTGGATCCAATGACTTTAACCACCATGCCACCAGTTAGAACTAAATGCAATTTTTATGGTGCTTTTTAAAATTAAAACTTGCACATACATATGGACATATACACTTAGTATATAATGGCTTCAGTAAACTTTATCTGCCTAGGCTAGCCCGTGGTACAGTGATTAAAGCAGTTGGATCTAATATAGCTAACTGTGTTGTGTAAGTCCTTGACCTGGAGGCTTCTGAAACACAGGGTACATGTGCATGCTTGAGAAATACACCAGGCATATGTGGGTGCATGGTCAGAATCTTAAAAGGACACAGAGATGGTGGAGAAAGAATTATAACATAACCATTCTCTATGAGGGGTGCTTTCTCACTTTCCCTCTTTCTCTGTCTCTCTCCAGGGGGTGCATATGTCATCTGACAATTTTTTTAAATAATAATTTCTCTGCTTGTCCTCTGAGGTAGCAAAAATTTCTACCCATTCTAGATATTCCTTCTTTATCTGCCTTTACAGCTGCTAGAGTCATCTGCTGGTAGTAGAGGCCCCTATTTGAGTTCGAGGCACCCTCCACATGACTGGACATTTAATACAGCATGACCATCTATATTTTCCAGGGTATATGTTATGAGACAATACTGTTGTTGAGGGCTTAATTGTGTCCCTCCAATATCTATATGTTGATAGCCTTCAATATCTCAGAAGGCGAATGTTTTTGGAGACAATGTCTTAAAAAGGTAATTCAGACTTCAATCTTCAGCCCCCTGTCCTAAAGGACACTGAGGCAGGGCCAGTCACTGGCCCGAAGCCCTAGCTCCAGCTCCCCAACCCCAGAGACTCCTTGTTAGCAAGGTAGACTTTTTTTTTCTTTTCTTTCTTGTGTTAATTTCCTACTTCTCCTTATCCCATAGGACTGCCCCCAGCTCTCCAGCAGGACCCACTTTCATCTCCAGTCCCCTGGCAAAATTGCGCACCGCACTAGTATGCAGTGCGCAACGTTTTCTTTATTCTCTTTCATACTCTTTTCTCTTCCCTCTTATATTGTCATTTCCTGATTATTCTCCACCCATTAAGTGGGGCTAGTCAGATCTAGAATCACAGTTTTCAAATCCCCTAATATTATGAGGCTTCCTGGGATCCTCCCGTTTACTTAACCATCTGCCAAAAAGGAGAAACTGCTCTTCAGCCACCTGAATAGAAGACTCCTCCTGTGGAGACCACATTGCTAAACACAGCAGAAGAGAGGCCTGGGCAAACAGCAGTCCACAGCAAAAGGGAAGCACACTTGCTCCCAAGTCAAGAAACACTCTCCCAAAAAGGTACCCAAAAGTGAATATATCTCCCAATGGCTAGAAATAGAAGAGCCTCAGGTCTGAATAAACCAGGAAATATGTCTCCATCAATAGAACACAATAACTCCCCTCCATCTCTTGAAAAAAACAAAAGATGTTACCAAAATGTCAGAGAAAGAATTTAGAATATTCATGGTGACAAAACTCTATGAGTCAGAACAGAAAAGAGACAACGAGCTACAAGAGATTGGGAAGTCCTTCCACGATGTGAAAGAAGAAATGTACACTATAAGAGTATCAGGTAGAGGGGGACCAGCAGTTAGCATAATGGCTATGTCGCTGGACTCCCATGTAGTCGACCATGGTTCGTGTCCCGGACCCCGTGGCTTAAAACTCACACCGGGCGCATGTGTGTGCGTGCCCAAGATCCCGAGAGGAGAATGGAGGAGAAGGGATTGCGGCGTGGCCATTCCCCCTGGGGGGTGATTTCTCGCTTTCTATCTCTCTGTCTTTCTCTCTGTCTGGTGAGCGCACGCGCCCTTTAGCAAAAAAACTCTCAAAAAAAAAAAAAAAAGAGTATCAGGTAGAACTTTAGAGATGAAGTCTGTAATACAGAAAATCAAAAACTCTCTCAAAAGTATAAAAACATGCTAGAGATCAAATCTCCAATGTAGAATATAAAACCTCTGACCTAGGAAAAAACACCAAAAAGACAGAGAAAATAACAACAACAACAAAAAATGAGGATAATATGCAAGAAACACTAGACTCCATTAAATGTCCAAACATCTGAATAACTGGTATCCCAGAAGGTGAACAAACTAATAAGGGTATGGAAAATCTACTCCATGAAATCCTGGAAGAAAACTTCCCAAGTCTAAAGGAGCACTAACACATCGATACCCAAGAAACACAAAGGACTCCTAATAGAATCAACCCAAGAAGATCAACCCCCAGGGGGGATTTCTTTTTTTTTTTTTTAAGCCAGGGTGACCATTTATTTCTGCTTTTATATTTGAGAAAACAGCCAGAGTAACAAGAACTTGAGTACAACATCTTGATATTTAGCATTATATTTAATAACATATTAACTAGGTATTGTGTAAAACTTTATCTTGTGTAAGATTTAAATCTTCAAAGGGAAAATTACAAGTTGGAACTAAGCAAACAGTGTGTGGCAAATCAGTTTAAAGTAGTGAGAGAACAAGCTAGAATTGTATTAGAGTCCTTAAGAGTTCACACTGCCTTACAGGGCCAGCATGTGGCTTGATTGTTAAGAGTCAGATCTCAGATGTCTTGAAACACATACCAGGCAAAACAACCAGGCACATGTGCATATATGCCCAAAATCCTGAAAGAAGGGACTGTGGTGTTGACAATGACCCATGGAGGGTGCTTTCTTAATCTCACATCCTCTCCATTGAGTGCATGCACTCTGGCAAATTAAAAGAGAAAAGAAATATTGGCTTACATAGGACCTTTATTTAGTTCCCACCCTCTTGATCTGCATAGTAAATCATAGGAAGGTTATCATTGGCTATTCAAAAAATTACGTTAAAATTAACTTTCTGGCCCACACATCTCAAATCATGCTAGTCTGAATGAGTAAGTCTAAGAGCAAGGGAACCCAAGAAGATTTTCACCAAAGCACATCTTAGCCAGACTAGCCAAGATCACAAAATTGATGCTAAAATTGGCAAGAGAGAAATGACAAGTGACTTACAAAGGTCATCACATCAGGCTAACACTGGACCTTTCAAAAACAATGCAAGCAAGGAAAGAATGGGAAGACATATTGAAAGTGTTAAGAGAGAAACAATTTCAACCAAGATTATTATATCCAGCAAGCTTATCCTTCATATAGGAAAAAAAAAGATTAAAATCTCAGCCAAACAAAACTGGAAAGAATTTTCCAACACCAGATCAGCTCTTCAAAAAACTCTGAAGAGTCCTGTTCCAGGAAAATTAAAGAAAGAACAGCCAGAAATAAGGGCTTAAAAGACAATGGCCAACTTAAAGGTAGGGACAAGTCTGGAAATATTGATAATAACATTGAATGTTAATGGATTAAATTCTCCAATCAAGAAACACAGAATGACTGAATGGATTAAAAAAAAAAAAAAAACAATAACTACACAGGGAACTCAGGTGCCTTATGCAAAAAAAAAAAAAAAAAAAAAAATTAACCTGATTAAAATACGAGAAAATGAGCTGAACAAAAATCTCTCTAAGGAAGACATAGAAACAGCCAAAAAGCATATGAGGAAATGATCAACATCCATCATCATAAGGGAAATGCAGATTAAAACCACAATGAGATACCATCTAACTCCTGTCAGAATGGCAAAGTTTAAAAATATAAAAAGTGGTAAGTGTTGGCGGGGATGTGGTGAAAAGGGAACTCTTCTACACTGTTGATGGAAATGTAAACTGGCTCAGCCACTGTGGAGAACAATATGGAGGTTCCTCATAGATCTACAAATAGAACTACCATTTGATCCAGCAATCCCACTTCTGGGTATCTACCCAAAGGACAGGAGAACGCTCAGTCGGAAAAACACATGCACATCAGTGTTTATTGAAGCTTTATTTACAATCGCTAAGACATGGCACCAACCTAAATGCCCACAAACTGATGAATGGATTGAAAAAGTGTGGTGCATATACTCTATGGAATACTACTCAGCCATAAAAACAAGACCCTGGTAATTGATAGAAAGTGGTCGGATATGGAAAATCTATTGTTAAGTGAAGTAAGCCAGGATATGGAAGAATGATATTGTATGCATCCACTTAGTATATACTGACTATCCACACTTTATGGTAAAGACTGAAATATTGGAGGGCGTAAAAGCAGTGAAAATAGTTAGCGGTGATAAGACAGTATGGAACAGGCCAGGAGATGAGAAGAGTGTGGAGAAGGATAGAAAGAGAACAAATAGGTATGACTTTAGTGGGATTCAGATATGGTTTATTACCTGTTGATGATGACGTGTATAGTATTCTCAACTAGACAGGTCTGAGAAGTATTTCATGTTGGGTAAAGTCTTTTTATAAGCACACCACACAAAAGTCTAAATAATTACTAGTGCTAACTCTTGATTGAAGACTATGGAGATATTGCAGATACTTCTCAAAGGAAGAAGTGTCAGAAAACTAAGGTAATAAAAGAGAATAAATAGGCCATTGGATGAAATAAAAACAACATGGGAAGTCTGATTTTCACCCCAGAAAAAGTAAGTTAGGTTTCCACAGCTGGAGGCTAAAAACAGCTGCATTATCTATAGCCCATTGAATGGAGCTCAGTCATTAATATTTTGCTTGTGTTCACACTTCATTTTGATGAGATTTTCCTGTATAACCAGCCAGAATCATTTGTAGGATATTTAACAAAAATGATGAAAATACTCAGCTGCATCTGTTCATCATTTGGCTAACCACATTTTTGCATAAATTTAACGTGGGCTTAAGCTACCATCATTATTTTCCTCATCCTTTCCCTTCACTGTTCAAATATGCATGCCAACGTTTATTATTATTCAGGTATCCAATCACCATACCATCCCAGCAATCAATTCAAAAGCAGCAGAGCAAAGTTGAAAATACGTTGTTTTCTAAAACTGCAGGCATGTACAATACTTCCCTAAGACAACAACCATGGTTGTTGCAATGACAAACAGCTTTAATAATGAAAATAGACTCTCAGTTTTACCAAACAGATGCAGTTTAATTTTCTTCTTCCTTATTAGAATCCTCACTAGCTTTTCTACTCCACCCTGCCCCCAGTTGTAAAATGAGTTGGCAAACACAGTGGTTCTATTCATTCTCAGTTTAATATACAATTTCTCATATACACAAAGGGGTGAAATGGTTTCTAAAAACATTGGCTGGTAATGATGACAGTAGAGTCTAATTCCCTCAGGTGCTCACTTAATACTTATCTCTCTGCTGGAGAGTTTAATAAGGTTGTCAGAATTATTGAAGTTGACAGAGCACCAAGCTCAGATTAATTACATCATAGAATTCAGAAGGAATTAAAAAAGCAACAATACTGCCCCTGGCAAATATATACATACATATATATATTTATGGTTCTCTAAGGATTTGCAGTATATAATACAAATGAGTCAAAAGGGCTAATGTGATTGATTTGTACTCTTTGTGATAC
This sequence comes from Tupaia tana, assembly GCA_026018925.1. NCBI lineage: Eukaryota > Metazoa > Chordata > Mammalia > Scandentia > Tupaiidae > Tupaia > Tupaia tana. Next base: position 178,843,827 of record JAKSZU010000006.1, read on the forward strand.
AGATTTGAAAGATGAATTATTGTGAGATTAAGAAATCACTATCACAAACTAAAAGAAAAATGTTCAGAATAAAACAGTTAATAAGCAGAGAATTGTTGAAAAATAAAGGGTATTAACATATGTGGATCTCTTGCTATTTTTCAGAAAATTTATATTCCTTACATAATGTAATTTCCAAACAAATGCAAAATAGACATTGTCCTTTAACAAGTGGAAACTGAGGCTGAGATAAAGGAAAAACTTTTCTAAAACTTTTATGTCTTGTGAATAGTCAGTAGTATTAGAATTTATCATTTAAATTCCATTCTCTTTCACCTTTAACATTGGGGGACACCAAACCATTTGCTCTTGGGAAGTTTCCCCAATGGATGGTGGACATTTTGCACAGAAAAACACACATGATTCCTATATGACTAATAAACAAATGCATATTGAGTTCCTTTCTTAAATAATAATGAAGAACTAACACATATTTATTTAACTAATACATAAGAAAGTTTAAGAGTTTGGTAAATTACTAGTAATTAGCCAGGAGAGATATAATATATAAATCTAGACCATTTTTAAAATATGTTAGCTTACATTACACTTTTCAAAAATTAGAACCAGGCAGTGGAACAGCAGTAACCCAACTAGACCACAGGGAAACATCCTAGGTTTGCTGGGGCTACCATGATCATTCGAAATACAAGTGTATGTCCTTGTGATGTTGGATGGCTGAGTCGGGGGTCAAATTATGAATTATGTCATGAAGATTCTGTTGGGGGTGCTTCTATCTCTCTGACATGGAAGAAATAAATGAATAAACCTAAAAAAAAAGAAAAGGCCAGCCCATGTCATGATAGTTAAAACAGATGAACTTGACAAAGCCAATGGTGTAGTCAGAGTCTCAGACCCTATACCTTGAAAAACATGCCAGACACATCTACATGTGTGCCCATAATCCAGGGAGAAAGCAAGGACAAGCACCCCTCGAAGGGTGCTTCCTCAGTTTCTCTTCATCTCTCTCTGTTGAGCATATGTGCCTTCTGGCAAATTAAAAAATCAAAAACAAAGGGCATATTTTTTTTAAGAATGATTTTTGCTAGAGGGTATGTACATTCACTGGAGACACAGAGAAGCTTATCAGTTTCATAGGTTTGAAAATTGAAAATATATCAGAAAATGGAATAAAACAAACTAAAAAGGCTCTGGGCAGCTAAAACAGATATTACAAAGCAATTACTCATCAGTTTATGTGAATATACTTGTAAATGGGCTATTCCTATTATATGCTCTACATTGACAAGGATTGACTGAAACTGCAAACTCAGGATAAAGGATGAAAGGTTCAGATCTACATTTCTTTTTTAATAAGAATTCACACACACATACCCCCACGGGGATGGTTATTCCACAATCCTTTTTCCTCTGTTCTTCTCTCAGGATTTTGGGTACAGACACACACACTAGTCATGATTTTCAAGTCTCTGGGTCTAGGACATGAACCACAGTTAACCACATAGAAGTCCAACACCTTAACCACTACACCACTTGATGACCACCAGATTACCATTTTAAAGTGAGATGACCTGTATATCCTAGAAATCTTATTAGGAGGTGGTCAAGATTATCACTATCAATACCCATTCTCAATTTGCAGGTGATGCTACAATAAAAGACTATCTTTTTTTTTTTTTTTTTTTTTTTTTTTTTTGAGAGGTTTTCGCTATAGGGCGCGTGTGCTCGCCAGATAGACAGAGAGAGACATAGAGACAGAAAGCGAGAAATCACCCCCCCAGAGGGGATGGTCACGCCGCAATCCCTTCTCCTCCATTCTCCTCTCGGGATCTTGGGCATGCACGCACACGCACCCCGCGTGAGTTTTAAGCCACAGGGTCTGGGACGCGAACCGCGGTCGACTACGTGGGAGTCCAGCTACATAACCAGTCCAGCTAACTGCTGGTTCTCAATAAAAGACTATCTTAAAGATAGGGATTGTTTCCCCTACTAGGAAGGCAGAAAGAAAGCTCTTTCCTCTATATTTCCAAAGAGTGAGGGGATCCCAAGAGGTCTATTTGTAGAGTTTAGAGTTATCTGCAGTAGAAGAACTAAAGTCAGACACACAGAAATAGGAATTCGATAATAACTTAGAAAATGGCCAAGTTAATGGTAGGGGCAAGTTACCTTCAAGAATTTAAACACAAAGATCGGACCACAACAGAAGATAAATTAAGAGACTGAACTGGTGAAATAGAATTTTATGAATTTTGACTAAAACATTACTGGTATTCTTCTGTGCTTTGTTTTCCAGAGTTAAGGATTTTTGTCTTCTCTTGAGTTGTCAACAGGTTCATGTACCTACTATTTGAACAGAATCCTAATCAGTTTCCTGGCTTTAAGTCTTAAGCAGTTCTCTTGACATTTTTTTTATTTTGATTTATTAAAGCTAAAACTGCCTTTCTTGAAATTAAAAAAAAATATTTAAAAATACCTATTTAATGACCACAGTAAGCAATATAGCCTCAGCTAGGTGCTACTTTATAGTATATTCATTCTATTCACAGTGTTTCATGCCTAAAGTCAAACATGTGTTCACAGATATGTATATATCAGATGAACTTGCTATTGAAAGAAGTTAGATTAATTAAGATATTTTGTGAATCAATAAAATGTGGGGGAAAAAGATTTCATTTTGATTGGATTGGACTTTTTTATATCTTAAAGTGACCCCTATGATAGTGTATCCCTCGAATACCATCAAGGAAAGTAAAAGACCTTCAAGAGAATGTGGCTAAGGCAATAGGGAGAAAAATTTAAGTTGTTTCTACAGTTCAACCCATTATATAAATTGGTCATACTACGTAAGAGAGACCTTTGAGCCTCTACTTACAAGACATTTACTCTCATTTTGCAAATAAATTGATTGTTCTGCCATATATATCACGTTTTTAGACCATGACTGCATTAAGCGTCAATGAAATGGCTATTACTAGCTGGCACACGGGCAGCAATGAACAATGACAGCTGCCAGCCTAGAAAAAGGGAGAAAGAGAAACGCTGCACAAAATAATTTTAAGATTGTGAAATCAGACCAGTACTTACCATTTTGCATGGGAACAAAGCTTCCTATCCTTCCACTCCCATGCACACATGGTCAACTGGTTTCTGAAAAATTTTTAATTAATAGGTTTACAGTAAATCCCAGGAATCTAAATTTCAGTTACTTTCATAGTAATTTTACCCATATTTTGACAATTTTGAAGAAAAACGGTGTTAGAACCTTCTTTATAATGATTTTAGCAATGATGTTCTTATACTCCAAACTGTCTCCAATTTTAGCATCTTCTAATCAGTCAAGCATAAGAGAAGCATAATACATTTTTGATGTCCATTCAAAATTAATTTGAAGAGTCTACTGCTCAGGATACATATCTTCAGCTTTTCAGGAAACTCACTTAACCAGAATGATGTGTTTCCTACATGTGTTAAGTAGACAAGATTTTTCAAGACCAATATAATAAGTGCTGTATAAGAATTCATGAAATTGGAATTACAGAGATTCAAGGAAGGCAATAGGGATAAAAATTAAAGCTGTTTCTATAGTCTACCCACTGCATAAATTGGTTATGCATGGCTAAGAGAAGTTCTTGGGTTTACAGAATATTTACTCCTATATTCAAAGAAATTGATTCAAGGAATGGCCAGGTAGAAAGATTTAAGGGAAGGCCAGGTTACCTGGTGTGGTGTGACTTCCTTAGGAGCATGGACTTAAGTCCTAGATTTTAAAACTAGGTAAATGAAAACATTAGGTAAATGTATATATATATATATACACATATACACACACATATATACATACATACACACACACACACACACACACACATATATATATGATAATTTTTTTTTAAAAAAAAGGTTTAATGTCTTTCTTTAAAGAGAGGGAGCCAGAGAGAGTTTAAAAGGCAGACAGCCCCCAATGGGGTCTTGACATTATGATCCACATTCTGTCTTAGCCAGTCTGTATTGTGAACACATTCGTGTATGTGTGTGTGTGTGTGTGTGTGTGTGTATGTGTACCCGGAGTGCTCAGGGAAGTTCTGAGATATAATCCTGGTATCTTTCCTGGGTCCAGTTACATTATCCCCACACTACCACATGGCCTAAAATGTTGGTAAGTATTAACCAGCTCAGAAACAGAACACAAAATAAATCCAAAGGCAGAAGTAATTGCCCATCTAGTCCCCAGGGTAGGGTAATCTTGTTGTGAAACAGAAATTTGCACCATTTGCTATCAGTGTGTATCTATAAAGGGAGGAAAAGCAGGAGGAATGACGGGTTTATTTATGAGATTGCTTAAAGGATACATTACACAGAAGATAAACTAGAGAAATTGTGTGGTCAGGTTTGCCCATATACAATCAAATGCTCTGCACAATTGATGTATCCAATAAAATCATGAGATGCTACATAGAGTGTACGAAATAGCAGAATGAGGGCATTTTGCTTGGAAGATGTCCAGGAGAGAATGTATGAAATAATTTATTGCATTGCTCAGGCCCTGAAATCATAGATGTCTGAATAAGAAAGAAAAAAAAAAAAAATGAAGTAGAAGCATATAAAAAAAAAAAAAAAACACACACACACACTGATAGCAAATCATACAAGCTAAAGTTCTTGTCCACAGAGAAGGTTGCAACTTTTGTTCATTGAGAATCCCTGCTTTATGGAGTGCTCAGTGCACAGTCATTATTAGAAAAGTTGAGCAAGGCTGGGTATTAGAAAAATCTTCCCTAAGCTTAGTAAATGCAATTCAATTCACAAAAAAGGGTAGCCAGAGAAGCACTTGAAAAATACAAAGGGTCTCAAAAATCTCATGAAAAATATGCATTATGAAAAAACTATGCATGATTTTTAAAAAAAATTTTGTACCAAAATAAATTCATTATTTATTTCCATTTTTCTGTGAGCTTATTGCCCTTGTATATATCTGTTGAAGTGAGTGCTTGCTTCATTTTAGGATTCCTTTACATAATATAGGAAATTAAGGTTGTTAAATCTTGCTAGGCCTCAATATTACATATATATGTAAAACTAAAGAGAAGATGAAATTTATTATTATGCCTTATATAAATGTTTACTGATCCTCTTCTCTTTTTTATTCCTAATTTCCTACTTAACTTAGCAAATAAATGACCTTAAATAACTTGCCTTGATTCTATTTGCCACTTTTGAATAATTTTCCCAAAATTAAAATATCCTGAAAGTCTTTGCTTTTTAAATATTCCCATATTCCTGAAATGAGATCTCTGCTACCTTTTTCCTCATATTATATTTTAGCTTCCATTCACAAATACATATTACATATTTGTATGTGTAAGCACTGTTATAGATCACAGGTGAACACTAAAAAGAGGCAAGAGAATTCCTGTCTTTTTGGAACTCACAAACTACTAGGTAAAACATATATATAGCTGTGGTTGCCTATGGGCTAAGGTAAATAGGAACAGAAAACAAAAAAGTAAAAACGGGAAATTTCTCTATCCCTTGTTTTATTTCCTACTTTTCTGACCAGAAAAGAGAAGACATTTGTATAAATCATTTCTGTCTGTGACTGGGATGCCATTCTAGGTTTCACACTGTCTTGGGTTTCAGTCTTAAAGTTAATGTGGGGAGGGACCAGCAGGTGGCGTGTTGGTTGAGGCGCTGGGCACTCCCACATGGCCAACCATGGTTCAAGTCCGAGACCTGGTGGCTTGCTTTCTCACTTTCCTCTCTCTCTCTCTGTCTCTCTGTCTCTCTCTGGTCCAATTAAAAATAAATGAATGAATGAAAAAAAAAAGTTAATTTGGGGAGAGGGGAAAACAACCAAAAAAAAAACTTGCCCCAGGACATGGGCACTTCGAGCTCCTCAGTCCACTTGGCATAGTTCTCCAAAAGCTATTTCATGCATATGGGTGAGGATTTTTAGTTTTATTCAGTGAAAATTCAGCATTGCATGCCCTGATTCAACTTAATGGGAATGCAAACCCCAGTGAGTAAAACTTTTATGGTTGCACATCAGATCCCTATAGGAGTTCCTCTAACCAGTGTCAAAAACATTCCTACTCTTGCCAGAGATACTTACGGTGACATATCTGTACTTCACTGATCCCTGAAAATAGGCCACAGTTTCAGAAATGGAAGAACCGATTAGCCCTCCCTGGGTTTCTTCACGGGAGAAATTCGTCTGCAGCCTCAAGCTATTTCTATTTCTAGTGTACAATATACATTCATTCTTGGTGCCCAACGATCTTCTCCCTGACACACACTGGTGATGGTGATTTTCTTCTTCCTCAGATGGGGCCCTCCTACCACATGAAGCTCAACCCTGAGGACATCCTAAGTCATTTAGTTGGAAACTACATAATATTCTTTTTGATGGCTACCACATCATTTATTTGTTAGTTTCCAGGCCCAAACAGATGAGCAAGTCATGGTCTCCAGTGCTTCCTGCCGTCTATTTAAGACTAGCAAAACTGCACAGCCACATTTAACAATTCTGTATACATTATTGCATGTCTTTTCTAATAACATTTGTTTAATGATGTCCCAAAAATGGAATCTGATCTTACACCCTTTAAAAAATTAAAGGGTGTGGGCAAGCAAGTGATGTGGTGGTTAAGACACTGAACTTCCACAAGGATAACCATGGTCTGAGTCCTGAATCTGGTGGTTTCTCACTTTCTCTCTCTCTCTCTCTCACTGTCTCTTTCTTGTGAGCACATATTCCCTATAGCAAAATTCAAAAATAATAATAATAAATACATAAAATAATAAACTTTAAACAAGTCAAGGGTGATGTGTTACTTCTTTCTGTTTTTCTCAAAATTCCTTAGAAATAACATGTTTGAGAATTTATATTTATATTCCTTACTATTTTTCTTCATTATTCTGTACATACAACTCTTTTACCACTTACAAACATGTACTGAAAGCATATGTCCTTCTTTATTCATTCTCCTAGACCAATTGTATCCAATAATACTATTTGAAAGTGGAGCTACTTATAGATCATCCAACATGAGAGCTGCAAGAAATACATAGCTATTAAATACTTGAAATATGGCTAGTGTACCCAAGTACCTGCAGGTCACACTTTATTTAATAGCAACTAATTCAAATTAAGATATATTTGGTAGCTACCATATTATTCAGTCAGGTTTTCTCCTATGTATCCTTGAGCAATTTTGTCTTTCATTTCTTTATCTCTAGCACCTAAAACAGTTGGAAAAGCTTAGATCCTGCTATGGTAACAAATCAATCCCAATGCATCTGTGTTTTAACCTTACAAAGTTTATATTTTATTCAGATACATGTCTAGCATGGGTTGGTGGAAGCTTTGTTTTTCACCATTACTTCAGATTAAGGCTAATGGAAATTCCAGCAGGTTGTAGCTGCTTCATTTGAAAGACAAATCTTCTATGGTTCCCATAGTGATAAAAGTAAATGGAAATTCCAACCAGTTCTGCTACATTTCACTGAAGACCCATTAGTTAGGATAAGCCATAAGGTCTAGCAGAATGGAAGGGGCTGGAAAATGTGGAGGAATACATTGTTATGAATGATTAGTAATTATCTCTGCCACACAATACTTGAATGTTGGGTAAGGGGTGATTGTGTATGGTGAACTAGAGAAGATAATTTAAGAGAAATTAAAAATATTCAATCATAATGAGAAGAAAGTGGAAAAACAAAAAATAATCCATTTTGGAAGATTAATTAATAAGTAAAATTTAATAAGATAGATTAAAATGGTGGATGCTAAGTTAAGTAATTTAAAATATATCTGGAAAATCATCACCTCTGAGAGGTTTGTTCTGGACCATCGAATCATCAGTTTCTTTTTTTTTTTTTTTAAGACATCAAAATAGAAAGAGACTATGGAAGAAAATGTGGAGACATTTTTGAGATGGTCAAGAAATGTGGGAGAAAAGGTTTAAAAACAAAAACACAAAAAGCAATGACACATGATACTATGACATACTGGCCCTTACTATGTCCCAGAGATCTCTTTTAAAACTTCACGTCTATTTGTTAAACCTCTCAAATAAACAAATGTGATAAGTACTACAAATTGTCCCCGATTTAGAAATAAAGAAGTTAAAATATTAGCAAAGTAGTTAAGGACTTGAGGAAAAAAAAATTTAAAACAAACATTTACAGTAGTCTAAGGAACAAGGAGATCTGCTAAACTTATCAGGCCCAGGGAAATAAGTACATGGAGCTCCAGTCACCTCCCCTGCACACCCCCTGAAGTAATTACTTGAGGACACATCTTTCTTTCTAAAGATTTTTTTTAATTGCCAGAGGGTTCTTCTCCTCACAAAAGAGAGAGAGAGAGAGATAAAGCACATCAATTGGTCATGTGCCATCTCCCATCATTTCTTCATCCTATCTAGATATTGAGCACACATGCACATGCACCCAACATGCTCCCCAAACCACTAGTATTGGAAGAGAAACAATAGTCGGCCATGTAGGATCTAGCTCCCTTAACTGCTATACTATGGGGCCAACCTTAGGATGCATCTTAATGAAGAGTTTTCTGATTAGCTAGCACTGAAATAAATATTTTTAAAGAATTTTAAAAATTTTATTTATTATTGTTATTAATTTGACCAGAGAGAAAGAGAGGGAAAGTAAAAAAGCAAGCCACCAGGTACGCAACCTGAACTGCAGTGTGCCATGAGGGAGTCCAGAGGCTTACCCACCATTCCACATGCTGGCCCCAGCACTGAAACAGTTTATTCTAGGTTACAGCAATCTGCATGTTTTCATCATGACTCCACCTTCTGCCTGTTGCAATATTCTAGGAATGCATGATGCAGGAAATAACACAAAGTCAATCAGAAGCTTGTGCTAGTCTTGTAAATCAATGTAAATTCTTAAGGAAAAAATATCTGTGAGGGACTAGCAGATGGTGTAATGGTTATGTCGCCGGACTCCCATGTAATCAACTTCAGTTCGCATTCTGGACCTGGTGGCTTAAACTCACGCCAGTCTCATGTGCGTGCGTGCCCAGGATCCTGAGAGGAGAATGGAGGAGAAGGGATTGCGGTGTGGCCATCCCCCCGGGGGGTGATTTCTCGCTTTCTGTCTCTCTGTCTCTCTCTGTCTTTCTGGCGAGCACAAGCACCCTATAGCAAAAATCTTTCAAAAAAAAAAAAAAAAATCTGTGATCCTCTCCATCTTCCCCATTTTTCCTATATTATCTAGCTACTTTGGAAGCCATTCTGGTGTACATACTCCAGGCAACTGGAATCTATGTTCACCTGGGTGGCAGCTCAGCGCTTTGGCTCAGAAACCTATTTGCTGATGCATTTTTCTTCAGCTCCTCTCTTTCTCTTTTAGCTTAACAGAATTTATCCCAAATCCTCCAGCTTATAAGTGGTAATTTCTTTGGTCTACAAAGCTAGAGTTATGTATCTTTTGTGGAAATAAATAAATATTAACATAAATAAGCAAAAGTATAGAGAAGTCCCTGAGTAATGGTGGAAAATTCCTGAATAGTCACTTGTAAGGAATATAATAAGGCCGTAAGCCCTCCTGAGCTTAGTAAAAGCTGTTCTGTCACTCTGATTCTCCACTGAAAAATCAATAATTGGGTGGAGAATTTTCAACACAGATAAAAGAGGTTTCTAAACACAGATGTAGCTGAGGTAGCTCCTGTTTTGTTCTGTCAGTGCTGATGGTTCTTTGTGGCAACTCCAGTGTCCTTTGCCTCTTTGTTATTGTTATTTTTTGCTCACATCTTAGGTAATAACCAACTCAGCAAGAAAGTGAGTCAGAGGTAACAATATGTCTAGAAATGACTTACGTTTTTGACTAGTTGCTCATATTGGCTACTTTCAGCAATACTGATCAAAAATTTTAAGTAAAAATAAAGTGGACAGTTTATATGTAAAGCCATTTGTATCTTATTTGTTGATATGTGGGTTCATGCCATATCTATCTGTTCTCCATTGTCCTATAAAATGGGAAATTGAAGGTATTTTCTGCATGTGAAATTATGTAACTCTTGCTCCTTTTTTTTTTTTCTAATTATCTCTATTTCTTTATATTATCATCTATAAAAACCTTTCTGGTACAAATAGAAATGCTAGTCAATGAAAAGGTAGAGGCCTAGGTTATCCATTTTGGTATTTTACAAAATTGGAGAATAGTCAGAAGAAAAAAAAAATGGCTGTGCAAATTCACACAGTGGCACATCTATTATTTGCAGGGTGGTAATATAGGTTGCTGAGAACAGATGACATTTGTAGAGAATCAAATATGGCAAGACAACATAGAAAGCACCATTCGAGTTTTCATCCATTTCCTACTGTCATGTTTCTTAAATTGCCTCATGTTCTCATTCCTGCACTGTTTATGTTGCTATTTTAGAAACAGAAACCCACAATTAAGCTACATTTTAAAATGTTACCTCAAGTGAGAAAGGAAATTGTCATTATTCTCATCATAAGCATTATTCATCAGTATATTTGATTCCATGATAAACTGTCTAAACAAAAATATTTTCAAGGGCACAAGAGTGTATTTTCAGCTACCTTAGTAAAAAGAGTTCTGGGAACCAGCAGTTAGCGTAATGGCTATGTCGCTGGACTCCCACGTAGTCGACCGCGGTTCGCGTCCTGGACCCGGTGACTTAAAACTCACGCCGGGCATGTGTGCATGTGTGCCCAAGGTCCCGAGAGGAGAATGGAGGAGAAGGGATTGAGGCATGACCATCCCCCCTGGGGGGTGACTTCTCACTTTCTGTCTCTATGTCTTTCTCTGTCTGGCGAGCGCACGCGCCCTATAGTGAAAACCTCTCCAAAAAACACCTTAGTAAAAGAATTCTTTCCCATTTTTTTATAATTTTTTTTTTTTTTTTTTTTTTGGTTTTGCCATAGGAGAGAGAGACAGTGAAAAAATGAGATATCACTGTCCAGGGGAGAAGGCCACACTGCAATCCTTTCTCCTCCACTCTCCTCTCAGGATTTTGAGCATGTATACACATGTACCTGGTGTAATTTTTAGCCTGCTGAGTTTGGGGCTCAAAATGTGGTCAGTCATGTGGGAATCCAGGTACTGGACCACCGCACCACTTTATTGTCCATGAACCCCTAAGTATGTATAGAAATAAAATTGTAGATGTGCCTTTTCCTCCCTGGGAGAAGATTTATCACAGTAAGATATTGTTTGTAAAATTGACTAAGATTACCTGCTATCTCTAAACAAAATTGTTCACCCTTTCATCTCTTTATCCCTATTTGTAAGCAGTTTGAAATCAAGAGAAATTGTTAGTGACTATGCAATAGCTCTTCTGACATGAACCAGTTGAAATCCCATATTCACTAGGCAAAAATTTAAGATAGATTCTTTTTTTTAATTTAAAGTTTATTTCATTTCTTTCATGAGAGAGCAAATGAACATCCAAGAACATGCATGGTTCACTCTGCTTCCCCTAGCTCTCCAGCTAGTCAGAATCTTGTGCATGTATGTGCTCTACATGTTTCAGGCTGATTCAGGATTCAAACCTGCAGTTGGCCATGTGGCCCCTAGCAGTGGCGATCAGTATGCAACCACCTGCACCCCTGTAGCTGAACCAGACAACTAATTTCTAAATGACAACACTGGATGTGAGAAAGACGTTCAGCATTCTGAAGCAATATAATTAGCCATTAAAATTCTATACAAAAACTGTCTACTATGTGTTGAGGTAGAATAAAATAATATTTTGACATGAAAGAACTCAGCATGTATTTCTCATGTTATTCTCTCTATCCACTAGTATCCCACTGGGGGGAAATAAAAAAGAAATGATTGCTTATGTGGTAATTTTGAGGTTTTGGTAGGTAATATTGATGTATATTTGTTAGATCTGAGGAAATGTTAAAAAAAATTGAGCTAGATACTTGGAAAATAAGCAAACAAAAACCAGGAAATTGCTATATCCTATATATTTTTTCCCTAGTTGATTATGAGCTCTTGGAAAGAAATGACCCTGTGCCCTTTACATCAATCTCCCTGGTGCCTTATCCGTTGGTGGTGACATAATAAATATGTATGAAGGGAGAACATTAGACCTATCTGGTATTTGAAAATGTGAGAAATCTCCCACAAGAAAGACACTGATTTTCATCAGGAATTCACTGGGAATTTCATGAGGACTGGATTGAAGTTCACAAATCATATATTCTTGTTGAGTATTGTGAAGTGGCAAATGTAGGAGGTGGAAAGGAAAGAAAATTGGAATAAAAAAGTGTGTATGTATATTTCACTTGTAGTAGTTTAGTAGGAGAAGACATAATGTAGGAGAATTTTTTTTCTAAGATTAAGTAATTTGAAGATACTTCAGAAAGTTTATGGGAAAACAAAATTAAAGTACAAGTTTACTTTGGTGCCAAAATATCTGAAATACACGCATGATTTTTTTCAGAACACAAATTTCCATGAATTTTTGGAATATACCTCATGTCTATTTACTATCATGTTTATTAAGATATAATTTACACACAGAATAGATATTCTTTTCAAGAGCACAGTTTGATGACTTTTTACAAATGTGTGAGGTAGTGTAACAATAAAAACATATACATGTATTTCCATCACCTAAAACATTCCCTCACACCCGTTTTCCTCCCCACACCTAGGCTCTGGCAAATTATAACTCACTTTCTGGTTTATAATTTTGCCTTTTTAAAATGTCATACAAGGGAAATAAAATAGTTTCTAGTCCTGGCTTCTAAATGGCTTTTGTTACTGTTAAAGTCTCGAAAAATTCATTCATATGAATGAATTATGTATCTATAGTCCATTTTTGTTACTCAGTACTATTCTATTGCACAAATACATCATAATGCGTTCATTCACTTAGTTGACAGATGCTTGAGTTGTTTCCAATTTGGAGCTATTATAACTAAAACCGCTGTGAACCCCTGAGCATGAGTTTTGGTATGGACATTTGCTGTTATTTCTCTTAGGTACATGAATACAAGAGGCAGAATTCCCAGTTCTTCATATGTTTAGCTTTATAATAAGAAAATACAAAACTCTTTTCTAAAATAGTTTTACCATTTTGCATTCCCTATAGCAATGCATGAGGCTTCTAGTTGTTCCACATGATCTCTAGTACATGCTATTGTTAAGAGAAGGGGCCAGGTGGGGTGTTGTAGTAATGCAACTGGACCCACATGGGTCCTGGTTTTGTGGCCCAGGACTTCCCTGAGAATGCTGGACATGAGAGAACTCCCAGGATCAGAGATGTCTCAGACCAGGAGTGGATCCTAATGTCAACACCCTGTTGAGAGTGCCTGTCTTTCCAATTGTATGTTTCTCTCTCAAGGAAGAAATAAATAATTTTTTAAAAAGAACATATAAAAAACTAATTATATTGAACATCTTTATATCATTAATTGGTCATTCAATATATTTTTTGTGAGAAGCCTGCTCAAGCATTTTGTCTACTATTATTTTCTTTTTGTTATTGTGTTGTAAGAGTTACTAATATACTCTATTTTTATAAACACTTACATAATACAGTTTTTATTATGAGCACAACAAATCAGACAATGAACACAAGATTTCTTTGTTGGGCGAGTTACCTGGCTTGTAAATTGTAGTCATTCTCAAGTAACAACTTTAACCCTACCAAGACTCTAGCATCTTCCTATACATATTGATTTTCCTTGAATAGGGGGCAGGAAAACTAGCTTTCCAAGAAGTTTAAACTCATAGAATGGGAAATTTTAATATCTTTGTTGTTGAATGAGAGATTTTAAAATTTTATTTTATTTATTTTATCATAATCTTTTTTATATTACATTAAACACGTATATCTTTACAGTGTATTACATTTCTTTTTCCAGCATGATTACCATGCGTGTCAGTCAAGACTAAGACATTACTATCCACATCATCGTCATCAAATAGCTTTTCATCATTTTTTAATTATTATTATTTATTCTCTTTTTATTTAAACATTCAATCACTATATATCATTTGGCTTGTAAAGAGAATTTATCCAATATGAAATACTTCTCAGGCCAGTCCAGTAGAGAATACTATACACGTTATCATCAACAGGTAATAAACCATTTCTGTGTCCCACTAATGTCATGCCTCTCTATTTGTTCTTTTGCTATCCTTCTCTATATTCTTCCCTTTTCCCTCATCCCAACATATTCTTGATTAAAAAAACAAACAAACAACCAAAAACACCTTGTCAAATAATTGTCTGATAGCTATTTATCTCCAGGTTTTCAGAAACATTTTTTTTTTCCTCTAAGAAGACCCACCCCAAAAAAAAAAAAAAAAAAAAAAAAAAAAAAAAAACACACACAACTGAAGAACTCAGGAAAGCAAGTAGCACAGAGGTTAAGACAGCTGGATCCCACATGGTTTACACATAGGCAATTTCACGGTTAGAGTTCTGGACCTAGTGGGTTGTAAAATATGCAAGTGTGTATGTGTGTGTGCCCAAAATCCTGAGATGAGAATGGAGGAGAAGGGATTGTGGTATGGCCATCCCCGAGTGGAGGAGTGATGATTTCTTGCTTTCTTTCTCTCTTTCTCCCTCTTTCTCTTCCTCTCTATCTCTCTCTCAGGTGAGCACATGCACCCTATAGCAAAATCTATCCTCCCCAAAAGCCCAGGAACTCAAAGTACTGAATTTCAGACTTGCTATATGTCGGCATTTTTCGGCAAGCTTAACATCACTCTGGATGGTAATCTGTTGGTGTCTACTCTCAGGGTTTGGTCCTATGTAGAAAAAAGTTAGAGAAAGGAAAGAAGGTGCAGAAGCAAAGATGCAGGTGAACACCGGCAAGCTGTGATGCTCAATTGAACTTCTTTATGCATTTTACTAGGCACAGTGAACTGACTGCAAACTTTCAAGGATGCAGTTGAAGTTCTACAGTTAGAGATAAAGACTTTAATGTAGACGATTTTTGACGGTTTTTTTTTTTTTTTTTTTTTTAGAGAGATTTTGCTATAGGGTGCGTGTGCTTGCCAGAAAGACAGAGAAAGACAGAGAGACAGAAAGCGAGAAATCATCCCCCTAGGAGGATGGCCACACCACAATCCCTTCTCCTCCATTCTCCTCTCGGGATATTGGGCACGCATGCACCTGGTGTGAGTTTAAGCCACTGGGTCCGGGACTTGAACCGCTGTTGACTACATGGGAGTCCAGTGACATAGCGATTACGCCAACTACTGGTCCCCCTTGTCTGTCTTAAGGGTAAGGGTGATGGAGGCTTCATACAATGAATTTGGGAGTGTTTCATCCTTTTGGACCTTTAGAAATAACTTGAGTAGAATGGTGTTAACTCTTCTTTAAAAGTTTTGTAGAATTCAGAAGTGATCCCATCAAGACCAGGGCTTTTCTTTGTTGGGAGGTTATTTATTACTGATTCCATCTCATTGCTTGTTATGGGTCTGTTCAGGCTTTCTAAGTCCTCCTGACTCAATCTTGGTAGATTATATGTGTCTAGGAATTTGTCCATCTCTTCCAGATTTTCTTGTTTATTGGCATACAGTTGTTCATAGTATCCTCTAATGCTGTTTTATACTCCTATTATGTCTGTTGTTATATTGCCTGTTTTATTGTGAATTTGATTTATCTGGTTCCTTTCTCTCATCTTCTTAATTAGTCGAGCTAGTTGTGTGTCAATTTTGTTTCTCTTTTCAAAGAACCAGCTTTTGCTTTCATTTATTTTCTGTATAGTTTGTTTATTTTCTATTTCATTTATTTCTTCTTGAATCTTTATTACTTCTTTTCTCCTAGAATTTGTTGTTGTTGCTTCTCCAATTCTCTAAGGCATGATGTTAGGTTGTTCATTTGCAAACTTTCCATCTTTTTCTTATGTGCGTGCAGTAATTGCTATTAACTTCCCTCTTATGACTGTTTTTGTGTTGTCTCAAAGATTACGGAAACTCATGTATTCATTGGTTTCAATGAATCTGTTGATTTCAGTATTAAAATCTTCAGTAGTTATGAAGTCATTCAGGAGTAGATTATTTAGTTTCCATGAATTTGTGTATTTTTGAGGGTTTTTCCTGAAATTCATATCAAGTTTAATTCCATCATGGTCAGGGAAGACGTTGGATTTAGTTTTCATACCTTTGAATCCATAAAGGCTTGTTTTGTGCCCTATCATGTGTTCAATTTTTGAAAGGGTTCCATGTGGGGGTGAGAAAAACAGTGTATTTCATGGTTTTTGGGTGGAAGGTTCTATAGATGTCTGTTAAGTCCATTTGATTTATGGTATCATTTAGATCCTGTTTCTCTTTGCTTATTTTTTGTCTAGATGATCTGTCCAAAGGAGATAGTTGGGTGTTGAGATCCCCAGCAATTAGTGGTTACAGTCTATTTCTTCTTTTAGGTCTAACAGTATTTCCTTCATATATTTGGGTGCTTCTGAGTTGGGTGGATAGATATTTATAAGTGTTATATCTTCTTGATGAATTAGCACCTTTACTGCTATATAATGCCCTTCTTTGCCTCTTTTACAGTTTTTGTTTAAAGCCTACTTTTATCTGAAATTACTATGCGACTCTAGCTCTTTTTTTGGTCCCATTTGCATAAAATATCTTTTTATGTAAATAATCCAGAAATATACTAAGATATTTATAGCATTTTTGGGGAAAATGGATGGTCTTTATTAATAAATAGTACTGGGAAACTTGATATCCAAACAGAAAAAAAAAACCCTCATTCCAGATACAAATATCAACCTTAAAGAAATATACAAAACCAATACAACTTCTAGAATGAAACAAAGGAGAAAACATTGTGACATTTATTTCAGCAACATTTTCTTAGAGAAGACACAAAAGGCACAGACAATAAATAATTACAACAGCTTAATAACTCTGAACAGTTTATCAATACTTTCTCAAAGGTGAGTGAAAAAGATAGTGTTATGAAGATTAAATAAAATCAAATAATGTGTGTTAAACATTGGATAAAATACAACTGCATTATGATTTGGATAATGGTTTGTTCTGAAGAAGTACATGTATTTAAATTGTTCCCCAATGTGATGATGTTACAAAGTGGTGAGGCCTATAGGGTTGTGATTGGATCATGGTGCTTGGATTCTGAAAGTAGCAGCTTTATTAAAGGACTTATGGTGTTTTACAAGAGACTGAATGAGTTCCACCTCTTATGACAAGGAATTTGTTCTCATGAAAGTGATTGCTACAAAATAATATTGCTTTTTCCAAGCTGCTCTCTCTGCACATACTCCCCATCTTCTCTGCTCCATTGACTATCATATAGCTGGCCTAATGCCAGCTCCACAACTTTGGCTTGCCCATTTGCTAAAATCATGAGTCAAATAAACCTCTATTCTGTATAAATCATAGATATTTCTGCAAGCAACACAATAGCAAACTAATACAATTGAATATCTATTATTTGAGAGCCATCACCTCAAAGGTAAAGAAACTGATGATCCTGGATTAAAGCAATTTGGTATCCATAGAGAAAAAAAAGTAAGTGTACCCTCATTCCACATACTAAAGTCTACTTGAAACGTACAAGCAAAATCAATAAGACTGCAAGAAGAAAACAAAAGAGAACATCATTGTGACCTTTATTTCAGTATTGATTTCATTGATATAATAAGGTAGAAACACAGTAGTTGCCATTTTCTCTCTACTTCTATTCTAACAAAAATGTGTCATGAAGTAGTTATATATAATGGAAAAAGAGCAGAAGTTTATTATTTACAAATGATGATTCACTTAATTATTCAATGTTCCATCTATGTGTAAGTCACTGCGAATAAATGAAGGAAGAAGACACAATTACACTTATGGAGACATTCGCAGTAATGTTTTAGTAATAAAATAACTAACATTATAAATTTCTTGTTATCTAATTTAAACTTAATTTTCTGAAGTTTTTTTGTTTGTTTAGCTTTTTTTCTTTTTTTGAGAGATTTTTGCTATAGGTTGCATGCGCTTGCCAGAGGAACAAATAGAAACAGAGAGACAGAAAATGAGAAACCAATCCCCCGAAGGGGATGGCCACACTGCAATCCCTTCTCCTCCACTCTCTTCTCGGGATCTTGGGCACCCTCGACCAGTGTGATTTTAAGCCACCAGGTCCAGGATTCAAACTGCAGTCAACTCTGTGGGAGTCCAGCAATGTAACTATTACACTATTTGCTGGTCCCTAAACCTTTTCTTGTTTAAAAGGGAGTATAGTATATTATACTTTTATAGTTAATCAGCCAGCAATACCAACAACAGTGTCTCATTAAGGCAAATGCTCTTGAATCTTATTTTTTCTCTTTATTGTTGCATTTCCATTTTTGACATGGCATGACAAAATTATCCTCTGGCTTACTCCACAGCCAAGCCACAATGTGTGGTTAGGTTTCTGTAAATTTCTGATTCTGACTCTATACTGAGAAACACAGTGGGCAGAGATTTCACTGTACTGAGGTAATCATGAGGAAATAGCTGTTATTTTCTTTTGGCTAACGTGGTCAAAGAGATAAGACTGACAATGTAGAGGGAAAAAATTTCAGACTTAAATTTGTCTTTTTCTAATTTACCCTACTTGGTACAAGACCTTTTGATGTACCTCTGGAAATGTCTAGAATCTAAGTTAGGGAAAGTGCTCTGATGTTCAGAGTCTCCTGCCTTGAGCAAAGGCAGATGCTCCCACATAGTTGTTTTTTTGCTGATAGAGCTCAGCAATAGGATATGAGACTGAAACCTTATTATGTTCTAGTGTTAGTTTTGGGGACCTGGTGGGGTAAGGTCCTCCCCATGGGACCTTACGGGGGGTGGCTCCGTGGACTGTTGGTTAAGGTGGCTGGATCCCAAATGTCCAATGGCGTAGTTCAGTCTCAGACCCAGTGCCTTGAAAAACATGCTGGGCATGTGTGCATGCACGCCCAGAATCCCAAAAGGAGGGAGAAATGGAAGAAAAGGGTTGTGGCATGGCCGTTCTTCATGAGGGGTACTTTTTCCTTTCCTTCTCCCAATCTTTCTGTCTCTGGTGAGTGCATGCCCCCTCTAGAAAAAAACAAACAAACAGAAACAGTAGAAGAAAGATTATGTCATCCTGTGTCTCTAGCTAAAATACCATTAATTATTTTTATTTCTTGAGAGAGAGAGAGAAAGGGAGGGAGGGAGGGAGATATTCTCAAAAGGGTTTCACCCTTTTTGTCCTTACTGGAGAAGCTCCCTCAAGCTCTACAGCCAGCCAGGATCACAGTGAGCAAGTTGGGGCAGACCTGAGACATAAACCCAGAGCCCTCCCATATGGTCTCCAACATCACATAGCAGCAGCCATTTGGCCCACACCATGTCAGCTAGGTTGCAAATATCATTTTAATCTCTCCACATTAACTCCCAATGTAATCTTATTTATGTGATTTCATGTCACTTTTTTACTCACATACTTCAAAAGGGCAAGCACTGTCTTAATTTTCCTAAAAACTTCACTAGAAATATACTCCTGTGTTCACGAATGCCACATACCCCTTTAGCACTGTCTTATACCTGTATGTACTATAACCCTAAGAAATTACCATAGTGTTTGAAGAGGAACCTTTAGGTTTTTGAGTGCACAGAGGTCCTGGAGAATTATGAGGTTTTTACACATGAGGGAGGGCTGAAGCAGCAACTGAAAGGGCATGCACAGAAGCTATTTATGGTTTCTCCTCACTGCCCACCTCTAGCCAGAGGCAATACAGCTGTAGCACAGATTTTGTAGAAAAATTCAATGAAGCAGTGGCATACGATGGAGGAAATATTGTTTCAGCAATCAAATTCTTCACTAACTAATAAAGTTGTCTCTGGCTTTTCAGTGAATCCCAGTGAAACCGAGGTGTGTTGAAAAATTCATTACTCCCAGCTTTATTGACCCTGCTTTTCTCATCTACTTGCTTTTCAAACAGGCAATCATCTCACTCATCCATTCACCACATACTTATTCAATTCCAGGTATTATATTTAGCCGCTGGATTTTTAAAATTAAAATAAGGGGCCAGCCCGTGGTATAGCAGTAAAGGCACCAGACTCCCACATGGGTGAATAAGGTTCCAGTCTCAGACTAAATGACTTGAAAAATCATGCCCAGCATGAATGCTTGGGAGCCCAAAATCTAGAGAGGAGAATGGAGAAACAGAGATTGCAGTGTGGCCATTCCCCCATGGGGTGTGATTTCTCACTTTCTCTCTCTCTGTCTCTCTCTGGTGACTGCACATGCCCTATGGAAAAAAAAAAAAAAAAAAAAAAAAACTTAAAAAATTAAATTAAATTAAAATAAGCTCCATGAAGTTATCTCCATTTATCCAAACAGTTTTGAAGACAAGTGGAGAGACAGACTGATGGTAGTATGAAAATAGAAATCACAGAATGATTGAGAGGGCAGAGGAGAGACACCTAACCTAGAGACATTGAGTTATAGACACAAAAGCCTGCATTAAATAATGCAGAGTCTTATGCTAGATATCAAGACAAATCTACAAATCTTCTCAGGACAGTCTTTGTTCAAAACTACATTCTATTTTTTTTTTTTTTTTTTTTTGAGTGCTTTTTGCTATAGGACGTGTGCACTCGCCAGAAAGACAGAGAGACAGAAAGCAAAAAATCACCCCCAGGGGGGATGGCCACGCTGCAATCCCTTCCCCTTAATTCTCCTCTTGGAATCTTGGGCATGCACGCACACGCACCCAGCGTGAGTTTAAGCCACCGGTCTGGGACTTGAACCACAGTCAACTACATGGGAGTCCAGCGACCTAGCCATTATGCCAACTGCTGGTCCCAATACTACATTCTAAAAGAGTCCTTGGTAGAGTATTTGATAAACTCAGCTTTCATAGACTTTAAATTCAGAAGGTGTTGATAGGGTAGAAAGAACTTTCATGGCTACTAGTTGAAAATTTGGAAATATTCCTATACAAAAGATTTGTATTTACCGAATTATACTGCCTGTTTTACCCTGTTGGGGGTGCCGTCTCTCTGTCTCTCTTCTTTTCTTTGTCTTTTACTCATGGAAGAAATTTAACAAGAAAATTATTAAATAAATTTTTTTAAAAATTAAATAAATTTATCTTATTGGATATATCAGTATAGATTCACAAGGATATCATTTTTAATGTGCTTTCCATGAAGTATGAAAAGACACTAGATATTCTAGACATTAATGAAAATTATTATATTTTCTGATCAATTATTAGTAATACATATCCTAATGTATTTTCTACCTTAAAAATTCTAAGACATTTTTAATTTGCAGGTTTAGAAATGTTTAGAAAATGTTTAGAATATTTAAAAAAGTTCTATACAACCAAGTTTCTATTTTTCAAAACCTGAAGTTTTCAGACAATACTGTCTGCATTATTTTTTATATTTTTTCATTTCATCATTAAAAGGTTGAAATTAAATTATGCTATCTTCTTAACTTAAAGCTCTCCTCCACATGGGAATTTATTCTAGAAGATGTTACCAAATAATATTTACAAGTCACTCATTTAATCTATGCTTGTGTCAGTCTTTTTCTCAAAGGAAACAAGTGCCAGTTTTTGTTGTTGTTTTTGTTTGTTTGTTTGTTTGTTTGTTCTGATTTGAGAGATTTTTTGCTATAGAGCATGTGTGCTTGGTAGACAGACAGAGAGAAAGTGAGAAATCACCCCTCTCCCCTGGGAGGATGGTCACAGCACAATCCCTTCTACATTCTCCTTGAGATTTTGGCACACACGCACACATGCCATTGTGAGTTCCAAGCCTCGGGGTCCAGGACTAGAATCACGGCCAAGCACCAGTTTCTTAAACCTGTTTCCAGTTCATGATTTCAACCAAGGCCCTTTAAGAGCTTAATTTCATGTCAGTATCCAGCATACGGTCTACTCCCCAGAAATGCTCAACATCTTGCTTTTCCCAGTTATACTCTACACTTCCTGCAGTATTTTTTGCTTTTTTTCTGAGGTAGCCTCTTTGTTAGTCTCTGTTAAAATTCTCTCCATCAGTGAGGGGTGAGAGGGGTGGGAGAGACTGCATCACCCACAAAATTGTGAGGCCGTGATCTACCCCCCCAGGTTCAGCTAGCTCTAAATCTGGTAACAAGCATTCCAGGCACACTCGGGGAGATCTCTGAATGAGAACCTGGTGTCTTCCCTGTAGGTCCGCCTCACAGATCTTCATGCTTTACCACAACAGCAGTGTCTCACCCCCTAGCTGTTTTTTAAATCTTAAAAAAAAAAAAAACAGATTTTTACTCTTTAATGTTTGCATGACTATCTTCAGGCAGAAATCATCTTCTAAAAGTATTTTATTATGTTCATTTTTATACATCATTTAATATCCTCAAAAGTTCATAGTTCAATGAAAGAAGAAAATGTTTTTTCAAACACAGGGAATCGATTAAATTTTGTGCTATAATTTAATAGATGAGTAAAGAATGCACTTTGCAGTCAAGTCAAATGGGTTTGTATACTTGCTTCATAACTTTTTAGATATGTGTTTCCTTGGGTAAGTTGCTTAACTTTTTTGGCTCTAGTTATCCAACTTGAAATTGGTCTAATATCAATCCATGTTTAAATGTTAAATTAATACATACAAGTAGCATGTTTAGTGCAGTGTTGGTATGTATTAAATAATGAAGAAAACTTACAGAATGACTTACCAGAAGGCAAAATGATTCCAAATGAGCTCTCCTGAGGCATATCTTACTTTTAGGTATAGATGGGAGCTTTATCTAAATTATTTTTCTCAGTCAATAACATTTATCATCATCAAAATAATTTTATTATGGTCAGTTTTTTTTTAAATATCCCCTGCAAACTGTTTTAAAAATAATTACTTGAACTATAAATTGTGTATCCATCTTAGCAGAATAAGTCTAAATAATTACTCTAAAATAAGCTCTGTGTAGGGTCCTATATTAAATACACGTTTCCCACTCTCGCTTTATTTCCACCTTCCCAACACTCTATAAAAATATCATCTTAGCATTTAGGGTGAACATTTGTGGAATTTCTGCTACTGTAATGCAGTAGTAATAACTTGGATCCTTTAGGAAATCTATGATGGGGCCAGCAGGTGGCATGGTGGTTAAGGCACTGGACTCACACAATCAACTGCAGTTTGATTTCCAGACCTGGTCACTTGCATTTTCACTTTCCTTCTCTCTTTCTCTCTTTTTCTCTATGGTGGGTCCATGTGCCTTGTAGCAAATAAGAAAATGGTAATAACAGAAATAGTAAATAAACTTAAATAAATAATCCTTTAAAAATAAATCTATGATGTCAGATTTTGTCTAGTTGATCAGACTTTGGTATCAACCTAAGCAAGATAAAGGTTACCAAGGAAACAAATAGCAAGAAAAAAAGAGACTATTCAGGAAATGTTGAATATTAATTCCTAATAGAAATTAATAATGTACAAACTTGGCATAAGAGGAAATTATAGCCTTCTTAGAGAAGATATAAATTAGTTATTCTAAACAATGTCTTCACTTTCTTCCACTTACTCATTTTCTTAAATGTTGTGATCATGTAACTTATACCTGTTTTTGTTGTTGTTAATAGTACATTTGTCTTTTAGTAAGGTTTCATTCATACTTCATGCCTATGTACCTGATGAAGATCATACTATCTACAGAAAAACTAGTTTACTTACTCATGCCAAATTACAAAGACATATACTTGAAATAAACTTTAAAAGTGAGTTAATCAGAAAATTGTGACCTATGTAAATTGAACAGAAATAATAATTTGGTGAAAGTGAAAGGATATTACAAGTTCATAGCAACATGACTAATCAATATTTTTTATTTATAATAATAAATTTCTTCTCAATTAATATTAATATTAAAACATACTTTTCATTTTTAGAATAAGATGGTACTTCAGATAAGGACTAAAGAACTGGACTCCCACATGACTGACCATAGTTCAAGTCTCGGACCAGGAGGCTTGAAACTCGCTGGGCCAGTGTGCGTGTGCACCAAAAATCCTGAGAGGAGGATGGAGGAGAAGGGATTGCAGCATGGCCATGCCTCCCTGAGGGGGTCATTTATCAATTTCTCTCTGTCTCTCTCTGTGTCCCTAGTGAGTACACATGCCTAATAGCAAAAATTTTTCTAAAAAAATAAAAATAAAAAACAAAAAACTACCTATTAGGGCCAATAAGGCTTTTTCTAAGAAGAGCATGATGATCATGGATATGGTATTATCTCTGACTTCATCGATATGTACTGCATTTATGCTGGAAAACGTTTTGTATATTGAAGAACTGTACAGTGACTATATTTATTTATTTACTTGTTATTGTTATTTATTTTTAAAATTTTACCAGCGAGAGAGAGAAAGGGAAAGTGAGAAAGCAAGTTGCCAGCTTTGGGACTCGAACTGCAGTCAGTCACGTGGAAGTCCAGCACTTTAAACACCACGCCACCTGCCAGCCCTCCAAATGTAAATTTCAAAAATGCAAATAAATAAATAAAAGCTTTATAAGCTTTTAGGCCAGGAGTCAAAAAAAAGAAGAGTGCTGCCTATATAATAAGCCAGGTCAATGGAAGGAAGGGTGTAATACACGTAACTAGCTTTTCAAATAATAAAATGAGAAGTATTTGGGATGGAAAATTATACTTTTTAATTTAGTGACTTTCTAAATATCATATTTTTGTATGATCATAAGTAAATGTACTTAGCCCGTACTTGGGGCCTGGATTTTGGTTACTTACACATTCAGTTAAATGACAGATTATTCTTCATTAAATTATACTCTTCAAGATAGATAACACTTCTCTGCAAACATGCATTTGGAAATGCTGTAGTGTTAATGATTTCTTTTGAGAATGAGTAATTACATGTCACCATTTTGGTCAGAAAGATAATTTTGCTTTCCACTTCTAGGTACAATGCTAAGATACTGATTCATATCAGCTTATTAAATTCCACAGAAGAAAACGTACCTTGCATTTTCACAGGAAGGAAGTTTTGTCTTCAAATGAGACTTTACACTTCCTTTTAAAATCAATTTTTAACTTAGTGATGTCAAAGTTTTCCCAATAAAAGTCACTTATTTTTTCATTTTTTTCCACTTTCTCAATTATTTTTCTTTATATATGTGTATATATATATACATATATATACATATATATTTTTCTTTATATATATGTGTGTGTGTGTATGTATATATATATATATATATATATATATATATATAATTTTAATTTCTTTTAGACATTTAATCACATACATCACTTAGCCTGTAAAGTGAATGTTCCAGTATGAATACATTTCTCACCAGTCCAGTTGGGGATACTATACACGTTATCAACAACAGATAATAATCTTTTTCTGTGTCTCACAAATCTTTCATTCAGTTTCACTGAGACTTTTTTCTTTTCTTTTCTATTTCATTTTATACATTTAATCACTGTATATCAACACAGCTTGTAAAATGAATTTTCCCAGCATGAACACACTGCACACAAGTCCAGTTAAAGATATCATACGCACTATCATCAACTGACAATCCTCCACCGTGGAATGGGAGAATATATTTGCAAACTATGCCTCAGACAAAGGATTGATAACCAGAATATACAGGGAACTCACTGAGACTTTTTGAACAGCATCAAAAGATTGAACACAGGACAGTATATATTAACAGATTCAGCTTACTTCTATGGTGTGAGGTTGTCTGGTAAATCTTGGACTGTATACAGTGATGCTTGTATATGTGTCTGTGTCTATGTATCGTTTTCAAGTGAATGACATTTGCCAAAAGTTATATAAATGTTTATGTGCAAGTCACAACTCAAATACAAATTACCCTTATTCTAATTGTTGGATATCTTTAAAGAATGAAGAAAAACATCAAACTTTTTCTGAAAACATAAATTAACTTCTGCAAATCAGCAGAAGTTAATACACCTTAAATGAATAGCATGCAAGTTAAAATATCAGTATATTAATTTATATGCTAATATCATGCTTGAAATTAAGGAGCCATTTTTGAAAAATATCATTCTTACTAAAAAAATAAGAGTTAAACTAGGTAACAAAGAAACCAAAGAATAGCAATCTAATGTACCTTGAACGCCCAAGGGTGGGTGATGATCAGCTTACACACTACAGATATTTGGAATGGTCTAGTGATTGCTATGAGGCTATTCTCTTTTATCATTTCCAACAAAAAATAAATTCAACAGACAGTGACATCAATATCACTACTAAAAACTTCCCCTATCAGCAGATTGATCTTGTTGCTATTGCTGCGGCAATTTACCTTTTATGCCTCATTACTTTATTTAGAAAATGAACACATACTATTTAACCTTTGGAGAAAGAGGCTGTCATTTTCAAATGTGTAGTAGCTAGGAGAAATGCTGGGAATGTAATAAATGTACCTCAAACTTAACGAAGAAGGACGATAAACATTGAAAATAAAGATGGGTATAGACTGAGTTTAAAGAAGGCGAAGCATTAAGATTAAGTATTGAATGTTTCTTTTTATTTTAAAAGATAGGACAAGGACAAATAAACTGGAAAGTAAATATTATTTTAGAAAAAGGAAAACTGAATGAAAGAATGATCTGCGGTACTAAAATACTGCTTAAAATGATCCAGATAAGTCTAAGGGTAAAATGCATGAGTTCTGGAGTTAACTTCTAGGATTGGCATCTCAGCATTGCCTCTTGCAAAGCTGACATACCTATCTGAGACTAGTTTGCTGATCTGCATATCAGAGGCAATACTAGAACATCTCCTCCGATATTGTTATGAAAATAATATTAGAAGTAAACGAATCTAGAGTCAGGTCAATAGTGCACAATAAATGTTACTAACACTTAGGAGAAGTACTTTAACATTTTATTTTCAAAAAGAAGGGGGAGAAGTTGTTTCCTGGTTAATGATATAAAGAAATTGCACCGCACAAATTACATATAAAAGTAATATGTTATTGAAGACCATTACTATAAGCGAGGGAGATTCAATTCAACTCTTCTAAATAGAATCAGGGAGCGCATTCATGTGGAAGAGTCCCAGAGGAGTTTAACAGGGAGTCTGTATAATGTAATTAGGCCATCTATGCTTGCTAAATGGCATTTATTGAAGTTAGATCCCTACTCCCCTCACAGAGACTAAAAGATAGAAGTTTTATCTTTCTTTATGATTTTTAAAAGGGAATGATTTCAAGGCTTTTGAGAAAGACACTCCTGGTTGGTAAAACTGACAATTGGCAAGGAAATGTACATCTTAAAGGGACAAGTAAAGGATTTACAAACGCAAATTTTCTGAAGTAGATACTCTAGAAAAAGGAAGGGACACTTATCAGGAAGAACCATCCCTCAAATTTAGTTAAGAAAACTTAAGGCCATTTTGGTTAATGGGAACTAATGATAACTAAAGCGCCCCTTCTCAACTCCTATTTCTGTCTTTTCCTCTCTTAGAAAAATGACATGCTGCCATTTTCAGTCTGATGAAACGTTCAGTGGAAAAATAAGTCCCAAAATAAATGTAGGACTTTAGCCTTTTTCCCAAATGTTCTAATGAAGTTAGAGTTTTCACGTTCAGAGAAATTGAGTCCCAAGGCTTTGGAAAACATTACATAGAAACTTATTACCATCACTCACAATGCTTTTATAATTATGAAAAATGTGAATACTAGAGAAGAAAAGGTGGATCCACACATTTCAGAAAGAGAGAAGCTAGCTTTCAGACTGGTGAGTTTAACATTGAAACAGGGAAAATTTCAAGAAGTACTTTCCTAACAATATTTTGTGCGTATTTAGAGTGGGGATAATTTATAAACCCTAATCATGAGCTCATAAATTGCTGAGATTTATATGAATTAAAAAGCTGGTAAATCAGGGTAATGATGTAGTCCTGAATTCAAATGGCTTTAGGGTTCGGTCCAAGAGAATCAACCTATGAAGCAAAAATCATAAATCAGTAAGGAGTGCAAAATCCTGTGGAAAGGAGAGAAGGTTTGACACCTAAAATCACTACATTTCAATTTTTAAAAAACCTTTGAAGTCCAAGCCGTAATGTGTGCTATGAATTCCAGCTGAGTCTGTGAGTCTGGTATTCCCAATAATAACTTGAATTTCATCAAGAATTTTGCCAATGTCTGCCAGAATATTATGTCAGTATAATGAAGAAATTTAGATTTTAATTCAAGTTAGGAGAATTCAAAAGTGGTGAAAATTCTCCATCAAAAGGATTACTAAATAATGTAACCATATGATGTGAACCATACCTGATTGCATGCCTAAAACGCCTGTTCAAAAACCTAAATCATTTAGAAGGCACAGTTTATGGAGGAATAGCAAACAATTTGGATGGCATAAAATGATCATATCAAGTTTGAATGCTAGAGTAAGCCTAAGAAGAAGTTTTATACAGATAAATATGGACTCCTGACCTAATTCTTTCTTAAAGGAACTGACAAGTACAATATTAGGCTATGGAGCTTGCCTGTATGGAAAATAAACAGAGTTTACAGTATTTGGTGAGCCTAATAAGAGTAAGTAGTATAGAAATGTTGCAAAATTCAAGAAAGCATTATTAAACTTCATCACAAAAAAGCAATTAAGAACACAGCAGATGACAGAATTGCTGTTTCTTTGCTGGAGGACACCTAAACTCATGTTCAGGCACAGGAACAAAGACTGACACAGGTGGAAAGAGTTACGAAGATGGTAAAGGAACCCAAATTTATAACAAATGAAAGCCCACTAAACAAACATTGGACAAAAAGGTAAAAACTATAAAATTCTTAAAAAAGATAAAAATTGGAACCAGCACTTGGCATAATGGCTATGTCACTGGACTCCCATGTAGTCGAACACGGTTCGAGTCCCAGATCCAGTGGCTTAAACTCACACCGGGCACGTGTGTGTGGTTGTGTGCCCAAGATCCCGAGAGGAGAATGGAGGAGAAGGGATTACAGCATGGCCAGCCCCCCTAGGGGGGGTGATTTCTCGCTTTCTGTCTCTCTGTCTCTCTCTGTCTTTCTGGCGAGCACACATGCCCTATAACACCTCTCTAAAAAAAGAAAAATTATAAAATACTGATTTTCAAATGTTTAAGGATCCCATATGTGTTACTCTGTAAGGCAAATATTTCAAAATGGGGAAATCTTTTTAACATAGTAGCAAAGAACATAATTTTTAATAACAAAAACTTTTTATAAATCAAGTTATCTGTAGGGATAAAACAACTTCCTAACTGTGGATAGGTTCATAATTTAGAGAGCCCATTATCTCATATTTTGAAGAAGGTAGTATGGTATCATATTAAAGTCAGATTATTCATCATTTCTGCTTGTGACATTCTAGAATGTTATGGTCTTCTATGCAATCCTATAAAAATCAATGGATAAATTCCTTGTACAAATTAAAATTTCTATGAGACTCCCTACAGCAGATTTTTTCTATAGGAAACCAGCTTAATTTTGACTTGGATAATTTTATCAAAAAAAAAAAAAAGAAAGAAAGAAAGAAAAATCAACCTACTAGTTTCTTGTGAACCAAGAGCATTGACTCTCAGACAAGACCGTGTATGGATATCCGTTTGGCTACTTGCAGTTATTTATATAAGTTATTTAGTGGGTTTTTTTTTTTTTTTTGGTGTTCAACTTAGTCAAATATGAAATGAGAATAAAATGTATTATATAATGCTTTTTATTATTATAAAATGACCTAAAGCTATATCACATGTTACTGTGTCCTTGACGTACCATTGATTTTCAGTAAATTAAGCAAACAATGTGCATAGATAAATCATGCTTTACTCTTCCCACGTTACATAATTGAGGCTCAAAGAGGCACTCCGATTTCTGTTTTTCAGTTTGCTACGGAGTGCAGAGAGAGAGAGAGAAAATGAAAAAGCATTCCCCCAGAAAAGATGACCATGCCACAATCCCCTTTTCTCCATTCTCCTTTCAGGATATTGTACTTGACACATGAGTGTCTCTTAAGCTGCCTGATTTGGACCTCAACTACTGGTAGGCCTTTGTGGGGAATTCATATTAACTGAAGCCATTGTTCAAAGGAATACTGTCTTCTGAAAAAGATAAATTATGAAAATCATGATTTCTTCTCTGTCAATTATCTCTTTTTCTTCATATGCTTTCATTCTTTATAAGTAGAACATGTTGTTAGATTGAACATTAAGCTAGAAAATTCCTTTAATCCTTGGTTCCTTGCTACTTCATTCATTTACAAAATCTTGAATACAATCTTCAAGGAGGGAGGGAGGGAGGGAGAGAGGGAGGAAGGAAGGAAGGAAGGAAGGAAGGAAGGAAGGAAGGAAGGAAGGAAGGAAGACAGAGAAAGAAAACAGAGTACCAAAATCCTCTTAAGAATAATATCAAGAGATCTGTTGTACAACATGATGACTGTAGCTTTTGCTATAGGGTGTGTGTGCTCACCAGAGACAGAGAATAGGGGGAAGAAGTGAGAAATCACCCCATGGGAGGAAATGGCCACCCCCAAATTCCTTCTTCTCCATCTCCTCTTGAGATTTTAGGCATACAAGAACATGCACTGTGCATCATTTTCAAGTTTGTCTGGAAGTTGAAACACAGTCAGCCATGTGGGATCCAGTGCCTTTACCCTTTACCTCCATGCCTTCTGCTGGTCCCAACGTATTGTATTCTTAAAATTTGCTAAGAAAGTAGATTTTAAGTGTTCTTACTACACACACACACACACACACACACACAAACACACACACAAAGACAAGTACATGAGGTAATACATACATGAATTAGCTCCATCCATTCCACAGTACATACATATTTCAAAACCACATGCTGCACAACAATAAATAATTTTTAAAAAGAAAATAGGGGATAATTAAAGCTATTGGGCTTACTATGAAAATTATCATAAATTATGTCCCAAACTGTACCACTAATACCATAGCAAGGACAGTACTTTTATCTCATTCCATGGACCACAGAATGATAATCTATTTTAGAGTATTTGTAGCTCAAAAGCAGGCTTGTGTCATCAATAGAGTAATCAATAGAGTATTAACATTATACAAGATAGAATCAGGTGTCTTACAAGAGAGTATACTTCAAAGAAACAAAGCTTCAATGGGAATAATCCTAGATATGAGTCCTGGTTTATGGTACTCCTGAGCCATGACAACTAGAGAAAAGTATATAATCGCTAATCTTCATTGCATTCATCTACAAAATAGATATCATATGTATGGTACCAGTTTTCGTGAGTATTAAATGAAATATTTATAATGTACCATGCCTGGCATAAAAATACATATGCTTTATTTTCCTGATCCATAGTTTTTATTTTATTAGTGGCTATCATTCTTGGAGACTATGTTAAATTCAAATTTTACAATATGAAAAGTTATTAAAATGTAATTAAGGGACCAGCACTTGGTGTAATGGCTATGTCGCTGGACTCCCATGTAGTCAATTTCGGTTCAAGTCCCAGACCCAGTGGCTTAAACTCAGGCTGGGTGTGTGTGCATGTGTGCCCAAGATCTCGAGAGGAGAATGCAGGAGAGAAGGGATTGCGACGCGGTCATCCCCCCCGGGGGGTGATTTCTCACTCTCTGTCTCTCTGTCTCTGTCTGTCTTTCTGGCGAGCGCATGCACCCTGTAGCAAAAACCTCTCAAAAAATTAATATGGAAATTTCTTTTTAAATTAATAACCACATGTATCAATGGTCATAGAAGAACTCTTTTGTATGGGTTATATTTAATTCATTAGTATACAGAGTCTTTTCACAGATTCTACCTTATAATAAATGATCTCTTTATGACTGCTTGTACCACTATATCTATAAAGGCCCATAATGAATTTCATATAATATATCCTAGAATTTCACTTGAGCACATCCTTAGAAATGAACATGTACATTTGTGAGACTATTGTGCTATTAGTTATACTGATACCTTGGTTCTAAGATTTATATGAAAGTTACACAGAATTCTTCCATTAGTTGATATAATTTTTCAATTTTCAATTTTTTAATATCAAAGATGTCTTTACAAAATGGAAGCATTTCTTAAAATAGAAAATAAAAGTAGTTGTGCTCATGCCCTCCACATCCAAGTTGAGTTATTGCCTTTAGAAGTTATGTCTCAGTGGCGTTTAAGGACAGAAGCTTTCAATATTCATGATATTCATTTGACAAAATGAATTAAAGACAAGATAAAATGAGATATGTTATAGGCCCGGAGGTTTTCTGAGAGGCAGAATCTGCAATCAACTAAATGACTAGTCAAAAGGAAGACAAAAGAGAAAGGAACGCCTAGTTTACAGCTTGTACTCCATGTTTCTTCTAAGTCTGGCAATAAAGTGAGAATATTGCTTCTGTGTTCATTAATTATTTATTACCAACTCGCTGAACCTCTGAACAATTTCTGTTGAAGGGACTACAATACACATGAAGTTATTCATCAAACGCAGATGTTAGCGCTTTCCCTTTAAGGCCATAAACACGAACGCCAGCTGTCCACAGAGAATCAGCAGAGTTCTGATTTATTAAAAGTAGAAAATTCCTCCATGTATTGAAAAGAACAAAACTCTAAGATTCTAGTATATTAATGGGGATAAAGTATATGTATTACCACTTGTAGAAAATGGTTTAAAGATATTATATGCAGAGTGGATAATGTAAAAAATATGTCTGTCTGTTGGAGAAATGAAATAAAGATAGGTAAAGGAAAATAAAGTCTGGCATTTGCATGGCAATATAACTCAAACTATACCTCCTTTTATTTATTACATCATTTCACCAATTACACAAAATCAGGGTTTTTTTAAGTCATTGATATCCATGTTAAAAGTTATGGTTCTTTAATACATTTCGATTTTTTAATTTCTTTTTTTTCCTTTTTCTTTTTTTTTTCGTTTGAGAGATTTTTGCTATAGGGTATGTGCACTCGCTAGAGAGACAGAGAGAGACAGAGAGACAGATAATGAGATATCACTCTCTGGGGCGGTTATGGCCACAGCACAATCCTTTCTCTTTCATTCTCCTCCCAGGATTTGGGGCATGCACACACACGCTCCTGGTATGAGTTTCAAGCCACTGGGTCTGGGACTCAAATCATGTTCACCCATGTGAGAGTCCAGTGACCCAACCATTATGCCACCTGCTGGCCCCAGATTTGTTAATTTCTTAATGAAAGATACCTGGATGTGATTTACAGTTAATAATGATTCCCTACCTTTCCCCTTTTCCTTCAGTATTTCTCTATGTAGTTCTTTTACTTTCTGCCTCAGTTTGATTTTTTGCTCTTAGATTAGTAAAACTACTCTCTAAAATAGTGTTTTTCTAATTCAGTGGAAATAAAAAAATATAGAGAGAAAGTTTTTTAAAATACAGATCCTTGTGGTCCATCCTGCTAGATTCAGATTAAGAAGATGGGAATTATGGGGTAGAGATGGTGAAGCAGAATTAAAATTCAGCATTTTAAATCTAGGTTACCAATGTTCCATATAAAATGAAACTTTTCCCAAAATATATTTTCACTTTAAATTTTTAAAGTAAAATAAGAGACCTTTCATTTCTAAAAATTCAAGCAGCATGGAAGTATAAAGATAAACTAAAAACTCTCTTTGCAAAGGGAAGAGAAGAGAAGTAACCTACTTTAAAGGTAAGCCATGTTAACATTTGGATGACTGCCCTTATATATATTTTATTTTAATGAGCAAATATGCAGAATATGCTTTCCTTTACATAAAACAAGAGAAAGGAATATAATCAGCCAAATTTTTAGCCTTGCTGATTAACTTTTATATAAATTATCATTTCAACTGTTTTAGGTAAAAATTTTCTGCAATTAATTTAAATTTGTATACACTTCCTGAAAGCAATAATAGCATGGGAAAAAAGAGCCTGTTTTATCACTCATTGAAAATATTTCTACTTAGAGCTTTTATAAGGAAGGTTCTTATGTGGAGAAGATCCTCCAAACCATAATGCCTTTCTTGACTTAGTCCTAAGGTCCAGAATTTTCACCTTCCTGTTTGACATCTGCATATGTATGTTGTATCAATAGAATAATCTACGTTAAGTCTGAAATGGAACTTGCTTGCTTTGGGAAGGCTGAAAATGGTGAGAATTACGTCTTCATTTGTTCTCATGAAATCCAATCCTACCTTTCCTATTTCTTTACAAATTCTATCAATTTCTTATATTAATTAAACTTTGATTTTTTTCCTATCATCCATTATCCTATCTTGGAGATCTATAAATCATGAGGGACCTAGTCGGTGAGTCCATGTGGGCTATATGCTGCTTCTGGAATGAATTGGGGCACTAAAATACATTTTTGAGTTTGAATCCTCTATATGGAAGATCTTGCCACCCTAGGTATACCTATTAACTACAGTTGAATTTTTTTTTCTTTAAACAAGTTTTTGCCTTAGAGAGTATATACTTGCTGGAGAAAGAGACAGAGACAGTGAGAGGGAAAGTGAGAAATCACCCCCTAGGAGGATGGCCATGCCACAATTCCTTCTCTATTTTCCTCCTGGGATCTTGGGTGTGCATGCACACATATCTGGCGTGATTTTCAAGCCACTGGGTCTGGTACTCAAACTGTGTTGGATCTGGGACTCAAACTGGGGTGGGCCATGTGGGAGTCCAGTGATGTAACCATTACACCATCTGTTGGTTCCCAGTTGAAATCTGGTAAGCAACTTCATCTTCCATCTTTTCCTGTCCAGACTGGTAAACAATTTTGTAACATTTAGAGAATGTATATTGGTTATGACCAAGGGACTGGAAATAGTGCGAGTTCAAACCATGGCTTAACCACTTACCGATTTTGAACAAATTACAAAGTTTGAATTTGTGCAAGTTATTTAACCTCAATTTTCTCATCTTTAAAAGGAGTTAATAGTGCTGACCTATTAACTGATTGGAACAAAAGGATTAGTGGATATGACACACTTAGAATTGTGCCAGGTATAAGGTTGAACACATTTGTGTTTAGTGTCTCCTGTTTTAGACACTGATCATACTCATTTAAACCCTACATAAAGCAAGGAAGAACCAATAACCTCAAATGACTCTTTTTTTCTATTTTATTTTAATAATTTATATTTACATTTAATCATTGTACATCTGTGTAGAGCACAACCTCCTACCCCCACCATCTTTCCACCCACTGTGCAGTCTCTGGTATCTGCAATTGTCCTCTCTACTTCTATGTCTTCAAATCTTTCAGTATCTGCTATATGCTAAAGACATTCATTATATATTGAGCAGGGACATACAGTGTTCATCTTTCAGTGTCTGGCATTTACTGTTACATCTTCTAAATTTGACCACTATGTGTCAAATGACAAGATCTTATTCTTTATGACTGAAAAGTATTCCATTGTATATATGTGCCACATCTTTTTTTTTTTTTTTTTTTTTTTTTTTTGGAGAATAGGGCGCGTGCGCTCGCCAGACAGAGAGAGACAGAGAGATAGAAAGCAGGAAATCAGTCACGCCGCAATTAGGGATTGGGCACGCACGCACACGCGGGGTCCGGGACTCGAACTAAGGTCGACTACTTGGGAGTCCAGCGACATAGCCATTATGCTAACTGCTGGTCCTTACCACATCTTTTTATCCAGTCATTAGTTGTTGGACACTAAGGTTGATTCCATGTCTTAGCTATTGTAAATTGAACTCATATGATCAGTAATCCCACTCCTGTGTATTTACCCAATGAACAGGAAATCAGTCAGTCATAAAGACTTACAGCTCCAGGTTGATTTTAGTATTTTTTACAATACAAAAATAGTTCTTAATCTCCAAGATGCTTCGACGAAGGCAAGGCAGGTCAAGGGAGAAGTTCCAGCTTAAGATAAACTAGAACATTTAGAAAAATAATACAAATTATGTTTTTTTAAAAAACTATTCTTAGACACTGGGCTTATGAATAAAGATAGTACTAGGACTGTCAAGTCCAAATTATATGATTTGTTTACCTATGGGAAAAAGATAGCTAAGCACTAGGATGTGTATAATAGTCTCAACTGGTCTGGACTGAGGTGTAAATCATGCTGGGTAAAGTCTCTTCACGATGTAAATGATGTATAGCAATTTAAGGTATGAATAAAAAAAAGAGGTGCAAGACTCCCACATGGCCAACTGTGGTTTGAGTCCTAGACCTGTTGGCTTGCTTTCTCACTTTCCTTCTCTCTCTCTCTTTCTCTCTCTCTCTGATCAAGTTAAAAAATAACAACAAATAAAAATAAATAATTTTTTTTTAATTACACAAAACAACATTCTAAACATTTAGCAGCAATTTTTTCGTTAGGCAATGAAAGTATCTTAACTCTCAATATAATAGCATTCAATATGTTTGATTCTAAGTGCAATATAGATGAAATACAACTACATCTATATTGATTTTTTAAATTCCTTTATTCCTTCTCAAAGTAATAAAATAGTTTAAACTAGTCCTCTTTATTGGTACATATTAATTCAAGACACAAACTAAAAAGGTGATTTTTAAAATAATTCCTTATGCCTCCATGAATAATTGCTTGAGCTTGGTGGAAAATGTAACTTATCTAAGTAAAGGTTCTAATGTAAATACTGCACCATTAATCAGATTTTTAATAGTTAATTTAACAAGGTCATTGTGACCATTTTAATACATAAAAATTTTGGAATTAATACAAATTTAAATTTGACTTTTTAAGAAGTTGTAGCTAGTAAAATATGAACTCTTATCTCAGATTTAGAGTTAGAATTAGTTCTTTAAAGCTTCAATAAAAATCAAACATTGTCTTCTATTTTTAAGTGATTCACTTTTTTTAAGAGAGATTTTTGCTATAGGGTATGTGCACTCACCGGAGAGACAGAGAGACACAGAAGGACAGAAAGTGAGAAATCACCCCCCGAGAATGGCCACTGCAGTCCCTTCTCCTTCAGACTCTTCTTTGTATTTTGTCCATGCACATGTGCCCAGGGTGAGTTTCAAGATGCAGAAGTCTGGCATTTGAACTGCAGTTGACTATGTGAGAGTCCAGCATCTAAACCATTATGCCATCTGCTGTTCCTAATAATTAGCACTGATTTATTTAAAAAAGAAAAAGAAAAAAGGGTGTAAAATTATTATTATTTTCTAGTAGTTGTGTCTGATTAATCTGTAGCCCACTAAGAGTTCTAGAATATGGAGAATTTAGTCAAGGAAAATGTCTTTGAAAACTACAATAAAATACTGAATGAAGCATAGAAAGTTAGATGTGTTAATGAAATGAGACAGCAAGCAACAACAAAAAAATCCCCTAATCTGGGGTGGAAAAGAGAGAGAGAGAGAGAGAGAGAGAGAGAGAGAGAGAGAGAACAAAACTATTGGTTTATGAAATCAAGTTGGGAGTACTA
This sequence comes from Tupaia tana, assembly GCA_026018925.1. Lineage (NCBI taxonomy): Eukaryota > Metazoa > Chordata > Mammalia > Scandentia > Tupaiidae > Tupaia > Tupaia tana. Next base: position 178,881,191 of record JAKSZU010000006.1, read on the forward strand.
TGAATTAGAGTCATATGGCTTACCTTCCAAGCTATTAAGTAAAACTACAATTATGATTATATTATATTGGTGTACAATGTCTGAAAAGAAGATTCCTGAACATTCTGAATGGTGTTACTTACTGTCATAAGAAGGAATAAGTGACAGGAATTCAGAGAAGTTCTAGTCTAAGTAAGTAAAGCCTTCAGACTTTATTGATTTCCTTTTTTCTCTTCAAGAAGTCACCAGCTTGGGCCCAGCAGTTAGTGTAATGGCTATGTCGCTGGACTTCCATGTAGTTGACTGCGGTTCGAGTCCCGGACCCAGTGGCTTAAACTCACGCCGGGCGCGTGTGCATGCATGCCCAAGATCCTGAGAAGAGAATGAAGGAGAAGGGATTGTGGCGTGGCCATCCCCCCTGGGTGATTTCTCACTTTCTGTCTCTCTCTGTCTTTCTGGTGAGTGCATGCACTCTATAGCAAAAACCTGTCCAAAAACAGAAGAAGTCACCAGCTTTGTAAGCCAATCCATGATTAGTCAAAGTAGGTTATTTTAATCTAAATAAAAATTTAATATAAATTAAATAAAGGTAAATAAAAGGAAAAATATTTTTATTTATTTATTTTTTTAATTTTGACCAGAGAGACACATACACGGAGAGAGAGAGAGGGAAAGTGAAAAAGCAAGCCACCAGGTCCGGGACTTGAACTGTAGTTGGCCATGTGGGAGTGTCCAACACCTTAACCACCACACCACCCACTAGTCCCCCAAATTATTTTTTATTTATAATGGTTTTATATAGTTTGATTATTCTGGTGCTAGGACTCTATTTCCTGATCAATAAACTTAAAGTTGTTATTAGAGGACTTAATCATTCCATTGGAGGTGCTATGTCATTTTTGCACACTAGGGTGACATTATATCCTCTGAATTCAATTCTTCTATAACTTGGTAGCTCCAGTGTTTCCCACAATTTTGCGTAATTTTTTTCCAAGTCTTTTTCTGTAGGTAATACTGATCTCCTTTGAAACACAAGCCCTAAGATGCTTCTCATTGCTTTTGAACCATGAAGTGATTCTCTCTTAGCTAATTTTATGTTCTACATTCTTCGAACCATGCTATGCTAGGCAGAGTTTCTTTCCAGACTTTTTTTTTTTTTTTTTTTTAAGTTTATTTATTCATTTTTGAGCTGAAGTGACAGAGAGAGAAACAGACAGATATAGCATCCCCAGCAGGGTCCTGACTCTGCAATCTACCCCTGGCCTCAGCCAACCAGACCCCTCTCATGTTTTGGTAGCTTTCGTTTAAATGTGTATAGGTAATAGGACCAGCAGATGGCATTGCAGTTAGGTTGCTGGACTCCCATATGGCTAACCATGGTTCAAGTCCTGGACCTGGTGGCTTCAAAATCATGCTGGGTGCGTGCTTGTGTGTCCAAGATCCCAGGAGGAGAATGGAGGAGAAGGGATTGCAGTGTGGCCATCCCCCAAGGGAGGTGATTTCTCACTTTCCCTCTCACTCTCTTTATCTCTCAGTATGGTAAGTGCATGCACCCTAAGACTAAAAAGTCTAAAAAAAAAAGTGTCTAGTTAATTAAATTACATTTGTCGTAATCTTAAAGAAAAATTTGAAAAAAAAAAAAAAATTTAAACAATTTACTCTCCTAAAGAAGATTGAAACTTAAAATGAGTGAATTTTCCTGGTGGGTCAGCCACCCAGTTTGTGTTTTACCTCTTTCCAAACTTTTTATTTGTATAATCACTTCTTTTAAGTCTTTCCAGATATTTTATATTTATTTCATTTTCTATATTTTATACATTTTTTTATTTACATTTTACATTATAATGTTTACAGTTTATATTTTCTTTGCTTCATTCTCTTAATATAACATCATTTTAAAGTCTATATTTACATTTAAATTTTTTGCTTGAAATATTAGTATAAAATAGACCCATATGTATTTAGGAAATGAATTTTCTCCATAGGACAAAAAATTAGCTTGATGTATATGGCATAAAACACAAGGGCTATCTCATGAATTTGTTTTCTGTTCCCTTTCTTGTAATTTGCAAGGCAGAAGATATGTGGTGGAACAATATATTGGTCATATGTAGCTTATGTAGACAAACCCTGAACTATATTTTAAATATCTTAAAACCATATCTTTCTTTGGCAATATTTTATAGCATACACAATATTTTAAAGCATAACACTATAATTGATATTACTTGATTTTAGTGAAAACATTGTCATAAATATTTTGTACCAATTTTACATAGAAACAATGCCCATGCAATGAGTAACAGGTGTGGGACTAGTTCCAGCTTCACATTTATACTCTAGTGCTCCTTTCCCCAAAGTGCACAACTTGGTGAGTGAAACTTTTTCACTTAAATTGACTCATATACAAATAAAATGAACTTAAGAAAGTTAAGATGTATTTGTAACTTTCATTTAAATGTGTATAGTTAATTAAATTCTATTTATAGTAGCCTTAAACAGGATTTGTAAAAATAAAAGTATAAATCATTTACTCTTCTGGGATCAGCATTTAGCATAATGGCTATGTCGCTGGACTCCCACGTAGTTGACTGCAGTTCGAGTCCCAGACCCGGTGGCTTAAACTCATGTGTGCGTGTGTGCCCAAGATCCCAAGAGGAGAATGGAGGAGAAGGGATTGTGGTGTGGCCATCCCCCCTGGAGGGTGATTTGTCACTTTCTGTCTCTCTGTCTCTGTCTGTCTGGCGAGTGAACATGCCCTATAGCAAAAACCTCTCCAAAAAAAAACATTTACTCTTCTAAGAGAGACTGAAACTTAAAGTGATTGAATTTTCATTGTTTCCAATAGAAGCAGGGACTGAGAAATAGTAATATTCATAATCTGTCTACGTTTCCTTTATCTTTGCTGCCACGTGTTCCATAATAAAGGGGGAAAGTGGGAAATGGGGGAAGATGAGAGGGAGGGAATCAAGGGGAAAAAGATTTTTAGCTACCTACTGGCCCTAACACTCTCTATTTTAAATTTCAGTCATCTGTATTTATATAGATTGATAAAATATATTTAAAAAATATTGGATCACCAGGAAAGTCAAGACACATTTTTGCATAATAAAGCATAGAAAAATATGTCTTGACTTTTCTGATGACCCAATGTAGGTGCATGAACTAGAATTGCCAAAGCAATGAAATTAGAACGTTGGAGGCCTGACTGTACATTGGATAAGGGAATGCCTATGCTGTTTCTATTATTGTATTATGCTTTTTGTAATTATTGTTAATATAATATGTGCTCCTTGAGGAAAGGCTCTATGTAAGTCTTAATCACGTGTGCCCCTTAAGACAATCACAAATGTTTTCAATAAAATGTTTGAGATGGTTAAAAGAAAAACAAAAGGTGAATTAAGAACTAGCAGAGGGCATGCTAGTTATGTTGCTGGACTCCCACATGGCTGACAGTGGTTTGAGTTCCAGACCTGACAGCTTGCAGCTCATGCTTGGCATGTGTGCATGTGTTCAAAATACTGAGAGGAGAATGGAGGTGAAGGGATTATGGCATGGCTATCGCCCTAGGGGGTGATTTCTTGCTTTCTGTCTCTCTGGCTCTCTCTCTCTCTCTCTCTCTCTGTTTCTCTCTCTCTCGGGCAAGTGCATGTGCCCTATAGCTAGGATCTCTCAAAAAAATTAAAAATACATACATATTCAAATACATAAACTAAAATAAGGAAATAAGTAAATATTTTATTTATGTTTACATCTTTTCTAGTTATTTTCAAATTTCCGTATAATATTATATAACCAATTTAGTCTTTTTTTTATTCTGTTTAAAGAGATTTTTACTATACAGCATGTGCAGTTGCCAGAAAGAGAAAGAAAATGAGAAATCATCTCCCTAGGGGGATGGGCACACCAAATCCGTTCTCCTCCATTCTCCTCTTGGGATTTTGGGGATGCACACACATGCATTTGGCATGAGTTTCAAGCTGTCAGGTCTGGGACTCGCACCGCTGTGAATTCATTGAAGTCCAGCAACATAACTATTATGCCATCTGCTGGTCCTACCAAATTTTTTTCCCCACAAATTTAGTCTTTATCAACCAGAAGAAAAAAGTCCTCAACAAAAACATCAAAAATTAATAAAGCAATGCAAAACAAAGCTCGTGGCTATTGATAATTGTATCTGATCAAATTATCTGAAGGAAGGGGAGACATGTAGATTTTTATATGGAATTCAATTCTAGAGGATTCTAAGGGGACACAGGAAATTATTTCAAAAGATCACATAATATTCCAAAATAACTGATTTAATCAGGCACTTTGTAAAAAACATTAAATTTTAGAATTGAGGTGGGGGAAGGAAAATACTTTGAAGAATGTTTTGCCATACATGAAAATATGCAGAACCCAGAAAATCCAATAGTTTAGCTTACATAGATACAAATGGGACCTAGACTCAAACTCATGACTCCTGATTCTCAGTCCTTTTATGTTTCTTTTTTATTTTTTCAATTAACTGCTACAGTTCAAGAAAGATAAGCTATTTTGAACATTGCCCCAAGTGTATGGTATTGCAGTTAGAAATAATATTAAACCATCTGATTTATTTAACAAGATTATTCCTTAAATTATAAAGAAAAAAATGGATGAAGTAGCAGTTATGTTATTGTGTTGGAATAAAACATTTTCATGGAAATCCATTAAAATACATTATGTAATATACAAACAATGGCTTTGAACATACAAGAGAAATCAGTAAAATTCTCATCCACTTTTAGAGAAATTTATTTTTAAAAAACCTGCTTTTCACAATGTAACATTATAAACAAAGCAGCTGTGATATTTACTCCATTTAACAGAACATTTATTTGGTCATGTTGTAGTACGAGGAGTAGAAATGGATGAGCAAGTACCCTTTCATTTCACTAGCCTTCAGATTTAATTGAAGAAGAGTGCTCTGCTAATCTCCTTTTCAGAGACTTTGTGAAATTGCTTATTAGGTTATCTTTCAATTTTAATCACTTCTCAGAGTAAAAAGACTCAAGCACCTTGCACAAGGATCAAGAAAATGCATTATCACTAACTTGGAGTGTGTCCCAGTGAATGTCTATATAAAAACAAAATAAAACAAAACAAAACACTTAGAATGAAGTAAAAAAAAAGAAAGAAAAGAAACCATGTTAAAATCAGTTGCCAGTTTTGCTAAATATTTATTAAGAAGAAAAACACAGATTTTCTTCCCTGGTATGGCAAAATACATTTTCAAGTGATGCTATGCCTGTCAGAATTTTGTGTAACTTGCTGTTAACAAATGTATTGGTTAGCTTTCTAGACTCTGAACATACGTACTTCTTTCTTCATCTTAGGTCATTGGATACAGAGTACTGGAAAACTATATATTTTTAAAGTTTATTTACTTATTTCTTCCATGAGACAGAAAGACAGAGAGAGAGAGAGCGGGAGACAGCACCCTAACTGGGTTTTCATGCTGTGGTTCTCCCCTAGCCTAATTCAGCCCAGGTCATGGGGCCATGCAGGTATAGAAGGACAGAAAAATTCTAGGACACAAACTTTAAGACCTTCCCATATAGGTTCAGTTGTGTTACCACTGCACTGCTGTCAAGACCCAGGAAACCTATATTTTGTGAAAAGATTTTTTTTTTATAACACATCAATGCATACATACACCATTTTACTACCTGACATACAAAGAAGGGCAAAAGATTTCCAGGAGAGGAAAAAAAAAAAAAAAAACAACTTGTATATAACATAATATAAATAATGCAATATAGGCGCCAAATGTGGCGTAGTAGTTAAGGTATTGGATTCCTACATGGCTGACTGTGGCTCAAGTCCTGGACATGGTAGCTTAAAAATCATGTCAGGTGCATGTGCAGGAGTATCCAAAATTCCATGAGGAGAATGGAGGAGAAGGGATTGCAGTATGGCCATCCCCCCGGGGAGTGATTTCTCATTTTCTGTTTGTCTCTTTCTCTCTGGCAAGTGTAAACTCCCTATGGTAAAACTAAATAATAATAATAGTGACAGTAATACTATATAATATATGGACATTTTCTTCATAATTCTTTTCTTTCCATATTTTTTCTGCCAGAAGGCATGAATGCTTGCCAGAAAGAGAGACAGAGAGAAAGGGTAGGAGAAAGGACTCTTCATTGGGAATGGTCAAACTACAATCCTTTTCCTCCTTTTGTAATTTTTGGACACAGGCACACGTGCATTTGGCATGTTTCTCAAGCTGCCAGGTCCAGAACTCAAACTGCACAGTCAACTATGGAATACAATTGTCTTAAGCACAAGGTCATGGAGATGGTTTCCCTCCATAATTTAATCTTTTTATATTACAGTGCAAATAATCTTTCTCAAAGTTGCTGGGTATAAATTATATTTTTTCTACTTTAATAAAAGCAAAATAAGCTTTGACTGCCACTCATAAATATATACCACTAGGCCAAACATTATGATAGTTCTGTAAGTTAAGAGTCTTCATAGTTTCTTTCCTTTATGTGTACACAAGTCAGAGCCAATGGCTTTCCAAGAAAAAGAAAAAATCCATAGAATAATAATAAAAAAGTAGGTATCACTTAGCCAATTTCAACAAAATTGACCAAAACTATAGGAATTATTCAACAATTCTCTTCACTTTAACAACATTCTCTGGTATTATCTTCATAATATAAATAATAAGATTAAAAAATAGAAAAATTATATAACTTTTCTGATTAAATACTTGACACATGATAGAGCTAAGAGTCCAGATCACATGTGTCTAATGGTAAAGCCTGAGTTCTTTACCCTGACTCATACTATTATGAACTACTAGGGTCAAATTTAGTGACAAACTGATTCCAGATAATTTGATCAAAATTTGAGAATTAGCCACCTATCTTGTCTCCAATCTTTAGAAGGAACTTTACAGTATGTTCTAGAGAGGCATCTTTAAATAGAAAGATATCAATTTTATGGGTTTGTAGAGTTTGCATTATGATTTGGAACAGAGCCATGTTGAAAATAAACCAACTATTGGTCTACTTGTGTGTTCAGTTTGAAGATAACTTAAAGCATGCAAATCATTAAAGTTAATGAATGCTCCCCTGTAATTAAAAAGTAACATTAGTTATCAGTGGCAATTTGGAAAACAGAAAAATAAACAGCAGGAAAAAGTTATAAGCCATAATTCACACAAGCAATTGATATAATTATTCTCTAGATTTCATACATATTAATAAAAATAAATAAAATATCAACATATTGTAATACTATGATATACATTATATATCATGTAATAAAGTATATTACAAGTGAGAAAGCTTATTTATAGTTATGCAGATATATCTATTTATAAGCAGAAAAGAAGACTGCAGAAATTACAGGCAAACCTGTCATATATTGATTATCTTATATAAAAAAATTTTAAGCTAATTAATGGTAATAATTTTATTTACATTACCTAAATTTCTTTATGAGAAATTTATACTAATTTACAGTCTCAATGTACTATAGAGGAGTAATGAACATTTTAACATACAGTGGATGTGAGGGTCTGATTACCCAAACTGTCAGGAATACCGGTTGTTAATAATTTACACCTGGGTCTCCCTATTACCCAATGCCTGATGTTAAGCTTCTCCCCAGGGCACCTATTTGCCTGGTTAATGTGAAGGAAGAGAAATAAAGGACATCATCCCAGCATCAGAGGTCCCCAGGGTATTGCTTTGGACCTTAATTGCAGCTGAGTCAGAATTCAAATTCTATTTAATCCTGTTTTATATTTCCTCGCAGGTGTTGTTTTCAAAAGCACATCTCAATAAATTGTCTTCAAATAAATCTTCAAGTTTTTTCTAGTGGGACCCAGCCTAAGACAATTATAGATACCATTACTCATAAACATAGTATCCCTCTCTTCAAGACCATGGTTTTCCATGCCTCTTGGAAACATTTTTTTTTTTTTTTTTTTTTGGAGAGGTTTTTCGCTATAGGGCGCGTGCGCTCGCCAGACAGACAGAGAGAGACATAGAGACAGAAAGCGAGAAATCACCCCCCAGGGGGGATGGTCACGCCGCAATCCCTTCTCCTCCATTCTCCTCTCGGGATCTTGGGCACGCACGCACATGCGCCCAGCGTGAGTTGTAAGCCACCGGGTCCGAGACGCGAACCGCGGTCGACTACTTGGGAGTCCAGCGACATAGCCATTACGCTAACTGCTGGTTCCCAGAAACATCTTTTGACTTTTCTTCCTAATAGCCTCAGTGTATAAATTATACATATATAGAGGTAGGCATAGATAGATGATAGATTGATAGATAGATAGATAGAGAAATGAATGAAATGAATTAATACATTTACTACCTAAAAATAACAATTTCTTGTCATTTCAAGCCATCAAACACAAATTAAAATAAGCCAAGTATTACTATTTTCTTTTCTTTTTTGGAGGTTTTTGCTATAGAGTGCGCACGCTTGCCAGAGAGACAGAGAAAGCTAGAAATCATCCCCCTTCAGGGGGGATGGTCATGCCGCAATCCCTTCTCCTCCATTTTTAAGATCTTGGGCACGCACGCACCTGCGCCTGGCATGAGTTTAAGCCACCAGGTATGGGACTCAAACCATGGTCGAAATATTCGTTCAGAGCTTAATAGAAGCCCTTGCCATTATGGTCGCTAAGGGAGAGCAGATTATGCAAAATGATCAACCCCAGGAGGAGGTTACAGCTGCCTCAGATCTAACCAAGGATTCTAAAATTGAAAAAGAACAGGGAGAGGATCTTATTTCCCTAGATAGTGAGGAAGAAGTTAAAAGCCCCGAAAGTGAGACAAAACCCAAAAAATCTAAAAAACTAAAAAAGAAAAACAACCTTAAGGCTCTACAAGAGCCAAAAAAAAACAAGTCATCAACTTGTTCAGAGGAGGAAATCCTAGAGGCCGAGGCTGACAAATACAATAATCCAAAATGGTCGCCTGAAAAAGAAACTTTAGAAACAAAGACTGCCCCATGCAATAACCCAAAATGGCCGTCTGAAGAAAAAACTTTAGAAACAAAGGCCGTCAAATACAATAATTCAAAATGGCCACCTTTCAAAACACGACCGCCATCTTACAACCAAGTCGCATCCGCGCCATCTTTGGCGATGCCCATTATTGATCCTAAGGCAAAAGTTCAGACTAAGATAGAACAACTTAAAGAACAAATTCAGTTAGAAAAAGAACATCAAGAATTAATATCACAATTAGGGGACCAGCAGTTAGCGTAATGGCTATGTCGCTGGACTCCCACGTAGTCGACCACGGTTCGAGTCCCGGACCCGGCGGCTTAAACTCACGCCGGGCGCGTGTGCGTGCGTGCCCAAGATCCCGAGAGGAGAATGGAGGAGAAGGGATTGCGGCGTGGCCATCCCCCCTGGGGGGTGATTTCCTGCTTTCTATCTCTCTGTCTCTCTCTGTCTGTCTGGCGAGCGCACGCGCCCTATAGCAAAAACCTCTCCAAAAAAAAAAAAAAAAAAAAAAAAAAAGAATTAATATCACAATTAGAAAAACTAAAAGTGGGTAAATCTAAAAGTGCAGATTCCTCGTGGAATCACCACCAGCCCACTTTTACTCATGTTACAAAACTTAAGCCAGTTCAAAAACTACAATCATTGATAGATTTTTTTTTTTTTTTTTTTTGGAGAGGTTTTTTTGCTATAGGGCACGTGTGCTCACCAGACAGACAGAGAGAGACATAGAGACAGAAAGCGAGAAATCACCCCTCCAGGGGGGATGGTCATGCTGCAATCCCTTCTCCTCCATTCTCCTCTCGGGATCCTGGGTACGCACGCACATGCACCCGGCGTGAGTTTTAAGTCACCGGGTTCGGGACGTGAACCGCGGTTGACTATGTGGGAGTCCAGCGACATACCCATTACACTAACTGCTTGTTCCTAATCATTGATAGATTTTGAGGGGCAGGAAGCCTTTCCAGTAACAGAAACCACAGATCCACAAGGACAAGCATGGCGCCACCTGCATGGCTTTGATTTTAACATTATAAAAGAAATTAAAACAGTAGTTGCTCGATATGGAGCTTCAGCTCCATATACTTTAGCCGTAGTTGACTCGGTGGCAAAAAATTGGCTTACACCAATAGATTGGCAAACATTGGGCTGTGCTGCGCTCATTGGAGGGGATTACTTACTTTGAAAATCAGAATATGTGGAAAATTGTAGGGAGACCGCACGCCGTAATGCCCAGGCCAACAATGGCTGGACAGCAGATATGTTATTGGGAGAAGGCAATTATACAACTAGTGACATTCAAATGCAATATGATCCAGGGCTATTTGCTCAAATTAATACGGCAGCCATGAGAGCTTGGAGAAAACTTCCTACCAAAGGAGACTTAAGTACCTCCCTTACAACAACAAAACAAGGGCCTGACGAACCTTTTTCTGAGTTTGTTCATTGGTTAATTACTGCAGCAGGGAAAATATTTGGCAGTGCTGATGCAGGTACCAATTTTGTTAAACAATTGGCATATAAAAATGCTAATGCTGCTTGTCAAGCAGCAACCAGGCCATATAGAAAAAAGACAGATTTATCAGGATATATTCGCCTATGTTCTGATATAGGGTCAGCATACCAACAGGGATTGGCTCTGGCCGCTGCTTTGAAAGGATATACTGTTCGCCAATTTCTTAACCATAATAATGGAGGCAATTGCTTCAATTGTGTCGGCCTGGACATATGGCAAAGATCCTGATACAATCATCCAGCAATATACTAAGGACCAAGTTAATTGGCTATTCCAACAAACAGATTTCTGGCCTATTGCATGTGCTTCCTTTACTAGAACTATTGATAACCATCTTCCTCCAGATAAATTTTTATATTTTTTATCTACCCATGATTTTGTTTTATGTTCACGTTTCTCTTGATACCTTTAGCGGTTTCATTTTTGCCACGGCTCAAACTGGTGAGGCCGGCAAACATGTTATTTCCCATGTACTTGCCGCACTCTCAGTTATGGGTAAACCTCAACAAATTAAAACAGATAATGGCCCAGGTTACACAGGAAACAATTTTGCCTCTTTTTGTAAACAACTTCACATTAAACATGTTACGGGAATTCCATACAACCCCCAGGGACAAGGCATTGTTGAACGTGCTCATCTTTCCTTGCAAAATACTCTCCAAAAGCTAAAAAAGGGAGAGCTTTTACAGACTAAGGGCTCGCCAAAAAACCTTCTGGCACATGCTCTTTCTGTCCTAAATTTCCTGTCTCTTGATAAAGATGGAGACTCAGCTGCTGAGCGCTTCTGGCATTCAACTACCAAAACAAAATTTGCCTCAGTTTTGTGGAAAGATCCTCTGGACAATACATGGAATAGTCCAGACCCTGTCCTCATTTGGGGCAGAGGGTCTGTCTGCATCTATTCTCAAAAAATGGATGCTGCTCGTTGGTTAACAGAAAGATTAATCAAACAGATTGATTCTAACAAGCCATCCAGGGATGATGAAAACCCTGAGATGTCTCTCTCTCCTTCCACAGATCAACAAAATAAAGATACCTGATCCTGTTTTGCTTCTTCGAAACTACCACTGTTGGTTTTGATCTTGGTGCCGCTCCTCCTGGCAGAACAGGGGTGTCTCTGTCTTGCTTCACAGGACTGCTGCTGCTTTTACGCCAGCAGGTCCAGCATTGTTCGTGACAGTCCCTTATGGTCTGCACGGAATGGACTCCTCCCCTTTTTCCTCCCCATACTTGGTCCGATTCCAGGTTTACTGATTGTTTGCTCTTGGGGCCTGTTCTCTTTAATAAGCTCATGGCTTTTCTTAAACACCAAAATGCAGCCTATCCAAGTCTACTCCACAACCTGGAGATGGAGTATCGTGGAGCCTAGACGTTGCTCCTGCCTGAGGTGCTGAATCGGTTAGCCAAAGATGGGTAAGAGAGTCTGAGCCTAACAGCTGTACAGTCCTCCCACCTAAGACAGGAAACCCATCATCGCAATGGGATTCTCCAGTGACGGGTAAGGATGGACATGTGGCTCTAAAAAATGACTCCATCCTAAGACAGGCAGATTCCCCCAGGTTTTTCTCCTCTCTTTGAAATAAATAAAAAAGGGGGACATGTGGAGGGCACTGCATACAGAAGACATCTTGAGCTATCCGCCATCTTGAGCTATCCACCATCTTGGAAACCATTAGACTTCACTTTCTCACTGAGCAAACCGTTTCTCAGAAATCATGTGACCAACCATTGCCCCCAGAAGTGGTTGGGTTTCTAGGCAATGGGAGAGATCCACCCACATCAATGATTGGTTCATGCTGTTCTATCTCATTTGCATTTCGAGCAACCAATTGGTGCCCACCAGCTGTATGTAACTCGATATTTTTCCTCAATAAACGGAAGAAGAAGACTTGATCAGCACCTCGTATTGTGTGTGCGTGTGTTTGTCCCATCTCTCACTCCCTCCCCCAGGGAACCTGTTCAACTGTCCCCCGGGGCGGGACAATGGTTCTTCTCCAGAAACTTGCATATGATTTGTATAAGCACCCATAATATACAGTACTGTTTATCTGATATCCAGGATTCATGGATCCCAAAATCAAGATACAGAAATGGGAGTGCCACAACTCACAACTACCCTAGCATCTATGAGCACAATTTTGTTTCCTGTTCCAGAAACTTTATGTTCTGTTAGACAAGAGGTATTATATTAGTCCCACAAGAAAGGATGTTTCCCCCAAGAAAAATAGCAATAATTCAGAAAAAAAAACCCTGAAAATGTACATGTGTTATATAATAATATTATATAATACACATAATTTAATATATATTTTCTTGGTTCTGTTCCTCTAGGGAACCATGACTAACACCATCAATGAGTTATGTGATTGCCTATAGTATCCTTGGGACTATAAAAGTCAAGAAGATCCACTTATTAAAACTCTGAAGTAGAACTTTACTTTTTGCTGTTGATTTAGTTAGAAGTCGAAGGATTGACCCCAAATTAATTATTAAAAACTTCTTTGGAAGATTACCATAATCAGTGATGTCTCACTTAGCTCATGTCTTACTTTATTAGCAGAGTGTCATTTACACAATTCTCTTCCAATTTCCTTCCAAATCTCTTCATATGAGCCTCATTTAATTTCTCACACTTAACTTTTGTGAAGGTTTCTCATAAAATGTTGTGTTTTCTAGCATTATCTGTGCCATTTTTGCCTCTTTCTCTGTGTGGTAGAGTGAACAAGTGCAAAATATAATTTATCTATTTGAAGAAAATTACAGGTCCAGGTTGGCAAGTGCAAATGGAGAAGTGAGGATCAGACCAGTAAGTCAATTGTGATGAAATTAATTCCAGTCGTGTAATGTAGAGTTCAGGCTGATGATCATTCAGTTATACATCCCAGAAATAGAGAGCACACAAATTGAGTCTGTCCCAAATATCAAAAAAAGTGATTGTGTCTTCTTTTGCTTACAAGTGAAGCTCTCAAAAAATAATTTTAATGGACAGGACTAATGTATGAATTTTTTTTCCCAGTAAATTTCATTTGAAATTGTTTTTGTAGGTTATGAAAGTATAAAGCATCAGTGGTCTTCATGTTTAAGGGTTTTAGTGTTTTCTCTTTCCATTCATGCAATATCATAAAGAAAAATAGCCAATTAAATTGTATTTCATAACATTTTCTTGATTTTTTAAAAATATATATATAACATAGTAAAAATAGCTAAAGGAAAACTAATCATTTAATATTCTGTAAGTTTATATTAATTTATTTTACTAGAATACAGGTATTTGAAAGGAATGAACACTTACATTAAACAATTTATTTTTATTATGCAGCTAGTATGTGGCCCTGACTCCAAGATTGTAAGAAAAAATTTTGGTTTCTACATTGATACGTATATGATATATGTAGAATATATATAAGGAAATTATATTTTCTGTTTAAAGATTTGTTTATTTTAATAGTTAAAAAGACACAAAATATTTAGGAACATGATTTTTTTCTGTACTTTCTTCCTTTTTATTTTTACAGCTGTTATTTCTGAGTTGTTGTTTATTTTCTTTGTTTGTTTGTTTATTTGTTTTTGTTGGAGAGGTTTTTGCTATAGGGTGCGTGCGCTCGCCAAAAAGACAGAGAGAGACAGAGAGACAGAAAGCAAGAAATCACCCTCCAGGGGAATGACCACAATGCAATCCCTTCTCCTCCATTCTCCTCTCGGGATCTTGGGCATACATGCATACACAGTCAGCATGGGTTAAAGCCACTGGGTCCAGGACTCGAACTGCAGTCAACTACATGGGAGTCCAGCAACATAGCCTTTACGCCAACTGCTGGTCCCCATTTCTGAGTTTTTTAATATAACAAGTTTCCCCCTAAAACTTCCAACATTCTTAATCAACTTATCAACATTGTATTCAATATTTCTCAATGATATTTTTGACATTGATGGTTATTGCGGCACTATTCATGATTGCCAAGACATGGAACCAACCCAAATGCCTCTGTACGGAGGAATGGATTGAAAAACTGTGGCACATATACTCTATGGAATACTATTCAGCCATAAATAAAACAACAAAACCCTGACTTTTTTTTTTTTTTTTTACTATTTTTTGGGAGGGAGAGGTTTTTCAATAGGGTGCATGTACTCGCCAGACAGACAAAGAGAGACAGAGAGACAGAAAGCGAGAAATCACCCCCCAGGGGGGATGGCCATGCCACAATCCCTTCTCCTCCATTTTCCTCTCGGGATCTTGGGCATGCACACACACACGCCCAGCATGAGTTTTAAGCCACCGGGTCCGTGACGCAAACCACGGTCAACTACATGGGAGTCCAGCGACATAGCCATTACGCTAACTGCTGGTCCCCAAAACCCTGGCTTTTGACAGAAAGTGGAAGAATATGGAAGAGTTAATGCTGAGTGAAGCAAGCCAGGCTATGAAGGAGAGACATTGTATTTCCCCATTTAATATATACTGAGTGTCTGCACTCTGTGACTGAAACTGATTGACTAAAGGTTGTACAAACACAGGAGATGGGTGTGAATGCCAGATGTGGTGTATGTGGAGGAGTGGGGCCTAATGAAGAACATTTGGAGGAGGGATACAGAGGCAGAGCATTGACGGGATGGGGAGGTGTGGTGTTATCAGCTGGAGATATTTTGATCAACTGGACTGGGGAGAAATGTTCACATATTGAAATGTTCACTTTGTAAGCTAAACAATGTGATTGAATGTATATAAAAATTTTTTAAAAATGATATTTTTGAGCCAGTATAATGATCTCAAAGGTATTTTAAAGATAATTTCCTCTCCATACAATAAGATCAATTTCACATTTTAACCCAACAGTGGTAGTACAGTTCGAGTGCCTCCTTAAGGAGGCTGGAGTTTACTTTTTAAAATCAGTGTTGGTGATACATTTTTATATAAGAAAATAGTTTAAGAAATCTTATATGCTAAATTTGAAGATATTTAGCAAGACTAAAAATGGGAGAAAAAGAAATAAGGAAAACTTTAAATGTAATTAGTAAAATATTGTTCTAAGCATACATATGTTCTAAAATAAAAAAAAACAATTAAGAAGAAATAAAACAATGTGGAACTTTATATTGAGAAAATATGATTTATTTACTAAATTTTACATTCTTAGTCGCTGGCACAGAGGAGGGACTGCGGAGGTTGTTTATACATTGGTAGTATTCGTGCACTACTTCTCACAACTCAGCCCTTCGTCAGATGAGGCGACGTTCCACTTTTGGTAAAAGGCAATTAAGAGCCAATTGAGCTTTCCTACCCTTTCTTGTTCATGGATTTGGAAACGAAGGCCTGGAGGTGTAGCAGGCCAGTTAAAGGTTTAGCAGGACTGCAGCCATTTCGAAATTATGAAAGGACTCTAATGAGAACAAGCTGACCAAGCGCTGATTCATGCAGAGTTCTGATTGAGGAATGGTCAGAAGAGAAAACAGGAATAGGAATTTGAGAAAATTGGGATAATGACTCAAGGGAAAATGAATGACTCTGATTGATTGTCGTGAGGCATGGTTTGCATATGCTGTTATCTCATTCCTATAAATACCAAGAACATGTTGAGCTTTTAGAGACAATTTGATGGTACTTGCTGACTGTCTCCCTGTAACTGGTTACAGAATAAACTCCCTTCTTCTCCAGCCTCTGTCATTAATTCATTAACCAGGAGAAACAGCTGGACTTAGTTTAGCAAGTAACAGAAGTGGTGGAGTGACAGATTAAAAAGTGTCCGGGTCTCTAACACCCCTACCCTGAATAGGATTGCGATGGAAGCAAAAAAATAAAGGACTGAGATATATTTTTCCTTGCTGTCGTTTTTTACTGCATCATACATTCTCTTATACTTTATCTTTTCTAATGTAAAATAAATACCTTATGAATGATTACTTGAATTCTATTTTTAAATTAGAATGTCAATTTTCAGATTAAGGACAAATGAATAAGTGTAATTTAACTTTACACACTAAAAAGTCCATGCAAAAGTAAATAAATGAAACTACTGATAATTTATACACCAAAAAAAAAAGAAGAAAGAAAAAGAAAAAGAAAAAAGAAAGAAAGAAATGTACAGGAATGGGCAGCTATGAGAACTTTGCTACTATTTTTCATTAAAATAGCTATCATAATCTTTTTCTAACCTCCTATTCATCACTGTCTTGCTGCTCCCTCCTGCCCGACTCTTTTTCCCCCTCTTCTTTCCACCTTCTTTCTATTTACAAAGTTAATATAGTCACTAAATATATATATATATATATATATATATATATATATATATATATAATCTAGTGAATTAGTGCAAGGAAAATAAAGATACATAAACTGAAGTTCCATCTGTTTATTTTTGTTCTTCACTGGTTTTATATTTTTAATATATTGACTGTATTTACTTTTATGTTCTTATCTACTCATTTAGAAGCTTTGGAATCCCAGCATGGTGGCACAGTTGAACTGCAGTGCTGTTGGCTATTGGCCGACTTGGGTTTGGATCCCTGGTGTGCTTCAAAATATTTCAGGTGCATGATCAAGATCCTGATAAGCTGGAGTAGTTAGATAATGGGACTATCGTGTGAAGAGACCTTGTCAAGGATATTTTCCTTTCTCAGTTTCTCTGACAGTCTTTTTCCTTCTGTGCATGCCTGTCCTCTCTATCATAAATAATTTTGAAAAAGATAATTTAAAAATTTGTGCTCTTTTTACTTGTATTAGAAGTTTCTTTTGGAGTTGTTCGTAAATATGCATTGACTTACGTTTCTGTAACAATAAAGGGGAAATAACATTTAATATTACCCAATGAAAAGATAGGAGATTTGGAGCTAGCAGGTGGTGTAATGTTTATGGTGTTGGACTCCCACACGGCCCACCATGGAGTCAAGTCCCAGACCTGGTGACTAGAAAATCACTCTGAATGTTTGTGTGTGTGTGTGTGTGTGTGTGTGTGTGTGTGTGTATAAAGTCCCAGGAGGAGAATGGAGGAGAAGGGATTGTGGCATGGCTTTCCCCCCTGGGGGGATTTCTCATTTTCCCTCTCACTGGCTCTCTCTGACTCTTTCCAGTAAGTACATGAACCCTATGGCAAAACCTTTAATAAAAAATAGGAATTTTACATATCTTTTCTTATCTACTTATGTGTTTCTCGTATTTTTTTAATTAAAAATTCACTTTTGATACAGAAGCTTATGCTATTGTTTTATACTTTTATCTTTTCCCTCAAAAAAATGATTTTTGGGAGTCACATCATTTATCAAAGGGTTGTAATAACTTTTGTCCACACATTTTAGAGCTCTAGTTCTTTCTTAACATTTTTGCTATAGGATTTGTGCAATCACCAAAGAAACAGAGAAACAGAGAGTGAAAGTGAGAAAGCTCCCTCTCCTGGTGGGGATGACCACAGCACAATCCCTTCTTTTCCATTCTCCAAACTACACTTATGGGTTTCTTCAGAGTTAACAGTGATAATAAATGAAAAAACCTTAATGGTGTAGCTCATGTTAGAAACTAAATATATGTTATTTATTAGTATATGGAAAACTTTAAATTGAGGAAATTTTATTTATTATTTGTTTGAACTTACAGTAAAGAGAACTGCAAAGCAAATTACTGACTGGATTTTATTTGTTATTTGCTGCTCTAGTTAACCAACTGGAAGTCTGCTTATTCAAACAAGTTATTATGGTTTTTAAATTCCTTACAGAACAAGGGCCTGGGTACTTTAATATTTGTAAATTGAATTTATTTAAAATACATATTCTGCATTGCCCATGTTTATTGTTCATGCTTTATGCAAAATTGTCTATTCCTTTGCATAACGTTTTTATTAGGCTTCCAAGAAAAGATTTAAAAATCATTTCCTAGATAAACACGCTCAACTTCTAATTGTATTATATTTCAGTACCTCAATTTAAATTTAATATTTTTAGACTTCTGCACACTCAATAAGTAAATTGTTCTCAAGAATTTTATGTTTTTCAGTATCATCATTGCAACCAACCAAATGCTTACATGCCTTATTTTATTAATTATTTATTTATTTTTCTTTATTATTATTATTTTTTAATTTGACCAGAGAGAGACAAAGCAGGGGGGTGTGAAAAAGCAAGTCACCGTGTTTGGGACTTGAACCACAGTTTTCCATGCTGGAGTCCAGCACCTTAACCACCATATCAGCTGTTCGTCCTTTACATGCATTCTTTAAGCTCATCTAGAGAAGAACATATTTAATCCTTACTTACTTATAAAAGTGAAGGAATATATGAAAATTGAAGCATTAACATGCAGATTAATTTCCTCTATGGCTTTCCAGTTAACATTTTTACTCATTTAAAGTCTAAGGACAAAGAAACCAAAAGAAATCTCAGAAAAAAAGATTCAATTTGGCATCTTTATTTCTGAAATAATAAAATTACATTATATGGTACCATCCATTGTGTTAGGCACAGAAGCATCATCCACTGGAAAGGAGCTGCTTTGTGGAGTTATTATGAATAGATTTATAACACAGGCTTTTTACTAAAACACATGTTTCTAGAAGTAATTTTTTTTTTTTTTTTTTTTTTTTTTTAGTTTATTCATTCATCTCCTTCATGAGACAGAGACAAGAGAAAAGGAAGAGGGAAGTACCCTCCATGGACTCATGCCTCAATTCTCCCCCAGAATTTCAACCTGCCAGGACTGTAGGCATGCATGTTTGTGCCGGGCATGTACAGATGAACCCAGGAATCAAACCCTAATCTTCCATGTGGCTTCCAGCCTTGCTGAGAGTTATGTTACTGCTGTACCACAGTAGCTGGGCCTACAAAGAATTTTGATCCAGATTCACAATGGACTGATACCAGCGAAAATAGACACATACACCTTTCTCTGGAACTATACTTCTCTTCCTGAAGGGTAATGGCTCCTCCCAATGGACAAAGAAATAATAGGGAAAAAAGATTATCTTAATTTTACCTCTTACAAATAATCCAACTTTTAGTATTAGCATAATATGAAAAATTAAGGACTATACCACCAGGGTCATAGGTTGTGCTGTATATTCATTACCTAAGGAGGCAAACGTATGAATTCTTTGTGTGAATCATTTGGACATATGCCTTAGTGAAAAAGGAAACAAGACAATGTTTTTGCCAAATTTGAATGTGGCATAATTGAGCTTTAAAAAAAGTCAGGTTCATAAAATTGGTTCATTGCATTTAGTGATGAAAAAAACAAAATCCCACAAATCATGGGAAAATTAAAGCAAAAAGCACTTCCTCTCCAATTTGGCAGCTTCTTGAATGTTTAGCAATCTATGAGGGATCATTTTAGTTGAGAAAGATGAAAGGAGGATGCATGTGTGATTCAGTCTTTTTCACACAGATAAGCAATTATTATGGACTTGGGAACTTTGTTAGCTTTGTTTGAGAAGCTTGTTAAGTCACAGTCATTTTTACCAACATCTGCTATTTCCATTTATACTCCCCAAGGACATAGTTATAAGTAGAAATTCAAGGAATTCAGCAAGATGCTTAAAACACATTTCTAATGTGATTCATTTTCTTTTAGAGGAAGCTCAATTTTTTGAATTTTTTAAATAAGAGCTATCTTTATTAAATATTATTATGGTTTTTCACTGCTGATAAATACTAGCCCTGCTATTTTTCTCCTTTGTTGCCTTAGTTCATGTTGCTTCTTCTATTTGCAGATAATCTTTACTTTCTTTAAATATTGTCATGTTATACATAGATTGAAATTAGAATTATTTTTATTTGGAATAGATATCTGAAGGCAATTGTCCTATGAGAAGGTTTCAGATAAATTCTTTAAAGATGTCTCTTTCTTGAGACCAGCAGATGGTGTAACAGTTATGTTGGTGGACTCCCATACAGTTGACAGTGTTTCGAGTCCTGGACCCAGGAGCCTAAAACTCACTAGAGCAAGTGTGTGTGCATGGCCAGATTGGAGAAGGGATTGTGGCATGGCCATACCCCCTGGGGAGGGGGGGTGATTTCTCAGTTTCTGTCACTATGTCTCTGTCTCTCTGATGAGTACACACACCCTATAGCAAATATCTCTCTCTAAAAACAAACAACAAAATAAATCACTTTTCTATTATGTTACAGTCATCCTAATCTCAAACCCTACTCCCCGTCATTTCAAATTTAAATAATTTCAAAAGCTTTCTTATTGCTAAGCTTTCCTGTTTGGTCTCTGTTCTATGACTTGTTCCTGAATTGTATTATCAAACTAAAATAATATTACTGTTATTGAATTTTCCTTTAATATTATCATTTGATATAATTAGGCTTATTCTTTTATATTTGAGTTTTAAGTTCTAAATAAACTATACTCAAACACCATGAAGTCCATGTTTCCAGATCATACCAGAGATTCCACAATCAAAATAATTAGATAGTGACATTCATACTTTTCATACAGTTTGTGTCAAAGCAAAATTTAATTTCTTTTCATTTGCAGCAAGTATCTCAGATATTATAATAGATTGTCACCAATATTAGAGAGGATGTAATTCTGAAGACAAAGTAAGATAGTTGAAGGAACTAAGAAATACATTGTTGATCTATGTTATTTATGGATTCCATTTTTGTTAATTTGCAGGCTTATTAAAATTTATCTGTAGGGTCAGCTTTGGGGCCTGGTGGATAAAATAACCAGATTTCACATAGGTGACCCTGCAATTCAAATCCTGGTCTAAGCAGCTTGACAAACACACTGGGCAATGTGCATCTATGTTGAGAATCCCTTATAGGATAGAGAAATGGAGAAGGGATTGTGGGGAGATGATGCCCATTGTAGGGATGTTTTCTCCCATTCCTTTCCGGTCCTTCTGAGGACACATGTACCCTTTGTTAAATAAAAAAACAAATCTGTAAACCTAAATCAATATGAAATATAAATTGTTTCAGTCATTTAACATGCACGTGCTCAGTGCAGTGAAAAATCTGAGTTACCAATGCACACAGTCCCAGCCGAGGTTGAAGAAGGCATTAATTACTCTGCCATCTTATTTTATTTCAGCGCTCATACTATAAAAAGTGTCTTTTTCAGCTCTACATAGTGTCATGTTTTTCTCATTTTTGTACTGTTTTCTTAGTGATTTCACTGTTTAAAAGGCTTATAAGTCTATCCTGCAGTGTTGTCTAGTATTTTTATGTGCAAGCACGTTGTGATATGCCTATGATGAAATATCATGTTAGAGCTTTGATTTAAATAATGAAGGATTTTGCTGTTCTCCATTAATTCCATTTTAATGAATCAGTAATATTTGTTAAGTAGCAGGTCTTGAAACAGAGTCACACATTAAACTAGGTTATCTATTAATTGATTAGTGAGAATCTTGTGACCAGAAGGTCCCAGAAACTTAACTTATTCCTTTATTTCATCTTTATTTCACCAACATGTAATAATTCAATAATTGCTAATTCAACATTTGTAGTGATGTTATAGACCCTAAATACCATGAATAATGAAAAGTGACTATGAGTATATTTCTCATAGCAATATGGACATGGTAGGACTACTATGAAACTTGAACATTTACTAATTCTAGGGTATGCTGATAAGCATATTCTGATGTCAATAACTTTTGAGTTGGTATTCTTGGACTGGGTAGAGGGAAGACTACTGGAGAATAATAAAATAGCAGAAGGTCCAGATGGTGGCACAGTAGTAATGTAATACTCAGTGATTCTGTACTCCCATGAGGTCCTTGGTTCATGTCCTAAGGCCTCCCTGTACATTCCAAGTGTGTGTTTGCCTGTGGTTGGGATAGCTGAGACTGGAGATAGATTGCAAAGTGAAGATCCTGTTGGGTGTACTTATAATTCTCTTTCTCTCTCTCTTTCTGTCTCTTTCTCTGAAGAAGTAAATAATTAAAAAAACAGTAGAATTAAAAGCAAACAGATGATATTGACCAAGATTGGCTGAATATATATGGGTGCCCTGCATCAGGAGTCCCAAAAATATGATTGAATGAATGGTAGGACTAGTGATGTAAGGCAATGAGCACTAAGCTGCGGACATTTACTTCAAATGATATATATTATTTTGAGGTTTTAAATAAGAGAATTGTTTAGGTTTGAGATATATTTGTTGGCATTATGTGAAATGCAATCCTTAGCGGTAATGCACTGCTGCAGTGATGCGTTATCCACATGGAAGATTACAGTTTGGGTTCCCTATTTAACCTGCTCATGCCAGGCAGGTTTGTCCATGATCCTGGTTAGCTAGGAAAGCTGAGAGCAGGTTGGGGTGAGACAGAATGGCGGTGGTCAGGGCATGAGACACTGTCAAGGGTGCTTGTCTTCCTTTCTCTCTGTCTCTCTCATGGAAGCAATAAATTAAAAAATACAGTCATTGTAATAATATGTCTAAGACACCAATAGCAAGTAAATCAGTTTAATATTTATTCCAATTACAGCTATTTTATCCAGATAAATGTAAAATTTAATATCTGCAACTTCCACCCTAAAATAAATTTTCTTCCTAATTAATATTTGATAAAGATTTTTCATAAGCAATATATATTTTTCTTCCTGTAGTACTGGCAGAAAAGTTTAATATAAGTTGAGTAAATTTTTTTTTTTTTGGAGAAGTTTTTTGCTATGGCACGTGTGCTCGCCAGACAGACAGAGAGAGACAGAGAGACAGAAAGCGAGAAATCAGCCGCCAGGAGGGATGGTCATGCTGCAATCCCTTCTCCTCCATTCTCCTCTTGGGATCTTGGGCATGCACACACACGCGCCCGGCGTGAGTTTTAAGCCTCTGGGTCTGGGACGTGAACCGCGGTCGACTACGTGGGAGTCTAGCGACATAGCCATTACGCTAACTGCTGGTCCCCAAGTTGAGTAAATTTTAATCTCTCCTATTTTTTTCTGGTTTTTCATTTTACTAGTAGTTATTCTAAATTAAGTACCTTTCAAGTATATATAGAATTAATATATTTTTTTCCACTTTTTTTTTTCCACTTCTTTTTTTTTGAGTTAATATTTTAGGGCTTTATTTGGCTGACTTTTTCTGAGAGGATTAAATATTTTTTTTATCACATTGAAGAACAGATGAACCAAATGGCTGCAATCAAAAGTTAACATTTATTCCATTTTCTTTTGTTTTATCCCATTTGCATAACTTACATTAATTAATTCATTAAAGATTTATATTATTAATTAAAAAAAAACATTGTTAGAAGTCATATCTTAGGACAAGCTGTGTTCCTCTGTGACTCATTACTAGAAGGACCATCTGGAGACATGAAAAGAAAAATCTATTTCCTAAACTCCAGTGAAAGCATGATTATCCACTCTATGTGAAGAGAGATTTGGGAGGCCTTTTCTAAATGTGCACTTCAAAGATTGAGGAATTGTCTATCCCACTGAAGAGCAGAAACAACACTAAGGGCATGGCAAAGTTAAATTAATTCCAATTACTAAAAGCAAACAAATAAACATCTGTAATTCTAATGGCCATAATAAATCTTAGCAGTTGGAAAAAGAAAAAAGTTCTAGCTGGTTTGATAATTGGATCAATTTTTCACTTATGGGCTGTCAATTACTTGACATTTTAATGCATGCCAAGTACAGCTAAAAGTATTTTAATTAGAATTACGTTGCAAAAACTAACCCTACAGCTTTAATTGTGATTCTGATGCACAAAATGTGCATCTGAATACCTATTTACTGAGCAGAAGTTAATTAAACGCATAGTTTTATATTGAACGTGCACTGGGCAGGAAGAGAGAGAAAATAATTGGCAATTAAGACTAAGTAAGAGTCCACTCTATAGAGTTAAGCAAGCTTGCTACGAACTTTAAATAAGTTGATAATGTTGTCATTATTTTGGATAGTACCGTAAGTTGTAGCAATTTAATATTCTTTACATAGTTATAGAATACACATGGCTATTAGTTTAAAAAACTTCAATTTTGTTGGGATAATAAATTACATTTATATAGTGAATTATTATTTTCAAGCTACTATAGAATAAATTATTTTATTTGGTCTTATAAACTGCTCAGGTTGGTTTGAAAATGTCATCAAATAACACTTCCTTTGCTTCATCTAAGTTCTGAACCACCTGAGCACTAGGAGAAAGGCAGAAGGGAATTCAAAATATCTCCTGTTTTCTTTTTTTTGTTTGCTTAATTTAGAGTTTTTGTTTGTTTGTTTTTGCTACAGGGCATGTGCGCTCACCAGAAAGAGAGAGAGAGATAGAAAGCGAGAAATCATCCCCCAGAGGGATGGCCATGCCACAGTCCCTTCGCCTCCAATTGCCTCTCGGGATCTTGGGCACGCATGCAGACATGCCCGGCGTGAGTTTAAGCCACTGGGTCTGGGACTTGAACCATATTAGACTACATGGGAGTCCAGCAACATAGCCATTATGCTAACTGCTGGCCCCCAAAACATCTCCTGTTTCTAATAAAACTACATAGAAGGATACAGCATGAAGTCCAAATGGGACTGCTTACTCCCTGTCTTCATGTAAAATAATCAAATTATGAACTACTTTGTTTATTTCATGTCTTCTAGAGAGTTTATAAAATTGTTAGAATTTTCTTTCCTTGCATTTATAAGACAGATTCCTAACTCTACATAGTTTGCTGATATTTTTGTTTATGGAAAGAGATGGTAAAGAGGAGAGAAAAACAGCTAGTGAAATCCAGAGGAATATGCTGCCCAAGGAGCAAATACTGTGCCCACTGTTCTGCGACTTCACACTGGTCCAGAATAGAAAAGGACACAGCACCAAATTTAACATTTTCAGAACCATTTCTAAATTAGTCTCATTCAGTTAAAAAATCAGCAATTAATGGCTGATCCACCAACAAGAAAACTCATTCTGCTTCTATAAGGAGTAAGTGCAGGTTAAGATATGGGGGATGTAGGGGACATTCCATTCTTACAGAAATTAGAGCATCTTTCATTCTGTAAGTTGTCTTTTAATTCTGATTACTCTTTTCCTTTGCTATGCAGAAGCTTCTTAGTCTGCTATAGTCACACTTATCTATTTTTGCTTTCGTTGCCTGTGATTTTGGTATCATACCTAAGAAATCATTGAAAAAACTAACTTTGCAAAGTTTTTCTCCTGTATTTTCTTCTTAGAGTTTTACAGTTTCTGTTACTACACTTAAATATCTAATCAATGTGGAGTTGATTTTTATGTACACAGTTCCCTTTCTCCATGGCAGATTCTTTTTTTTTTTTTTTTGGAGAGGTTTTCGCTATAGGGCACGTGCGCTCGCCAGACAGACAGAGAGAGACAGAGAGACAGAAAGCGAGAAATCACCCCCCCCGGGGGGATGGTCACGGCGCAATCCCTTCTCCTCCATTCTCCTCTCAGGATCTTGGGCACGCACGCACACGTGCCTGACGTGAGTTTAAGCCACCGGGTCCAGGACTCGAACTGTGGTCGACTACGTGGGAGTCCAGTGACATAGCCATTACACTAACTGCTGGTTCCCCATGGCAGATTCTTTTCAAGACTCCAAGTGAATGCCTGAAACTGCAGATAATACTAAACCATATATATATACATATGTATATGTATATATGTATATATCTATGTATATATAGATATATACACTATGTTTTTTTTCTATTTACGCACTTATGATAAAGTTTAAGCTATAAATTAGGCACAGAAAGAAATTAACTGATAATAGAATAATTATAAAAATATACAATAATAAGTTATATGTTTTCTCTCCCTCATTCTTAAAATATCTTACATAGTCCAATTGTAGCGCACACCTTTGGTACAAAACCACAACAAAAGGGGTACTGTTATATGATATAAAATAAGGATTTTGGATCATTGTTTTGTGTTGATAATCAATTTTCTCAACACCATTTATTAAAGAAATTATCCTTGTCCCATTGAGTATTTTTGACACCTTGTCAAGGATCAGTTGACTACATATGGATTGATTGATCTCTGGACTCTCCATTCTGTTCTATTGGTCTCTATCTATCTCTGTATGTGCATATCATACTATTTTAATTATTGTAGCTTCATGACACATTTTTAAATCATGATGTATGGTGCTTTCAGTTTTGTTCTTTCTCTAGGTTGCTTTGGCTATCTAGGATCTTTTGTGGTTTAATATGAGTTTTAGGATTGAGTATAGCATTAAATTTGTAGTTCACTTTGGGTAGAATGGACATTTTAACAATATTAAGTCTTCTAATCCATGAATACAGAATATCTTTTCATTTGTTTATATCTTTAATTTTTTTTATCAATGTTTTGTAAGTATACAGGTCTTTCACCTCTTTGATTAACTACACCCCTTGATACTTTATTTATTCTCTGTAATTCTATCCTAAATGAAATTGTTTTTTATTTGCTTTTCAGATAATTGTTGTTACTGTATAGAAATACATCTGATTATTGTATGTTGTCCTTGTATTCTGAAATTGTGCTGAATTAATTTATAAGTTCTAACAATTTTTTTGAGGAGTATTTAAGGTTTTCTACATTAAAATTATGTCCTCTGCAAAAGACCAATGGGTTCTTTTTTTTTTTTTTCGGAGAGGTTTTTTTTGCTATAGGGTGCATGCGCTCACCAGACAGAGAGAGACATAGAGACAGAAAGCGAGAAATCACCCCCCAGAGGGGATGGTCACGCTGCAATCCCTTCTCCTCCATTCTCTTCTCGGGATCCTGGGCACGTACGCACACGCGCCCAGTGTGAGTTTTAAGCCACCGGGTCCAGGACACGAACCGCGGTTGACTATGTGGGAGTCCAGCGACATAGCCATTGCGCTAACTGCTGGTTCCCAAGACCAATGGGTTCATGTAAACATGCTCAGTATCATTAATTATCAGGGAAATAAAAACCAAATGACAACTATATATTATCTTTTACTTGTTAGTATGGATATTATAAAAAAACAAAGATAGGCCATCCTACAGTGTAGTAGTTAAGCACTCTACATAATAAGCTGAATCCCACATGGTTGACTGTGGTTTGAGTTCTAGCCCTAGTGGCTTGAAAAACACACTGGGTTTGGGTACATGCATACACCAAATCCTGACAGTATGGGAGAATGGAGGAAAGAGTATGACCACTCTCTACTGGAGGTGGTAATTCATCTCTCTCTCTCTCTATCTTTCTCTGTCTCTCTCTCTCTCCCATGTATATCCTCTGAAGATAAAATCAAACAAACAAAAGATAGTATTAATGAGAATATGGAGAAACTGGAACCCTTGCACATGGTTGGTGGGAACTGAAAATGGCGTTGCCTTATGGCCAACTTGTAGAGTGATGGTTGAAGCTCTAGAGTCCAAAATGGCTGACCATGGTTTGGGTTCCAGACCTGGCAGCTTGTTTTCTCACTTTGCCTCTCTCTCTCTCTGGTGAGCATACATGTCCTATAGCAAATATTTTTTTAAAAATGATAATAATAAAATTAAATAAATAATTCTTTTAAAAAATAGTGTTGCCTCTCTGGAAATAGTATAAAGTTTACTAAAAATAAAATTTAAGAAAACCCATGTGATCCAGCAACCCCACCTCTTGGCATATGTTCCAAAGAATGGAAAACAGGATCTTAAAGAGATTTTCACTATTATATTAACTGTACCAATAGTCACAATAGTCAAGATATGAAAACAACCTAAATGTACATTGATGCCTGAATAGATTTTTTAAAATGTTATATAAATATGACGAAATGTTATTCAGCCTTAAAAAAGAAGGAAATCTTGCCATATGGAACAATATGGATGAGCCTGGAAGACAATATGCCAAGTGAAATAAACCAGTCACTGGAGGACCTGATTTCACTTATATGAAGTGTCTAAAATAGTCACACTTGTCTAATGTTTCCAAGTTGCTGCTGCTTCTGTGGCTAAGAGAAACTTTGGCAGAAGAATGGTGTAAAAATATTGTAAAAAGGAACTTGGAACCGTTCTAATGCCATGTAACTAGAAAAGAGGTGTAAGGAATACCACAGAAAGTGGTAGAAGAAAGCTGAAAAAAATAAATCTTTTACTTTTAAAAATGTAGGGTTGGATCCATATGGAAAGAATAAATTCCCCACTTGAAAAATTTGTAAAAATTCTGTGTACCAATCAGATTCTCATTACTGCCAGGGCTGAGCCATAAAAGGCGACATCTGTGTGTTATATGGTGAGAAGATTTTAGATAAAAATCTCTGCAAGTGAATAGCTAGATGTATTAGTAATACAATTAATGTCATAATATCTAGATGTATTATGAAAGGTCTAGCTTTCTACATGATTTAACTTTCTGCTTTGAATTTTCAAAGGAAAGATTTTTCTGCTTTGAATTTTCAAGATATACATGTTCAAGTTTCAAAATGACATGTTTTAAGACAAGTAATTAAATTTAAGCCAGTTGATCAGCATTGATTCTCATGCTCTCAAAGTTCTGAACAGCCCAATAAATCTAGTCTTCTACATTAAGTGGTTATTTTCCTAACAAGAATTTTATTGAACTAGAATAAGTGGCAAATTTAGTAAAAAAAAAAAAAAAAAAAAAAAGGGTTTCCAAGTTCTGTCTGCACTTTTTATTTAACATATTTATGTCATTCTCATCCCCTCCCTCTACTTTGCTTATAGAGACTACATAAGTGATATTATTGATATTTTTCTCTAAACTGTCAGGCAGAATTGTTCATGGTGCCAGGCTCTCTTTCCAAGAGCTTCTATTGGCTTACTTGAGATTTACTGTAGCTCCTTAGTTTTCTGGTTTAATTTTCAGATTTGACATTCCAGTCAAAGCCCTGTTCAATAATGAGTATTTCCAATTTCTAATTCAAGGAAACAGATACTATTGAACTTATGCAAATAACCATTCTGCCACAAAATAAGAAAACTCCCAAATATTTTCCAATTACAGAGGGATCAGGAAGGGAGAAAATTTTATGTTTCCATTTAAAGAAAAAAAAGAAGGGGTCAGGAAAGGAAAAATGTTTGTTTCCATTTAAAGAAAAGAAATCTTAAAAATTAAAAAATTGCTAAAACTATCCATAGCTGAAAAGAAAGCACAATCCTTAAATTGGGAAAAGAAAGCATAGCAAAGAAAAAGACAGTAATGTTTTATCCAAAGTCATAAATTTCTATTTACCCAGTGCAGTTTTTTGTTGTTGTTGTTTTTGTTTTTGTTTTTGTTTTTTTGAGAGGTTTTTGCTATAGGGCTCGTGCGCTCACCAGACAGACAGAGAGAGACATAGAGACAGAAAGTGAGAAATCACCCCTCAGGGGGATGGCCATGCCGCAATCCCTTCTCCTCCATTCTCCTCTTGGAATCTTGGGCATGCATGCACATGTGCCCGGTGTGAGTTTTAAGCCACCGGGTCCGGGACGCGAACTGCGGTAGACTATGTGTGATTCCAGCGACATAGCCATTACGCTAACTGCTGGTCCCTCTCCAGTGCAGTCCTATGTAATTAATATTTCTTCTGTTAAATTTCCAGTGATAGTGTGGTCCAATCTATCATTTAAATCCTAGAATTTAACATTCAACCTTATTATTGATATATCTTGTCCCTAGCATTTTTTTTTGTCCCTAGCATTAAGTTGGTCATTTTCTTGGTTGCTTTTTGTTCATTTTTTTAATAGAATTTGTTTGTTTGTTTGTTTTGCTTTTTCTGTTTGTTTGCCATAAGGCATGCACTTACCAGAGAGAGAGAGAGATGCAGACTGTGAGAGGGAAAGTGAGAAAACACCCCTCAGGATGATGGCCATGCCACAATCTCTTCTACTCCATTCTCCTCTTGGAATCTTGGGCACACACGCATGCACACACACCTGGTATGATTCTCAAGCCACCTAGTCTAGGACTAGAACCACGATTGGCCATATAGGAGTCCAGCAATGTATCCATTGCCAGCTGCTGGCCTTCAACCTCATCATTTTTCAATCCCTTCCTTAATTCCTGCCAGATATGATGCCCTGAGTTTAGTGTGCAATTTTGGCATGGGGAAAAAAAAGAAAGAAAGAAGAATAGAGTCAGCTTTATTAGTCTCAACAGGGATGAAACATCTAAATTAATTTTGTTTTTAGCTCTTCTTTTCTTTTTAGTTTTTTTGCCATAGGGTGCACACACTCACCAGAAAGAGACAAAGAAAGGGAAATTGAAAAATCTCTCCCCAGGGGTGATGGCCACATTGCAATCCATTCTCCTCCATTATCCTCTTGGGATCTGGGGCACCCATGCACATGTGCCCAGCATGATTTTAAAGTCGCCAGGTCTGGAGCTCAGTGTATACCAAATATCTGCACTCTATTGTAGAGAAGATTAGAGGATATGAAAGCATTGACAATCGTTATGGACACTGGAGACAGTGTGGAAGGAGGGTGAGAGAGGGAAAGAGCGTAGGAAAGGAAATTTGGGGAAAAATAAAGAGGGAAGACACTTGTGGGACACAGTAATTATTTATTACCTGCTGATGATATTGCAACTAGTATTCTCAAGTAGACTAGCCTGAGGTGTATTCCATGTTGGGTAAATTCTCTATGCAAGTCAAATGATGTATAGCAATCAAATATATAAAATAATAATAATAATAATAAAATAAACATTTATATTTAAAAAAACAGCAGTCGGTCATGTGGGAGACCAGTGTCTTAACTACCATGCCACCTGATGGACCCTCTTAAATTAATTTTTAAAGTAATTTGTATATGATTAAAGCTAATCTTTCACTTATTAGCATTTCTAAAATTCTGAAAATTAACCACTGCACACCAATATTATTTAGCTGATTTATAGTTGCCTATGTGAATTCTTGAAAAGAGTAATGTGCATAAGAAAATGTTAATACAAACACACGTTCAGCTTATTATTTAAATCCTGAGGTCATAAAGCACCAGACTTGGCAGTGCTTTGGGAAAAAGAAGGAAAACTATATTCTAGTAAAAGGGCCAAGAGAGAGGGAGAAAGAGAGAGAGAGAGAGATCCTGAGGATTTGTAGAACCTCGACTGGAAAGTTTCTGGCCTGGCTTCTCCAAAGCTTAGTTCAAGTTCAAACTCACTTGCCTGGAGCTGTTTTTTATCGGAACTGATACTGACCTTAGGTAGAAGAGACTTTCAGTGGAGCTCAACTTTGTTACAAAGTTGGCTGTTGCTGCTCTGGCTGTGACACCTGTCTTGGTATTCAACCAAGTCTTCCTTACTTCCTCATAAAACTGGTTTCCACTCACGCCGGGTGCGTGTGCGTGCATGACCAAGATCCCGAGAGGAGAATGGAGGAGAAGGGATTGCGGCGTGGCCATCCCCTCGGGGGATGATTTCTCACTTTCTGTCTCTCTGTCTCGCTCCGTCTGTCTGGCGAGCACACGCGCCCTGTAGCAAAAAAAAATAAATAAATAAAAATAAATAAATAAAACAAAACAAAAACAAACAAACAAAAACTCTCAAAAAAAAAAAAAAAAAAGAAAAAGAAAACTGGTTTCCAAACCTTTGTCCTTAGTCATGTAACTGTGTGACAAAGGTCCACTTTCTCTTACATTGGCCATATCTACAGCTCTTAATAGTTACTCAATCCAGCTTGATCCAATACTAAGCAGATTAATGGGCTGGGCTATGGAAGGAGGAACTGACTTCTGGTCAAATGTCACTGGTTCAAAGTTTATTTTACTAAGAGTTTTCAACGTCTTCAAATCAGTTATCTCACAATTTTTAAGGACAACCACTGTCATTTACTCTGGAAAACTTGTGTTGACCTGAAATAGCCACTGGTCACTCTCCTCCCCTGTTCCACTAACCAGATCACACTAAAAGCTTAGACTTATTAAACTTTGAAGCAAGTGTTTCAACTTGAACAGGTGATTCTGCAATTCTGAGAAGGTTTTATATAGCAAGTATGGTTCGTGTAAGGCAGAATCCACTCCGGAATCCTCTTTGTCTAATCACGGCTCTTCTCTTCACCCCGACCTTCACAAACCTAACATTGCTATTGTAGACATACCTATAGGCACTCTCAATCCACATGGTAAAATAGAAGCCCTCTAAAGCTAAAGCTTAACCTTGATTTATCTATGTGAAGAAATATATTTTATCTCCCTGGCTATATTTCATAGATGTGGATATAGCTAAAATAGAGCAATAGGATATGATGAAATCTTTGCTGGGAAATTTCAAAAAAACTGTAACACCAGCTTTTCTTTAGATGATATGTGGATGTAAGGCTTATTTCTGCAGCTAAAAATGAAGCCAACAGAAAGAAGCTGAGATGCAAGAGAATGAGAATGAAATTGGATGTTAAAGATACCTTTTGAGTCCCAATATTCTACTCCACTTGAAGCTAGTCCTGTTCTTTAAAGTTTTAAACAGATGAGTTAATAGAATCTTTTTTATGGTCAGTTTCTGGAATTATCTATTAAAGCAGGTAGCATAGAATAAAGGTTATAGGAAGTGAAATCAAACATGAATCTGAATTTGCTATTATTGCTTATAAGTTGTATACATTTAACTAAGTTACATACCTCTGCATATATCAAAAAATATCCAATTTGGGGAACCAGCAGTTAGCGTAATGGCTATGTCACTGGACTCCCACGTAGTCGACTGCGGTTCGCGTCCTGGACCCGGTGGCTTAAATCTCACGCCGGGCGTGTGTGCATGCATGCCCAAGATCCCGAGAGGAGAATGGAGGAGAAGGGATTGCGGCGTGACCATCCCCCCTGGGGGGTGATTTCTCGCTTTCTATCTCTCTGTCTCTCTGTCTTTCTCTGTCTGTCTGGTGAGCGCACGCGCCCTATATCGAAAACCTCTCCAAAAAAAAAAAAAAAATCCAATTTAAGATTATGCCTCACATAATCATTGATCTTCTTAAACATTTATTGTTCAAGAGTTTGATTATTAGACCGATGATAGTATTTTTTTAAAGAATTATTATATTTAACTTTCTTATTTTCTTTATTTTTAATTTGACCAGAAAAGGGCAGAGCAAGAGATAGAGAGAGGGAAAGTAAGAAAGCAAGACACCAGGTCCGGGACCCAAACCATGGTCATCCACATGGGAGCCCCGGACCCTTAACCACTACACCAACTGACAACCCTGACTGATGTTAGTATTTTAAAGAGAATTTTAAAACCGAGTAGCTGATTTTAACTAGACTTTAGGTTTAAGCCTAAGTTTTTAATTAAAAATGTTATTTTCATCCATTAGACTTAAAAGAAAGTTTTAGTCACTTAAGCATATATATATATATATATATATATATATATATATATATATAGAACCAGCAGTTAGTGTAATGGCTATGTCGCTGGACTCCCACATAGTTGACCGTGGTTCGCGTCCCAGACCTGGTGGCTTAAAACTCACACCGGGCGCGTGTGCATGCATGCCCAAGATCCCGAGAGGAGAATGGAAGAGAAGGGATTGCGGTGTGACCATCCCCTCTGGGGGGTGATTTCTTGCTTTCTGTCTCTATGTCTCTCTCTGTCTGTCTGGCGAGCGCACGCACCCTACCTATAGCGAAAATCTCTCCAAAAAAAAAAAAAAAAAGAAGCATATATATATAATTAATCTAAGTAATAACCTAAGCACTTCTTAAAGAATACCCTCCCCCAAAGCACAAGCAATAGTTACAAAATAGACAAATGGTGCTATATTAGGCTGAGATGCTTTTGTATAGAAACAAACAAACAAACAATAATTAGAGTGAGAAGACAACCCTCAAAGTGGGAGACTATATCTGCAAACTATACCACAGATAAGGGCTTGATTACCAGAATATACAGAGAACTAAAGCAGCTTACCCTCCCCATCTCTAAAAAAAATCAGTCCAATTTAAAAGATGGGAAAATAAGCTGAACAGACAATTCTCCAGAGAAGTCATGTGAACAGGCAAAAAGCATATGAAAACATGTTCGACATCTCTTACCATAAGGGAAATGCAAATCAAAACCAAAATGAGATACCACTTAACTCCAGTTAGAATGACTAAAATTAAAAAAAAAAAATTGGTAATGACAAGTGCTGATAACACTGTGGTGAAACAGGAACTCTTCTACTCTATTGGTAGGAATGCAAATAAATACAACCACTGTGAAAAACAAGATGAAGATGCCTCAGAACCCTACAAACAGAACTACCATAGGATCCAGTAATTCCACTTTTAAGTATTTACCCAAAGGATAGGAAAATCCTCCATT
This sequence comes from Tupaia tana, assembly GCA_026018925.1. Lineage (NCBI taxonomy): Eukaryota > Metazoa > Chordata > Mammalia > Scandentia > Tupaiidae > Tupaia > Tupaia tana. The sequence goes on from JAKSZU010000006.1 coordinate 178,915,827, forward strand.
GGAAAAGCACTTGCACATCCATATTTATTGCATCATTATTAATAATTGTTAGGACATGAAATCAAACCAAATGTCTAAAAATAGGTAAGTGGATTGAAAAAAAAATGTGGCATATGTACTCTATGGAATACTACTCAGCCATAAAACACAGTGAGACCCTGACATTTAATAGAAAGTATATGACTACAGAAGACTTAATGCTAAAGGAAGCCAGCCAGAGTACGAAAGACAGACTTCATATGTCCTCATTCAATATGTACCAAGTGTCTGTGCTGTATTGCAGAAACTGAAAGTTTGAAAGACATAGTAATAGAGAGGGCAACTGTAGATTCTAGAGATACTGAGGATAGAGTACTACAGGGGTGAGTAACAGAGGAGGGGGGGAGGAGGACAGGTAAAAATGCATTTAATTGACACAAAAATGAAAAGTTATTTGCTGATGATAATGTATATGGTAATGTCTTTGTCCTGACTTATGGCACCATATTCATGCTGGAAAAAGCAATTTTGAACACTGTAAAGATATATAATGGTTAAATGTAGGTTAAAAATAAAAAAATATATATTTTAGCCTACAAAATATTCTGTGCACATATATTTTAATTCATATGAATAGCATCATATTGAATCCTCTTCTATACCTTATATTTTATATTATATAGTATATCTTGAAAATCTTTCCACATTAGTATGTACAGATAACATCACTTTTTTTTTTTGTGAGGGCGCGTGCGCTCGCCAGACAGACAGAGAGAGACAGAGAGATAGAAAGCGAGAAATCACCCCCCAGGGGGGATGGCCACACCGCAATCCCTTCTCCTCCATTCTCCTCTCGGGATCTTGGGCATGCACGTACACGCGCCCAGCATGAGTTTAAGCCACCGGGTCCGGGATGCGAACCGCGGTCGACTACATGGGAGTCCAGCAACATAGCCATTACGCTAACTGCTGGTCCCCTATAACATCATTTTTAGAATGGCCTGGAGTGAGAGGATGATGTGGTAGTTAATGTGCCTGGATCCCATATGGCCCCTATGCAGTTCAAGTTCTGGATCAGAAGTTTGAAAAACATGCCAGATACATGTGTATGTATGTGGTGACATGCCCAAGATCCTGAAAGAAGGGCGATATGGAGCAGAAGGGGTTGCGGCAAGTTTGCCCCCCATCATGGGGAAGAGGGATGCTTTCTCACTTTTCCTCACTTGATCTCTCTCTGGCAAACAAACATACTCTTGACAATTTTTTTTTTATTTGAAAATGGCCTTTCACCCATATTTGTTTTAATTCAGACTACAAGGTGTGTGATATATTTTCTTTCTAAAATCAAAGGCCTTATTTGTTTCCCAGTGAAACTTCAGACAATACATTGTAGATAGGAATAAAACCAAGACTTCACTTCCTGAAGTTAAAATCATTTGAGATTAATAAGAACGTGAAAGAGAAGCAAGATGGTGGTCCAGTGGTAACACCACACTCTGCAAGGCTGACCAACATGGTATGGTTCTGGGTTTGCATCTCAGATCTCACTGAACATGCTGAATGAGTGTCTGCCAATGATCCAGGGCTGCTTTAAGCCAGGGGTGGTCTGAAGCAACAAGGCCTTTTTGGGGTATGCTCTCTCCATTACACTCTCTGGCTCTGTCTCTCCAGCTTCGGGAAGAAAGACATTTAAGAAGGGGCATGGAATGCAAAATCTTTTGAGAATCAGGACAACTTTGGGTATAATATTCCTGACCTTGAAAAATAAGGATTTAAAAATAGAGATGGAGCAAAATAAATGAAGCGATCACTAGTACTATCCAGGTTAAACCTGTACCTTAAGCTGAGATGACATCCACAGAGAGGCAGGTGGAGGGCGGGGGAATGGGGAACTCCACCAAGCAAACGTTATGCTGTTCACTTATTAATTTAATTTACGTATTAATTTTTCAGCAGCATTTAGTTTGCTGCTTCTGTGATGCTTCATTGAGTTACGATACACTCCAAATCAGGAAAAGTGTTTTACAACAGATGTGGCAGGACATAGGTAGGGGTTTTATAGGTAATGCTAAGAGAAGTAAAACTTTTTTGGGGGGGGAAGTAATATCATTTTTTTTTTTCTTTTCTTTTCTTTTTTTTTTTTGGAGAGGTGTTTGCTATAGGGCATGTGCACTCACCAGACTGAAGAGAGAGACAGAGAGACAGAAAGTGAGAAATCATCCCCCAGGGGGGATGGCCACATGGCAATCCCTTCTCCTCTATTCTCCTCTTGGGATCTTGGGCACGTACGCACATGCACCCGCTGTGAATTTAAGTCACCAGGTCCGGGACTCGAACCGTGGTCGGCTACATGGGAGTCCAGCAAAATAGCCATTATGCTAACTGCTGGACCCAGGTGGTAAGATAATTTTGTAAATTTTATGCAGGTTCTATTGAGAGGGGAGAGAATGTTGGAAGTTTTAGAAATTAGACAAAAGGATGTGATTTTCGGACTTAAGTTGAACAGAAAAGAGACTAAAACAGTGTTGATAACAATGCTGGAGAGAGAGAAAAATAAAAGATGAAGTTAGCAGCAACTAGAAAACTGAATAAAATTTTATTTCTTCACTGAAATATCCTAAAGTTTAGCTATCTGTTACTATTACTAAAATACTGATATCTATTATAATGAGACTATAAATGGTCAAAAAATATTAACCACTTTTAAAAGTAAATAAATTGAAAAAAATAAGTTCCCAGATATTTAAGTCTGTATTAGCACAAATATTTGCTATGATGAAAGTAGATAAAGAAATGGAATAGCAACAAATTAACAAGAATAAATATGCATTTTCAGAGATTATTCTAATGTATTAATAGCTGCAATATATAAAACTCAAAGAAAAATTACAAGAAGGAAGAAATAAAAAATTGAAGGTGCAAAAATTATCTTAGTTACACTTTTCTAGTACGTTCTCAGGTGATTACTCTTTGCAGTGCTTATATTAATCTGAAAATGAATCTGCACAGTGCTACTCAGAGAGATAGACTAACCTAAATATTCTAGAAGTTCACTTTTATCTTCATAAAATCTAATGCTTCTGTTCTGCACTTGCAAAGACAAACTTAAAAGTTAGTTGAGGCGCCAGGTGCGTGTGCGTGCATGCCCAAGATCCCAAGAGGAGAACGGAGGAGAGGGGATTGCAGCGTGGCCATCCCCTCTGGGGGGGTGATTTCTCTCTTTCTGTCTCTCTGTCTCTCTCTGTCTGTCTGGAGAGCGCACGCGCCCTATAGCAAGAAAATTAAAAAAAAAAAAAAACCCTCTCTAAAAAAAGAAAAATTTAAAAATTTTTTTAAAAAGTTAGTTGAGGAAGTTTTTAGGCAATATTTTACAATTCTTTTATTGAAATTATAGAATAAAGCAATATTTTCACAGTCATACCACTGGGAAGTGAGTTGGATGTGTTTTCCCTTCAACACATACAAGCCAAGGAAAACAATTTTATATTTTATTGACTCGCAACAATTTCCAGTGAATTTCAGGTCCATTAAAGTGAAACTGGCAACTTGTTTAATTTGATACTATTTTTATGCAAATATGCTTAGTAATAAAAGAGAACTGCAGAAAATGCAATTTAGAAAACAAAGCTGTTTCTAAGTGCAACATTTGTCAAACCTCTTTAGGATTGAGCTGTCAGAACGATTAATTGTCCATGAATGACTGAGAAAACACAAATTCAAATAAATGATTGGTTCTAGCAATGATTAAGGAAGCAGATACCAATTTTATAATTTATTTTGGCATTGATAAGCAAGGAAAGGCTGATTTATATGAATTAGCATTAAGTACAAAACATCCAGTTTGGTCCTAGTAAATTGTAAATCTTACAAGACAGAAGTTTGAAATCAATATTTCTCCAATAAATTTTAGTATTTGATAGGAATTAAAGTAAAAGTTTCTATAGAAATCTCATGCAAATGTTTGTAGGCCTATATTTTAATTCATGTCTTTAATTAAGTAGAATTATAGAATTACAGAATTAGAATATCGAACTTAAACTCATACCATAACTCAAGAATATTAAGATATAAGCAAAAAAGTTAAGGATGTAGATTTGTGGTCTTACTTAGCTAGAGCAATTGGTTTAGTGTAAATATTGTATGGAGGTTGAGTGATTCCTATATAAATTTCAAACAGATGAACTGAAGAGAAGTTGTCAATCATATCACATATATACAACATATAGCATGTTCAAAAGATGCTTTTCAAGGAGTAGGTAATTGACTCAATAAAGTATTGTTGTATTAGGGGTGAACTAAAAAACTATATTCATATATATATATATATATATATATATATATTTCATGAGAGAGATTATATATATAAAATATACAGTTTTTGAGAGTTTTTTTGCTATAGGATGTGTACACTCACCAGATAGTCGAGAGTTGAAAATCACCCCCTGGAGGGATTTTCCCTTCTCTTCCATTCTCTGCTCTAGATTTTGGGCACATATGCACACATGCCTGACACGAATTTCAAGTCACTGGGTCTGGGACTTGAACTGTGGTCAGTCATGTGGGAGTCCAGCACCTTAACCACTAAGCCATCTGCTAGCTCCAGTGACTATATTTTTTTATGTTTTATATTAGTTTCCTAGGATACACTTTACAATGGAAAATACCATACTTTTAAGATTGAATTTTTTTGGAAAGACTTTTTGCTATAGGGCACATGTGCTCACCAAAGAGACAGAAAAGGTAAGAAATCACACCAACCCCTCCTGGGGAGATAGCCACACTGCAATCTCTTCTCATCTATTCTCCTCTTGGGATTTTGGGCATACACATACAAGTGCCTGACTTGAGTTTCTTTTATTTTTAATTTTTATTTATTCATTCATTTATTTTAATTTGACTAGAGAGAGACAGAGAGAGACAGAGAAAGTGAGAAAGCAAGCCACCAGGTCCGGGACTTGAACTGTGGTCAGCCATGTGGGAGTGTCCAGCACCTTAACCACCACGCTACCAGCTGGTTCCCTGAACTGAGTTTCAAGCCACCGAGTCCAGAACTGGAACCGAGGTCAGCCATGTGGGAGTCTAGTGCCTCAACCACTATGCCACCTGCTAGCCCCTAAATTTTATTATTCATGATAGAACATGTACATGAACATGTACAGTAAAAGACAGACGAGAAATACCCTCCATATGGTCTGGATGTTGTGCTCTCCTTTAGTCCTTTAGCACAACTGATATTGGGCACTCATGCCTCAGATGGACTGGACCAGAGATTCGAACCTTAGTGATCACGTGGGATCCGGTTTCCCTTGTGCAGGGCATCACTGTTGTGCCATGGAAAACTGGTCATTTGTTAAGTTTTTTAAAGATTAACATGCCATTTCAAAAGTTAGAGACCTACTGAATAAAGGACCATACCATTCCAGAAACTTTTAAAGTATATTTTTATGAAGTGTTGCCTGTGCACAATTTGGTCTTCTCTGAAAATTCTTTCCATCCTAATGGGTCCATTGTTTCTCTCTCCTTTACTTTAAAAGCACTGATTGTCTACCGCACTAACTTGTAAAGGTACCATTATTAATAAAAAGTGATGATCCTCAACCTAAGCCACTTATACTTCAGCGAAATTTAATAAATATATGACATACGTTTTCAAATTCTGTGAAAAGTTATACTATGAGATCACAGAAAATGGTCACTTGTCATATGCAAAAAATTCAGGAAAGTCTTCCTATTGGAATAAAATGATGCTTACACTGAGATTATGAAGGACACTTAATGTTAGATAAAATGAAAATACGTTTTAGAGAAAGGAAATAGTGAAAGCATGAAAATATGTTTTAAGGAAAGGAAATAGTGAAAGCATAAGTGCAGAGACAAAAAAATAGTACAAAATGTATTGTCATGGACTGATTGTTTTTACTAGACCATAAAATAAATTCAGAACAGGAGGAGATTAAGGTTGGTATGTATGAGCCAAATTTTTATATTGTTTTATTACTCTTGCTTTGCTTCACAAATAAAATGAAAAACTTTTGAATAGAGACATGAAAGCATGGTATATTCTCTGCATTTAAAAATGTTCTTCATGTGGGGCCAGTAGGTGGCATGGTTGTTAAGGCACTGGACTCCCATGTGGTTGACCACAGTTCAAGTCCTAGACCCGAGGGCTTTCTCTCTCTCTCTCTCTCTCTCTCTCTCTCTCTCTCTCTCTCTCTCTCTTTCTCTCTCTCTTTTTCACAGACATCTCTGCCATATAGCAAAATTAAACAATAATGATAATAAATCAATAAGATAAATAATTCATAAATATATGTTCTTCATGTAATAACAGCATAATGCAAATTGTCATTTTTTAAAATAAAGGGAGATAAAGGAATACTAATAGTGATAGTATTATTGCATATAATTGCTTGTCACTGTCTGCCCTAGCTCTCTGTCTTTAACCCATAAGAATCCATCAGAGGAGAGCAGATACTCTCCTTTCTTCACTTTCTGAGGAGAGTGCTTCCCACCAGAGTGACATTGTCTTCTTTTCCTGCCTCTCCTCTCTCATTCATCAACTTGAAGCAAGAAGTGAATGGCCCATCTGCTGAGCAAGTTGCAGATGTGAACTGGTTATGTGTGGTTCAGCTCATGCTTCCTTCTCTTCAGTTATGCCTTCCCTCAATAAAAGATACTGCTCTGCGTATGTGTGTGTGTGTGTGTGAACCCTGGGGTTGTCCAGTTTTGTCACTGACTGCATAAGTTAATGCGTGTAATTCAATTAGTACATGTCTACTTGGCTGAAGATCTAAGCATGGCATATGGAGTAAATATTTGATGTAATTTTCATTTATTTCTTCATTTCTTGAGTGACTCCAACCTCAAAGAGAGAAGAAAGGGATGCTATAAACTTATCTTCTAAAACTTGAACATACACGAAGTAACCATTTAATGTGTATGCCTAAACACAGCTGTCACACTTCAAGGTGCAATTGAAAGTCATTTAGTGTATACTTGTTTTCCCTCCTTAATTCACTCCATAACCTCTGGAGTCCAATTGCTCATGCTGCCCCATAGTCTATTCAGGTCTCCCTTCCTCAAACAAAGCATCTATTAGCCTGCATTCTGCATGAAGATATACATGTCTATCTAATAATTTTCTCTATAGTAACAAGATAATGAGTAGTGATGACTTTTCAAGTTATACCCCTGAATAATACATATGCAGTCTAGCATATGTTCTCTGGATGCCAAATATCTTAATCCAAATATGTAACTCTAAAAGTGGAAAATCCACATTCAATGACAAGCTTTTGGAAAAGTAATTTATGAACAGATGGGATTTTTGGTATGCTTGATTTCCATGAAGTTGATAACTAAATATTTCATCTAAATATGCTATATTTTATAGGAGTTATTAGAGAAGCCCTCAGTGACAACAGTAACTAAGGCAGTGATGGTGTGGCAAACACTAGAATGTCTCCCCATTGCAATTTGTAATTTTCATTCCCTTGGTTGTTTCATTATAAAAACAGGATAGTGAAATACCAACCCCTCTGCCTCAGGAAGGACACGTGACAGTTCTAGTCAAATAGATGGCAACAGAAGTCCTTGGATATGACATCTGTTCTCAAGTAAAGTAATTCTAGAAGAGAGCTTCTGCCCACACCTTTCTTCCTACCTAGTGGGCAGACAAAGTAGAAGCACAGAAGCCATGTTGATATAATGAAGTGAAAATCACATGTTGACAATAGCTCCTGGTCGACATTTTTGAGCACTATTTGAAAAATAAGGGCGGTGATTAAACCACTGCTTTGTTGGATTTTTCTATTACTCACAAATACATTACTAACTGATAAAGATGACCAGTACATTTCAATTTTGAATAGGTCATGGTATTTTAGTTACAGACAGTTGAAGCTGATGTAACTAGTTTATTCATTAAGGAATTGGCTAGGAGAATATCATAACATTGATTTACGGGAATGACCTTTAAATTTAGGTGCTACCTATTGAATTGTCAGAAAAGTCATGACACATTATTGCATAGAAGAACATAGAAAAAGTAACTCATGACTTTTCCAACAACCCAATATATGGGATATGCACTTGAAAGACTACCTACCTAGGAAAAATGCCCAACATACCATAGGACCATTGCAATGGGAAAATATTTCCATTTCCATTGCCCCTAGAATAGGCACTAGAAGCTAGAAACTTTGCCACAGCATCCAGAAGGCCCGCATGTAATAGCTACTTCATGTTTTTCTCTCTTCATCCATGGTATGTGCAGGTGCATCTGCTTGGCAGAACTTAAATCCTATGCCTGCACACTAGTTAAAAGGATGTTTGGAAAAATGCAGCTGATGGATTGTGAATCTCTATTGTTCAAGGAATCAAGCCAAAAAATTATTGGAATGAGTGGCGAGTGAGTTGATATACAGTATCTGCACCAAACAGTGCCAACCTTGATTGGTATTGACTTCCCAGAGTGGTGTTCTGAGGATTAGCTGAACATATGCAGGCTCAGCAAGAAAGAGTGACACGATTCATTAGTAATGTCTGCTGAGATGGAGAGAGAGAGGGTTTGGATATGCCTGACACTTACTGTTTCATCTCCAAGCCAAGACAGGCATAAAGAGGTCGCTAGGGAATGACAGTTAGGGATTTGAGAGAAATGAATAATTATAGGTAGCCAGATCTGAAGGGTACTAAGCTGCTATAATTGTTGGGCTGCTCAGTCTCAGAAAGAACAGATAAAGGGAAGAGACGATGGAGGTAGTGCTATACTGAAGCAGAAATACTCTTTTGTCCTGAGTTGAGATTATTTTGTACCTTTTTAGTCAATCTTCAGTGTATGGACATAAAAACAACAAATCAACATGAATTACATTTCAGCTGTGCATTCATTTTTGGCATACCTGCTCCTGAAATCTTATAAAAGAATGCCATATTAAAGGGTCCTTGATTTCAAGGTCTATGGCAAGGAATAGGATATGACAAATAGTAAAGAATTTCTAAGTCCATAAAGTTTACCTATTTCTTCTTCTCATTAAATTTTGCCAGAGGGTGTGTGTGCTCATTGGACAGAGACAGAGAGAAAGAGATGAGAGAGAGAGAGAGAAAAGGAAGAAAGCATCTCCCATGAGGCATGGTCAAGCTGCAATCTCTTCTTTCCCATTTCTCCCTCTTCTCAGGATTTTGGGCACACAAGTCCCACTTAGCATCACATTTTTCAAGGCACTGCTCTGGGATTCAAATCATGTGGCTGACCATGTGGAATGCAGCCACCTTAACCACCAGACCAGGGGCTAATCTTTTCTGTTTCATTTTGTATGTGAAAAATTTGTAACCTAGAGAGACTATGGTTGATGTAAGGTAAAATGGCAGTCTTTTCTTAAGTATATCTCAGACCCATGCATCTTAGATATAATCACATGTTCTTCTAATTATCTATATTGAAATAGCATCATGGGGTTAGCAGATGGCATAGTGTTACATTGCTGGACTCCCACATGACCCATTGCTGTTTGAGTCCTGGACCCAGTAACTTGAAAATCACAGTGGAAATGTATAAATGAAAATGAAATAAATTTTTTTTTTTAAGAAAGAAAGAAAATCACACTGGAGGACACATGTGCATGTATGCCCAAGATTCCAGGGAGAGAATGGAAGGGAAGGGATTGTGGCATTGGCCATGCCCCCAGGGGGTGATTTTTCACTTTCCCTCTCTCTGTCTCTGTCTCTGTCTCTCTCCAGTGAGTGCATGCACTCTGTGGCAAAAACTTCTAAAAAAGATAGCATTATACTAAGTACTATGGATAATACAAAGAATAAAGAAAAGTTATCCATAATCACTCAGTTTATGATGAAATGGATGAATAAGAATATATAAAGACTAGGGAACCAGCAGTTAGCGTAATGGCTATGTTGCTGGATTCCCACGTAGTCGACTGCGGTTCGCGTCCCGGACCCGGTGGCTTAAAACTAACGCTGGGCGCATGTGCGTGTGTGCCCAAGATCCCGAGAGGAGAATGGAGAAGGGATTGCTGCGTGACCATCCCCCCTGGGGGGTGATTTCTCGCTTTCTGTCTCTATGTCTCTCTCTGTCTGTCTGGCGAGCGCACGTGCCCTATAGCGAAAAAACCTCTCCAAAAAAAAAAAAAAAAAAAGAATATATAAGGACTATGTTCTTTGTAAATTCTAAAGGAAAGAAAAGCGCAATGAAATAAGGTATGCAGTTGGAATCGGTCAAATTTTTGGTTTACTTAACAGAAAATGCCTTTGTCTGAAAAGGCAGAAAATTAACTAAAAGATTCATCGTAGGGACCAGCAGTTGGCATGGTGGCTAATGTGTTGGACTCCCATATGGCAGACCATGGTTCTAGTCCTGGAACTGGTGGTTTGAAAATCATGCTGGGCACATGTGCATGTGTGAGCAAAATCTTCAGAGGAGAATGGAGAAGGGTTTGTGGTGTGGCCATGCCCCTGAGGAGTGATTTCTCACTTTCTCTCTCTCTTTCTGTCTTGCTTCAGTAAACACATGCACCCTTATGACAAGAACTAAAAAGAGAAAAAGAAAGAAAATATTACAAAAACCAAAGAAACATTTTATTTTTTAAATTTGCCAATTACTTGCCAGAGACAGAGAGAGAGAGAGAGGGAAGTGAGAAAGTGCACCTCATGGGATATGATCATGCTGCAATCTCTTCTCCTCCAATTTCTTCTCCTTTCTGGATTTGGGGCATGCATGCAAACATGCTCACATATTAGTCAAAGCTGTGTGTCCAGGACTTGAATCATGTAGTTGGCTATGCAAGATGTAGTCATCTTAACCACCACGCAATGAACTGGCCCCAAGGAGATGTGTTTTAAGTTCATTTTTAAGAACTATGCACAAAACCACACTGCAGAATTGACATGTTGAAGCATATTCCTTCAAGCTCTAGACACTTCTGTTTTCACAGATGTCACCTTTAATAATATACTACTACCATGAATAGTCAAGAGAAGAGCACTGCTTGGTTACAAGCTATTGGATCATACCCCGCTGTGAGAGAAGTGGCATCAAGAGTAGCTAGTGGGAACCAGCAGTTAGCATAATGGCTATGCCGCTGGACTCCCACGTAGTCGACCGCGGTTCGCGTCCCGGACCCGGTGGCTTAAAACTCACGCCGGGCGCGTGTGCGTGCGTGCCCAAGATCCCAAGAGGAGAATGGAGGAGAAGGGATTGCGGCGTGACCATCCCCCCTGGGGGGTGATTTCTTGCTTTCTGTCTCTCTGTCTCTGTCTGTCTGTCTGGCAAGCGCACACGTCCTATAGTGAAAACCTCTCCAAAAAAAAAAAAAAAAAAAAAAGAGTAGCTAGTGTTTTCAGTTTCTATAGAAGAAAGTTATAACTACTCCCTCAGCCCCTGTTCCTTTTTTTCCAGATTTATTTATTCATTTCTTCTATGAATGATAGAGATAGAAAGAGACAGAGAGACAAAGAGAAAGAGAACCTCCAATAAGGTTTTGATGCTGGGCTCCTACCCCAGCTTCAGCCAGCCCCAGATCAGAGGCAAGTACTTGCCCAGTACTCAGGGAGGTCTCTGGATGTGAACCCAGAACCTTCCTATTGTGGGTCAGTGTCATAGAGCATCACATTTTACCATAGCACTATGTGGCCTCAGCATTTGTTTTTTTTTTTTTTATTTTTTTATTTTATTTTTTTTTTAATTTACCTAAGGGTATATGTACTCAGTGAAGAGAGACAGAGAGAGAACAAGGGGGGAAATGAGAGGGCACTCTTCCCTATGAGAGCTGGTCACACTGAAATCCTTTCTCTTCCATCCCTCCCTCCTCTCAGGATTTTGGACACACACACACACACACACACACACACACACAACTGATATTATTTCCAAGCCACCAAATTTGGGACTCAAACCCTGTAGTTGCCCATGTGGGATATAGTTAGATCACAGGCTGGCCTGACCCCAGTATTTTTAAAGTAAGGAATTCTCCTAACAGTCAGAGATTGAGGTGATCATGAATTAGAAAATAATTATAATAACAAAAATCTCCTTTGGATCTTAAAGAGGTACCTGGGGGCCAGCAGGTGATGTGGTGGTTAAGGCACTGGAGTCCCACATGGCCCACCACAGTTACACTCCTGAACCCAGTGGATTGCTTTCTCACTTTTTTCTCTCTGTATCTCTCTGGTCAAATTAAATAATAATAATAATAATAATAATAATAATATAAATAAAATAAATAAATAAATCTTATTACAAAAGAGCAGCCACAACCAGAGGTTTATCTTGAAGACGACTTTGAAGGAAGAAAAAGGGATTGATCTCTGCTAGCAGATAGTATATCACAGAATACTTTGTAGGCAGGGCTGAATTGAGAAGGTTCCTGTGTGACTTGTGTGCTGGGTGAGTTGTGTGCTTTTCAACAGTCTGAGTAGTTGACATGTAAATATTTTCTCAAAAATATTTAAAACTATACTGTCTCTATTATAGAGTCACAAACAAAATTATAACAAATATTTTGATAATTATCTTTAAATTCAGTTTCTTGAAATTGTAAAAGTTGTCCATAACTATGCAGAATGCTTGTGCGAAAATATAAAAATAAATAAACAAATGTTAAAAATTTTTAAAATAATAATTAAAAAAATAGAATTGAATAATTCTTCACAAAAAGAATTTTCTGTACTATTATGTTCATTGCAGTGTTATTTACAAGAAACAAGTTATGGAAACAACCTAAACATGCATCAACAGTTAACTGGATTAAGAAAAATATGGTATACACAAACAATGGAGTATTATTCAGCCTTGAAAAAAAGACAACAACAAAAAAACATGCCATATGCGGTTTATGGATAAGCCAGGAGGACATCACAGTAGATGAAATAAGCCAGTCGCAGAAGTACAAATACTAAATGATTCCACTGATAGGAGATATCTAAAATAGTGAAAATTATCCAGAGTAGAGTGGTGATATCCAGAATGGTGATCTCCATTCCAGAGTAGAATGGTGATTTATTTGTACCTATTAAATACCTTATACTTGTTAAATGACCATTTAATGGTAATTCAGATGAAAAAGTCCTAGAATAACATCATGTTGATGGTTTACAATTTTGCATTTTGCACTTAATATTCTGTTAAGAAAATAGATCTCATATTGAGGTCTTACCACAATATTATTTATTTACTTATTTGTTTTGTTTTAGTGTTCTGTTATAGGGTGACAGAGAGAGACAGAGAAAAAAGTTTTAAAAAAAGTGAGAAATCACCCCCGAGGGGCGTGGGGAATGCCATGCCACAATTCCTTCTCCTCCATACCCCTTTCTGGATTTTGGGCACACACGCACATGCCTGGCGATTTTCAAACCACCAGATCTGGGACTCAAACCTCACAATAAGCCATGTGGGATACAATGCCTTAACCACCACACCACCTACTATCCCCACCACAATGTTTTTATTTTTTTTAAATCTAGAAATTAAAAAAAAAAAAAAGTCATAAAGTGTCCTAACCACAGAGGTGAATGCTACAAACACACAATGTTGTGTATGCTGGAACCACATGGAGGGCAGGGTTTGATTCCCAGTTCAATCCTAAGGCAGGGTGTTGTCGCATCCACTTATGATCCCAGCGCCTCTGGAAAGCTGGGGCAGAAGGATAGCAGGTTTAAGGACAACAAAACAAGACTCTGACTAGAAGAAAGCCAGGTGTGTGGTGGCATATGCCTGTAGGACTCTCTGAGACTTAGTCAGGAAGATCTTAATGTGGCGAGATCCTCTCTTAAAAATAAAGAAAAAAAAAGAAAAGCCAATTCTCATAACAGAGGACGGCCAGTTGCAGAGCAGGAAAGCAAAAGCTCTGCATGCCAGACCCCATAGGAAAGTCCCAGATGCGTGTCCTGAGGCCTCTCTGTAAGTGGACACTGCATACCTGTCTTCCAGGCTAACAGAAACTGAGAGCAGATCATGGTGTGAAGACCCTGCCTATTTCCCTCTCTCTCCTTTTTCCCGCTCCTCTCTCTCTGTCCCTCTCTCATAGAAAAAATAAATAAATAAACTTTAAAATAGTCATAATAATGAATTATACTGAATAATGTCTGTGGGCTGGACTCCATGGCCTGGTGGTTAAGGCAGCTGGGTCCCACATGGCCAACTGTGTGGTTTGAGTTCAGGATCCATTGGCTTGAGAAACATGCCAAGCACATGTATGTGTGTACCCATTATCTTGAAAGGAAAGAGATGGAGGAGAAGGGACCAGTCCCTGTGACTATTCCCCATGGAAAGGGCTCTCTCCTCTCCCTCTGTCTGGTGAGCATAAGTGCTCTCTAGCAAGAAAGCAGACCAGCAAACGAACAAAAGTTTCATCTCCTCTTCCTTCTCCTCTTTCTTCCTTTCCCTATCTTCAGAAATGAGAACAATTATTAATTATGTACACATCTTCACTGAGTTAAATGAGTTAGTTATATGGGTATTTAATAATAATTTATGCTAAAATACTATAAAAGTGCAAAGAGTGTATATGTATGAAGAAAAGAAGTGTGAATATACTTTATTTCATTCCCTTAAGAATGCCTTATTCTTCTAAGATCGAAATCAAAATCAAAATCACAATTATCACCTTGCCCCAAACTAGCCAAGCTTGAGCTGATATACTTCAATTCATTTGTCTTCAGGGAAAATATATTTCTCTCCTGGCAGGTAAAGGAACAAAAACTTCCCTACCTTTAAACTTAGAAATAAACTGTTTAAGGAATCCATTTTGTCATTTAGGCAGATTCTCTGCTAGTATAGATTGATAAGAGGCATGTAGGTCCTGAATCATTTTATCTTCTCAGCTAATGATGTCTGCCCGTATTGACTATATTCAGCTGTCAAATTAGTTCTTATTATTAGATTCTATTTCACAATGATTATAGCAAGTAATACCTAGTGACCTTTCATTTAAAAAGTGGTACACTTTTTTTTTTTGGAATTTAGAGATGTTTTTGCTATGGATCACATGCGCTTGCCAGGGAGACAGAGAGAGAGACAGAGAGACAGAAAGTGAGAAGTCATCCCCCCCGCCCCATGGGGAATGACCACACTGAAATCCTTTCTCCTCCAATCTCCTCTTGGGACTTGAGCACACATGCACATGCACCCAGCTAGAGTTTCAAGCCTCTGGGTTCGGAACTCGAACCACATTTGACTACATGATAATCCAATGAAGTAACCATTACACCATCTGCAGTTCCTGTGATTTCTTATATTGAAGGTAAACATGAAGAATAATTTATGCATGGAAACATACAGATGAAAATATGAACACTGACAAAACCCGTATTTAGTTCTACACTGGTAGTTTAACATTTAAGAGAAGTGAAACAATTGGTTCCTTTCTTCTGTGTATCTATATTATCTTATCGGCTTAAAAAAAGTTCTGTTTCTTCTGGTTCTTTAGCTTTTCAAGTAAACATCTGTCATCAGACTACTTCTCCAAAACTGTAGCCAATTTGGATAGAAATCATATTTGAGAATGCATATTTATAAATAAAGACTTACTTGAGATTCAGTAATACCTTGTCTTTATTCTCCTCATGGAAATTTCTTTCTGAAATCTTTTGAAATTAAATACAATATTTTTCTTCTTGTTATAGTAATGTACTGAAGCCTGTCCCACATCAGACATTACTAAATCAAACACGCCATGAAGAATTCTTGAATTTTAAGCTGAATTTTAACTTGATTTTCATTTGAGGTTATGACCAGGTTTTGTAGGTGAAACCCCACTGAAGGGTGAGCATAGAATGGAGGAAGCAGATAAACTGAAAGAGGGGCATTCCTTCAGTTTTCTAATCAAGTTGTCCACAGTTTGTACCTCAATTAGAGCCCATTGGGCATTCTCTTTTTCTTTAAAGTCCTTTCAATATGAAATTCCATGACTCTCTGATTATCAGTGCACAGTCAGAAACACAAACTATTGCATTACTGCTTGGTATACAGCAGTGACAAAACATGTGGCCTCTGTTCTCATAGAGCTTATGGCCGAAGGTGTGAGACAGAATAAATATTTGAAGTCACAAACAATGTGGAATGGGGTGTCTCTGAGTTTACTGTAATGGAAAACCATCATTCAAATGCTTCCCATATCAGAAAACAAGCAGTACAAGCTAGGTCAAAAGACCTTTCTTTTTAGTTCTACCCCATTATCTTTACATTACCCTGAAGAAGTCAATGAGAGAACAAGTGGGGGGGGGGAATTAAATAAGGAAGGCAACAGGAAAAACAAATTGTTCAAATTGTTCAATTCTGCTCTTATCCTTCTCTGGTGAAGCCAGGGTCCTGGGTAATGTCTGAGCTGATTTTGGAGAAAAAAAAAAAAAACATTGAACCAGGTCAAGAAATAAAGTTTTAGATTAGTTTAGATTTGCTAACATTACCTTTAGGCAAATGTTTAAACTTGACAATTCTAACTGAATTCTAATGATAATATCCTAACAGTATGGAAGAGTTGTTTTGAATTTGCCAAAAATGTAGGGCAGGGAGATCCAGTAGAGTAGGTGTGCAACCAATACAAAGGGGAAAAAAAGATGTCTTCTGCTAATGTTCCCCACATTTGGCATATTTTCAGTAAACAATTTTTCTTCTTTCTTTCTTTCGCAGATGTATTTCTCTGCTACTCATAAATTTCTTAGGGAGAGCAATAAGTTTGGTGCCTAACCACTGTGCCTGATGCAATGCTGTCCAATATGGTGTCAATAATATCAATGCTCTGAACCATCTAATGAGTACATTTTAGTATCAGAATCTTCCCTTCTTTTTTTCCTGTTCTTAATAATGTTTTGAATTTAATACTTTGGCCAGGTTTAAGGCTGTGAATCTATATCTTGTGTAAAGAGTCATGTGTAAACCAGAATAAATATCTAATAACCTCAAGAAGTTTCAGATATAATTATTTGGAATCGCAATCCTATGGATGTATTTTGCATTACACACCAAACACAATGCCCCGAGTCTCCTGTTAATGGATCACTGATAAAATCATTCTTAAAGTTTCCTCAGTAATCATGGAGTTCCCCCTAGATACTGCACCACATTGATCATAAGAAAAATTCTTTTTGTTCTCTACTCTCCTTGTTGCATCTTCCTCTGATCATGACCTTCTTAAGAATGATACCCTCTGCTTCACTCAGTTGTGCTTAATTCTTTTTCTCACCTCCAGGGTAGGTAGAAAGATACTGTTTTCCCTAAAATACAATCTGTCTAAATTGAGATGAGATATAAATTATGAAGAATATGTATCTTAAATATTAAGAGAAGAAAACTAGAATTCTGGGCCAGCCAGGTGGAGTAGTGCTCAGGGCAACTGGATCTTAGATTGATGACTGCATGGATCAAGTTCCAGATTTGATGACTTGAAAAAAAACATGCAGGTGCATGTGCATGTGTGCCCAAAATCTTGAGATGAGAATAAAGGAGAAGGGATTACAGCTGCAGTGTGGTCATCCTCTCTGGAGTTCTCTCTCTCTCTCTCTCTCTCTCTCTCTCTCTCTCTCTCTCTCTCTTTCTCTCATCAGACAAGTGGACACACCATATACCACTTTTTTCTTTCTTTTTTTTAGAAAAACCTTGGGATCAGCAGGTGGCATAGTGGCTACAACACTGGACTCTTACATGGCCAACTGCCTTTAAAATCCCAGACCCAATGACTCAAAAATCATGCCAGGCACTTATGCATGCTAACCCAAAGTCTCAGGAGGAGATTGGAGAAGACATTGAGGCATGGCCATCCTCCCAGGGAGTGATTTCTCACTTTCCCTTTCACCATCTCTCTTTGTATTTTTCCTGTGAGCACAGACACTCTATTGTGGAAACCTTTAAAAAATTAAAAAGTTTTTTTTTTTTTTGAGAGGTTTTTGCTATAGGGCGCGTGCGCTCGCCAGACAGACAGAGAGAGACAGGGGGACAGAAAGCGAGAAATCACCCCCCAGGGAGGATGGCCACGTCGCAATTCCTTCTCCTCTGTTCTCCTCTCGGGATCTTGGGCACGCGTGCACACGCGCCCGGCGTGAGTTTTAAGCCACCGGGTCCGGGACGCGAACCGCGGTCGACTACGTGGGAGTCCAGCGACATAGCCATTACACTAACTGCTGGTCCCAAAAAATTAAAAAGTTTTTAAAAAGGACAGAAAACCTAGAATCCCTAAGAAGCATAGAAATTCTAATAAAGGACCTTGCGACATTTCTTTATGTAAACAGTTACAGATTCCACCTAAGATAAAAAAGAATGCTATTTCTATCAATATCTTTATTAATTTACATGTTTATTCTGATATCAACTTGTGTGAACTTTACTACAAAAATCTACGTCCACCTACTTAATAGTTCTGTTCACCTACTTTTTCTAGTAAATCTTTACATGATTGTTTTTTGAATACTTAAGTAATATCAGGGCCACTAGATGGTAGCATAACTCAACTCATACATTTCAACTGCTGATTTTGTTTTTCTTAAGACTAGCCTTTGTTTCACAAACTTAAATGGCTAAAACAATATGTAGAAATAATATATACACAGTCTTAAATAGTAAGTGTGTATAGTTGCACATAATCTTGACAACAGGGCCAATGTATTTGTTTTGCTCCAAGTAAAAAGCTACAACTGTTTGACGGAAAGTAGGTTATGTAGAGCTAAGGCCTAACAAGGCATGGACTAAAAGGTATGAATTTGAAGATACAGTACATTTGAATTTTAAAACTGGCACTTCTCTTTTCCAGTCAAAATTTAGAAACTTTGTTATAGTTGTTCTTTTATATATTTCAGTTCTTAGATAATCTCTGCATAATCAGAAGCTTTTTAATGTTTTTCTTTACTCATGATAGATTTGTGCTCATACACCTAAAAGACAGAGAAAGAGAGAGAGAGAGAGAGAGAGAGAGAGAGAGAGAGAGAGAGAGAGAGGAGAGAGACACACCCTCCACAAGGTCTGGTCACACGAACATCTCTTCCTCCTGTACCTCACTCTCCCAGATCATGGCCCGCATGCTTTAGGCTGACCGTGCCAGGGATTTGAACCATATTCATCATGTAAGATCCAGCTTCTCATGAGCACTGCATTACTGCAGCACTGTGGAATTGGTTCTTAGAACCTTTTAAAACAGCTTTTTATGTATATGATAAAATAATTTTTATGTAAAGGATAAATTCTTTCTTAATTTGATTTACAATGGATAAACTAATATTGAGAGGTTTTAGCATAAAGGAAGAATTTCGGTAATTCTGGTTTTATTATTCTGTACAGGTATCATTTATAAATGGTGGCTAAGATGTTTTTATAAATGTACTGTCTTTGATTTGAACTTTAAGAGTCTCAGACTATAATGACCATGCGTTAGATGCTTGATAAATGCCTGTTATCCTAATGTGGAAGAGATTAGTCACTAGAAAGGTGATTAATTTATTTAAAGAATATTACCTCTTTACTGCTGAAAAATGAATATTGAGATAAATTAGATGAAGAAACAGAAGCTCAAGATTTTAATAGACTTACATAGGGTAATACAATTTGTTGAGGGACAGATCCAAGATTAGAAACAAATTATCTTTCTAATATACCACCTACTGGCGCTTGTTTTGTTCATGATCATTCACCATAGCCCAAGCTAGCAACTTTAGACATAATTATTCCCTCCTTCTCCCTCACCCACCAAACTTAATCAGAGATTCATAACAAATCTACTTCCAAAAGCCTCTTGAATCCATTTTATTTTATACCTCCACGTTTCCAATTTTTGGCTAAAGCTTTTATTATCTCACCCATATGAACATAATAGCATCTGAAATGATCTCCTATTCCTAGCCAGGGACGTTGTTCTATCACTCCTTCCCCCTTTGAAAAACTCCAGCTCGCTTTGATGTACTGTGAGTATTCATCAACCGCACATCTCAAGAGCGGCTATTGTCAGTTCTCAAAACTCTGAGAAGTATTGTACCTAGTTATGGCTGCGTAGAATAAAAAAGGCAAGGTAACTTTCGTGTCTGAATGCCTAGAGACTAAGCATATGCAGCTCTTTTTTTTTTTTTTTTTTTTTTTTTTGGAGAGGTTTTTGCTATAGGGCGCATGCGCTCGCCAGACAGACAGAGAGAGACAGAGAGACAGAAAGCAGGAAATCACCCCCCAGGGGGGATGGCCACGCCGCAATCCCTTCTCCTCCATTCTCCTCTCGGGATCTTGGGCACGCACGCACACGCGCCCGGCGTGAGTTTAAGCCACCGGGTCCGGGACTCAACCGCGGTCGACTACGTGGGAGTCCAGCGACATAGCCATTACGCTAACTGCTGGTCCCGCATATGCAGCTCTTAAGCGCATTCGAGTATCTAACTGAAACTAAGAAAGGAAAGGAAAAAAAAAAAAAAGAAGGAAAATTGAGGTGTTCTTGTCCCTTTACTGCGTGAGGGAAGCTTTAGGACTGAGTTAGAGACTCTTACTGCATCCATTCCCCTTCCTCCCTGTACTCAAATTATGCCTCCCAGATGACAGGGAGACAAATGTTCCATCTGAGCATGTAGACAGATGCTGCGTCTCATTCTGAGAGTTATGAAGACCCTGGGGGAGGGGAGGAAAACAAGACCAAAACAATAAAGTCTGGGAGCCGTGTACCTCAGGGGTGATTTCATTTCCACACAATTAACATGTATAGCTCTGGTCAGTTAGATACTAAGTGGCTATCTTGTCTGAGTCAGCATAACCTTTTGTGAAGGCTTAGGTAATTGAGCTATAACACATGACAGCACAAAACAGCACAGGACGAAGACAAACAAGCAAGGAAGACTTTATTCAAGATTGCTACAGTAACACAGAGAGACCAGTTCAGCTTCAATGAAATGAAAAGACTAGAAGAATTTTAAGAACCCAGGTGGGGATCTTAGGCTCCTCTTTGTCTTTGCTAATTGTCTTTACCCTAAGGAATCTCAATTTAGAGCAAGGGACCCTGCCTCCCAAGGTTAGACTCCTACTTTCTCACAAACACACACACACACACACACACACACACACACACACACGCAGACCCTACTTGTTCCTTGATAACATTTCAAAGAGATGGCACCCAGGTCCTTAAGAAAGACATTCTAGGGTTATAAAACTGGCAAGTGGCTTTGAAAAAGATTTACATCTCATAGAGGTTAATTTAAAAGGAAAAGATCTAAAATTACAAGTTTTCTAAAGTGAATGTTCTAAGAAAAGGGAAATCAGTGGCCCAGGGCCAAGAATAAGCCTGCTTAAAGGTCAGTCAAGCTGAGAGGGACAATTAAGACCTTCTTGGTTTCTCCCGATTATTAAACAGAAATGGTGCAAGCTTATTCAGAGGAAAAACAACAAAAACAAAAGATAAATGCCTGAGCAAAGAACCACCAAATAATCCAAAGGAGAGAAAATACTCTGTCCTATTGGGAATTTTTAAGAACTAATACATAAACAAAAATAAAACCTAGGTCTTTGAAGAATTAATTTAAGGCAAGATAAGGAAACACCATCTTGAGGACAGAGAAAATGCAGGCTCAGAAAATGAATTACGGTAAGTAGCTAAAGCAATTTAGGAAAAAAAAAAAAATAAGTCATAATGACCTTGAAATAGGAGTAGAAATTCGTAACAGAATAATAGACAAATATCTATTTAAAATGGAAAAATACAATTGGTGAGAGAAAGAACAGCAAAAAAAGAAAATCTAAAAAGATTTGAAATAAACTAAAAATAATAGGTTGTAGGGAAAGTCATGACTTTTTTTCATGTTTTTCTATGTGAAAATGTGTCATGACTTTCCCAACCTGATGAAATCTAAGCTAATGAGTACATGAAGATATTCTTATTACCTAATATAATAGATTTCATTAGTAGGATGAATAATATATTTAAAATAATAAAGGCTACAATGTATTAAATGCTCTTTGAATGTCAAAAAGTCTTTTACTTTTATTTGCTTCATGAGAATGAGAGACAGAGAGAAAGAGAAAAACTATCACAAACCCCTTCAACAGGGTCTTGTGCCGTGATCACCTCTCCCAGCCTTCCCAGCCAGTTAAGACCATGAGCATATGCTAGTACACACAGGTGGACTGAGAAACCGAACTACTAACCTCCACATAGATCCAGGGTTGCTTTTTTAGGGTGTTAACACTGCATCCCCTAGCCAGCCCTCCAGGAAGTCTCTTGTTTCTTTTTCTTTTTTTTTTTTTTTTTTTTTTCCATGTTCATTTATTTCTTTCATGAGGAAAAGAGACACTGAGACCCCTGACATGGTCTTGCCACACCACCATCTTCCCCCCAGCCTTACAATCAGTAAGGAACACAAGGCTGCCCAGTTTGCTCGCTCAAGTTGACTTTGGATCTGAACCCTGGGCCCAGTCATCAGGCTCCTGTACCACTGAGTGGCCTGCCTGGAGAGTTTAGGTATATCCAGGATCTGAAAGTTTAGGTATATCCAGGATCTGGAACTGGGGCCTTTTCATATGGCTTCAGCCTTACACAGCTGCATCCTACTGCCGGTACCACTGGGACTGGGCCTATTCTCTCGTATTTAAGAGTAAGCCCTGTTGTAAACTTCATGTGCGTGAGTAGTCTGGTAAGCTAGTAGCATTTCATGTAGGGTCATCTGGATAAGCTATTTTATGGAGGATCTCCATCAGTAGGCATGCTCTTATGCTGCTCATTGTGCTTGAAATGAATCTTCAGGCCTTCTGTGGGGAATTGGGATAAGGGAAGAGAGTATAAGGCAACCATGAATTCTTAGCTATTTCCTTATTTAGAGCCAGACTCTCATCATTAAATATACACATTTTTATTAAATCTCCTTATTTTCAGCAAGATTCTTTTCCTGAGTACAAAAATCTCTCCTGTTTAACTTTTATAAAGACCAAACATCTACTCTTCTGCTGAGGAAAGTGTGTGTGTGTTGGGGAGTTGTGAGGGGATGGAGAAGAAAGCATGAATCTGTTTATTCCAATCATTTTTTTGAACTTATTGAAAGCTCAAAATAAATGTGTCATGGATATGAGCTATAGTAATTGTATATAAGAAATAGTTCATTTTCCTAATTTGTGACTATTACACTAAATTAAAAAATATATAATTATACTAAATCTATTTTTAATACACACATATCTAATTATTCAATTAATTTAAAGCATTGTAGTAGATTTTACCTTCCACCCAGATTAAGATATCTTCTTTGGTTTCTCCTCCTTCATAGAGGAAAACATTGTCCCTAACTTTGTGTTTATTTTTCCTCTGTTTTCTTTATCTTCTCTGTATTGTTATACATCTTGTTAATTTGGCATGTATTTGAAATTTATACAAATGATACATTATATAAATTCTATAAATGATTGTTTTATATTATGCTTGTGAGATTCTCAGATATTGATAAATGCTGCTATAGTCCATTCATTTTTATTACAATAGAACATTCTTTTGTATTAATATTGAAAACATACCAAAGAGCTTTATACAGTTCCCACTTCACATACATTCAATTTGTATCTGGATTTTTCACATACACACTGTTTTGATGCTCCTATACTGATGCACATGTGTAATAGTATTTTCTGGACAATTATCCAGCTAAAGAAATCCTTAAAGGACAGGGACAGAAATCTTGGAGCAGAATTGCTGAAGCACACAATGAAGCTTTCAGCTTTACTCCATGTTGGAAAATTTCCAGAGTCTGTACCAATATGTATCCCAGCTAGCAAGTCAGAAGTGTTTTTTATCACCTCCTATCCTTATCATCATTTATCATTTTTAAGTTCTTAATCTATCAGGGATGTTACCTCCTTATCATTGTAATGTGAGTATACCTGATTGATAATAAAGAGGAGCAATTCCATCTTTGGTCTTTATAGGCCCATTTTGGTGAAATGCCTGCTCAGAAATTTATTTAATTTTCTAATGGAATATTTTTCTTTTACTTATTGATTGGCAGGGTGTTTTGTTTTGTTTTCCCCTCAATTTGTGACAGAGCACAGGTGCATGCCTGAGGATAAAACCTTTGCACGACTCTGTCACTCCATGCTCTCCTTTCTCCATTTCTCTAGAAAGCCAGAATCCTGGGCAGGCTTGCACGCAGGCTCAAAAAATGGGTTACAATGGGACCAGCCGATGACGTGATGGTTACATCACTGGATTCCTATTTAGTCAACAGTGGTTTGAGTCAGGGACCCAGTGACTTAATGCTCACATGGGGTGCATGTTTGTGTGTGCCCAAGATTTCTAGAGGACAATGGAGGAGAAAGGATGACTGTGAGGCCATCCCCCCTGGGAGGTGATTTCTTGATTTCTGTTTCACTGTCTGTCTCTGACTCTATGGCGAGCACATGTATCTTATAGCAAAAAAAAAAAAAAAAAAAAAAAGAAAAAGAAAAAAACAAAACAAAACAAAACAAAAATAAAAAAAATAAAAAATTAATTAAAAAAACCTCTCAAAAAATGAGTTACAGTAAGTAACTAAGGAAATTTAGGGGGGAAAAGTCATAATGATGTAAGACTCAGTTTTTATCAATTAGGAGTAGGAATTTATATAAGAATAACAGACAAACATAAAGTTTATTTGCTTCATGAGCCACTGGGCCCCCTGAAATCATCACCATGCTCTTTCCCCCAGCCTTCCAGTCAGTCTGAATCTCCGGTGGGTGTTTTCAGACTCATGGGGCTAGAGACGCGAACACAGTTGGCATGTGGCTTTCCGCTCCACAGTCCCTGCAGCCTGTACTGTAGAGGTTGGGCAGGGCTGGCAGTTTTATTTTCTAGTATTTTCAGATTGCCTTTGTCAATGTATTGCAAACAGCACTTCCTTTCATGTTTGTATTTTGATGAACACACATTTCATTTTTCTTTCATTGAAATTATTAGTCTTTGATTGTTCATCTTTCTTGTACCTTATTTAAGAAACTCATTTGTGGGGGTATTAGGGAGATGATGGACAAAAGATAGGAAATGTCAATTAGATAGGGGAAATAAGTTCAAGACATCTATTGAACATCATGGTGACTTTATTAAATAACAATGTATTGTATATTTGAAAAGTGCTAGAAAAGTAGATTTTTAACTGTTCTTACCACAAGTAAATGGTAAGTGCATGAAGTGATACATAGGTTAATTAGTTTGACTTAGCTATTACACAATATACGTATTTCAAAACAACATATTGTACAGCATATGTGCAATTTTTGTCAATTAAAAAAATTAAATAGGCTACATCTGGTGGTGTGGTGGTTAAGGCAGGGAATCTCACATGGCTCACTGCACAGGTCAAGTGCAGGATCCAGTGGCTGGACAAACACACCAGGTACGTGTGTGTGCAGAATCCTGAAAGGAGGGAGAAATGGAGGAAAAGTGATGGTGACCTGTCCATCCCCCATGGTGGGAGGTGGATTTCAGTGTGACTGTGCCCTTGTGTGTGTGTAGTGGGTGGTGGGTGGCGGTGGTGGTGGTACTTTTTCCTTCACTCTCTCTCTCTTTCTCTGACCCTCTCTGATAAGGATATGCACCCTCTGGCAGTTTTTTAAAAAAGGGAAGAAAAGGTAAGAAAAGAAAAATTCCCTCTATTTAATTGTGCAGCCAAGGCTGACAGGAACCACTATCACTCATGGAAGAGGGTCTAAATGTTAAGAGGATGCTAAAAATTCCAAGAGGATGGAGAAGTTGTAGACAAGAGATTGTGGCCTGATCACACCTTATTGGGAGGGTGCTTTCTACATTTTACTCTCCTCTCTCTCTTCACATTTATATTTGCCCCACATGTATCCATTTTATCTAGAATTTCATATTAACTTTTGCAAAATTGCTCATATATCCTTAATAAGTTTTATTTTCTCTTGTATCCATGCTTGTTTTCTATTTTCATCTTTTATGTTTATTGCTTTGAATTTTTTGTGGTTGGGATGAAGTGGCGGCACAGTGGTAACACAACTGGACCTATGTGGGAAAGGTAATGGGTTCATGTCCCATGACCTCTTGAGCACATTAGGCTCATGAAAGTTCTTGTGATCCAGCTCAGCTAAGACTGAGGCTGTTCGTTTCACTGCATGAAGACCCTGTTGGGATTGCCTGCCTCTCTCAGTCTCATTTTCTCTCTCTCATTTATGGAAAAGATAAAGAAATTTTAGAAAGTTATAATGTTTTTGCTACTGATAGGGCTTGCTAGATCAACTACTAATGTAATGGATCATGTTAACATTTTTTGCCATATTTTAATTATTTCGGATTTGATGTTGCTTAATAAATGTCTTCTCATTTATTTGATTAATTTTGTTTTTCTCATAGTCGCTTTTTAAGAAAAACATATTTCCTTAAGTGAGCTATACTATTGTTTTCAATTTTTCATTTTTTTTTCTTATAAATGCATTTAGCCAAGCATATTAATTTTTGGAGTCCTTCATGTCCTTTTTTTTTTCTAGTTGGTCTGTGTTAAATTCTTCTAAGAGGTGTATTTTGTAAAATTTTTCTCATATTAACAACACTTGTGCTTTTTAGACATTGATACTGAGTTTTTCAAGGTACAAATTTAGGAGATTAATGTGCCTTCTTATAAAATGTAACTTTTTAAACAAAAAATTATATATTTTTTTATCTCAAATCCTTTATAAAAATTTTTCCTAGGCCCAGCCTGATGGTGCAATCCAAGAATAACAACCTACACTGCATTGTTGGAAGTCATATGGCCAACTGCTGCTTCAGGCACCTAGCTCAGCTTTAAAGTACTCTAAACACCTGCACCTGTGCCCAAGATCCAAAGGCACTACAGGGCTGAGGGAAGGCGGTAACAGTGTGAGGAGATCCTGTTGAGGATGTTTCTCTGGCTCCCTTTCTCTCTCTCACGTGTGTACACATGCTTTGGATCATGAATAAAATGGAAAACACTTTTTTTTTTTAGTCTAAGTCTTTCATTTTATATATAATTATGCTTTTCTTCTCCAAGAAAGTGCACATAAGGAAACTTCAAAAAGTTCATGCAAAATGAAAGTTTGAGTTTATTTTGGTACAAATTTTTTTGAAATCCATGTATAATATTTCACATTATGCATTTTCATAACTTTTTAGCGTCTTCATACATACACACAAACACACAATATACAGGATTATGAATTACGAACTATGCTTTTCTTGGAGGGAGAAGATGCAATTTCTTGACCTTTGCTTATCAGCTATGTAGCTGTGTGACCTTAGGTAGTTCATATGAACTCTTTGAACTTCAGGCATGTATCTATCAAGTGAGAATGTTGCATGTCCTTCATAACACAGAATTTCTGTAAAAATGAAATAACATAAAATGAGATAATGTGGAGCTATACTAGATTACTGTTTTTCTTATGACTACAAATAAATAATTATGAAGAGTTGGAAGAAAAACCAGAAAGAAAGTGCCAGAGTTATTTAATGAAACCTTATTTATATGCAGATAAAATTGTGATCATATTAATTTTACAATGATTTATCCACTCTCTCACTTTTTGTTTGCTGTTTACATATTGACATTACAGACAATTTATATTTCTGTCAGAGTCCAAGGTGGGCAAGTTCCCAGGCTGAGTGTAAATAAGTTTGAATGACATTCCTTGACATTTACGACTGGGAGTTCCAACCTGATTTCCTTACCATATGGCTTAATGTTTTCCTCCCAGCAGTCTGTGGACCTCAAATTTGCAGAATATAAGAACTCATACATACTGAGTTTCCCTCAACAGGTGAAGCACCAGCCAATCTTACTATCAATCCAGCTAGAAGACTTTAAGACTGGTATTATATGTATATTCGTGTCTCACTGGGAAGACAAATTTTGGAAATCAGGCTACCGCTAATGCTGAATTGTTAATAGTATGAGAAGACATTTTCTTAAGTTATTTTTATTTTGGCTAGGAAGCTGGAAATCAATATGCTGACCTCTTCTGTTCGTCAGCTGGTAGCAAACCAAGAGGGAACATTATGCAATCTGTTATTCCACCCATAATAATGAAATAGATCACTTACTAAGTGCAATCTTTGTGCCAATCTCTGAGCCAAGAGCTTTACATATTTCTTTTACTTATTTTAATTCTAAAAGCAGTCCTCTGAAGTAAGTATTAGTATGAGCTCTGATAAAGGCCATGTAGACAAACAAGTTTTAAATGCAGATCCATATACAACCCAAATCCATTTTTCTTTCCTAATCTTCAGTATCTCTTTGATTCAGCAGCCTTAGGAAAATTTTTAAATGGAAAAACTCATTGCAATATCAGCCTGGCATTCTCTTTTTGAAACCCTCCAAATTTCCCAGCTGGGATCACTCAATTCCCACCCGCAAACTCTGTCCCTCCTCAGCAGCTGGAAACCTCTCTTTTAAAAGGGAGGCCAAGGGTTCATTTTTCTGCATTTCATTTTGATAATCCTTCTGGATATCTGTACCTCAGAAAATTAATTACTGGATTGATTTGACTCTATTCCCTTTGTCACTTTACTTGGTAATAATGTTCTGCTGTTCTCACCCATACCTCTAAGAGCATGTAGCACCTCTTTGCCCCAGCTTCTGTTATCCTTGGATCTCTGTTGATTTCTTCCAGGTTTATATGATACATGTAACTTGTCAGTCTGGAGTCCTAGAAACTGCCTGTTCCCTGCCTCCCCACCCCACAGATTTGATTGATAAACAAAAAATCTTAATTAATCTAAATACATTCAATAGCAAGTGCAGCTGATATATACATATCTATGAACACGTGTCTGACTTTAGGCATAAACCGCAGTGAGTAGAATGAACATACTATAAAGTGGCACCTAGCTGGGGCTATATAGCTTACTGTAGTAGCAGGGACAATGTGGGAGGACAGTGGGAAGTGGCACAGGGTGAGAGATAGGGGACGCAAGAGGAAAAAGTAAAGAAGAAACAAAATAGATAAAAATTATTTGTTGATGATAACATGTATGGTAATAGCCTTGATTGAGCCAATCTACAGTGTATTCTGGGTGGGAAATTTCATTTTGTATGTTGCAATGATGTATAGTGAATAATGTAAAATAAATAACTTTTTGAAAAGGAAGGAAAATGCCTGTTCCCTGACTCCTCAGAGCCTGCTTGTCACACTCTAGAATCCCAGCTTAACCCATGCTAGACCTCCCTCTGCCACCTTTCTGCTTATCTGTCTGAATCATCAGAGAACGAATCATCACCACCATCTCTCATCAGCTTATTTTGCAAGACTTCATTTCCATCCCAGTGACTGCCAATCTAGCTTAAGCCCCCCTCTCCATGAGAGACCATGTACCCATTCTCTTTGGCCCCTCAAAACTTCAATGTGTATTTCTCAAGAATAAATATCATCTGCACAACAGCATAGTTATCAAATTTAGGAATTTTAACATCAGTATAATATTTTTATCTAATTTGAAGTGTATATTTCAGTTTCGATCACTGCTCTAGAGCAACTTTTTACCAATACAGTAACTGCGCCAAGGTTTCCCATGACCACCCTTAGGGTAAAGAATGCAGAAAGTTATGCTCAGCGTTTCAGTTTATAGCAGTGAAAGGATACAGATTAAGATCCTCAAAGGGAAAAAGCACATGAGAAGAACGTTAGCAGAAACCAACTGTAAATCTCTGGGTGACATGGGGCTGAACTCGGTTCTCCCAGGAATGACCCACAGTGTTATCAAGCAGAGATACTCACTCACACTTTGGTACCCATGACTTTTATTGGGGGTCAGTCATGTAGTCCTTCCCCACTTGCCCAACTGACTGTAGCTACTCAGACAAAAAAAAAAAAAAAAAAAAAAAAAAAAAAAAAAAAAAAGATTAGTAATACAAATAAAGGTGTTACAGCATAAATCACATGTTTAGGATTCACTTATCTAGTCAAACTGTTACAGCCTGTTCCAGGGCCCCTGACAATAAAAATCCAAAACCAAAACAAGCTTTTATTAACCTGAAAACTCTGTTATTAAGCAGAATATTCTAAGGAGTCAGACATTATTTCCTAGGAGTCAGCGAAGGACTAGCATGAAGACAGGTCTTTTTCTGGAATGTGCACAGTTTAAGTAAGCCAGGCTTAGCAAGGTAACTCTTTCCGGCCTAGGCCCCAAGGCATTCCTGGTGTGTTACATTTAGTTGCCATGTGTCTTTAGTCTTTTACATCTAGAATGGTTCTTCAATCTTTCTTTTGTCTTTCGTAATAATGTTTCTTTAAAGTCTACTGGCCAGTTTTTTTATAGAACTTTTCTCAAATGGGGCTTATCTGAATATTCTCATGGTTAGATTATGCTTTTGTATTTTGTATTTTTTTCCTGAAATACCACAAAAGTAATCTCCATCTCTCTATCTCTGTCTGTTGGTCTCTGTCTTTCTCTCAGTAGACATTTGGAATGACTTTCTAAATAAGGAGCTGAGTCAGTGTGGAGAGAGATAATTATAGGAGGGTCATATAATGTTCTTTTCAAATGACAACCCATGGCCCCTTATTAACCAGTCATTATCTGAGATCAATTGTGTCCATTACCTTAGTGTCCAAGTCCTGAACCATGTTTCTTGCGAGGGTCTTTGCTTAGGTAGTACTAACCACCTAAGTGACAATATAATTTATTATCTAATCTGGGAAACCTCTGGTTATAGAAGCGGGTCTCTTAATTATGCTGAGACAAATGGGTGTAAATTGAGGTACAGGATCATTCTCTCTCGATCAAGGCCATTGCTGAATATGAGGAGTAATAGGAATAAATTACTCAGAATAAATCACCAAGTTAAGGATTAGCCTACGGTGGCAAACCAAAGTCATATTTATCTTTATTTATGTTTAAAAAATGCA
Organism: Tupaia tana; assembly: GCA_026018925.1. Classification (NCBI taxonomy): domain Eukaryota; kingdom Metazoa; phylum Chordata; class Mammalia; order Scandentia; family Tupaiidae; genus Tupaia; species Tupaia tana. Next base: position 178,946,611 of record JAKSZU010000006.1, read on the forward strand.
ATTCTTATTTTTCTTTAGGTCCCAGCATGTTGCAATGAGTTTACATTTCCATTGGGCATGTAAGACAGTTGTCAAGGCAAAATGATGTGATGCTTTCTGTAAAACAAGTAAAAAATGGTAGCAAATAGGAACAGCGCTTCATTCATCAATCAGAAAGCTAATCAATAATAAACAATAATCAGTCAATGCTCTTGTGTACTTTACTATTTACTTGCGGTAAATTTGATTTCCTGAAGCAAAAGATAATTTATTAATTGTGATCTACTACAGCATAGTAGTAAATTTAGCCATAATGACAGCTTTAAGGTACCATGTAATTTCACCCAAAAACACTATTGACCTTTTGTAGTTAAAAAAAAAAAAAAGACTGGCACTTTTTCAATAAATAAAAAAGTAGCAAAGCAATTCTGTTTACAGTGCTTACCCTGGGAAGGCTCTCTTCTGAATACTTTATTGTTTAGTGGTCTTCATACTATCAGTCCTTTGAGATAGGTAATATTTTTATCCTATTTTGATCTTCATCTTGTAAGGGAGAGAACTGAGACATAAATCAGGTAACTTGTCTCAAAATCATAAAGCTTGTTGGATTCTGCCCAGCTCATCTTGCTTCAGTGGTCATGTGCTCTTTTAACCACTGCGCAAACACATCTTTCTGTTTATAGCATGTCAAAACCTCCATTTTACCATTGCAAGGTAGAGAATAGTCACAATTCTATTTGAACAGTGCTCTTATCACGGCCAGTACCTGTCTCACTTATACACCCATTGTGTCTTTGTAAAATATGATTTATAAATATTTCTTAAGGTGCTGCATTTTTTATTTGGTATAGAAAAAAAAATAATGACCAGATCCCTTTTAACATTCTTCTAAGTACTGGTGTCAACATTTTCCTCCATCTCTTTTATTGTTTCTCATTATAGTATCAACTATTTTGTATATCCACACTCACAATATTACTTCTAATATCAGGTTAATGTGTACTATTTACTTCATTTTACTCAGTTGAAAAATCGTATTTGTCAGGATTTCATCAGAAACAAGTGATACATTCAACAAAGACTTTGAGGGAATTTTTAATAACTACACTGAAGGGAGTAAGGTTAGGGAAGCATTAAAAGAGCTAGGGTTGGGACTGGGAATTAGCATAATGACTATGTCGCTGGACTCCCATGTAGAAGAAGACCGCAATTCGAGTCCCAGACCTGGTGGCTTAAACTCACACTGGGCGTGTGTGTGTGTGCCCAAGATCCCGAGAGGAGAATGGAGGAGAAGGGATTACGGCGTGGCCATCCCACCTGGGGGGGTGATTTCTCGCTTTCTGTCTCTCTGTCTCTCTCTGTCTTTCTGGAGAGTGCACGCGCCCTAAAGCAAAAACCTCTCCAAAAATAAATAAATAAATAAATAAATAAAGGAGCTAAGGTTTCCAAAGATTACCAACAGTCAGAAACTGCTTCTACCACAATACGCACAGTAAAGGTAAAAGAGTTGTTATCGGAGCCAATAAGAAATGGAACCTTAAAAAGGAAATGGAGGGACCAGCAGTTAGCATAATGGCTATGTCGCTGGACTCCCACGTAGTCGACCGCGGTTCGAGTCCTGGACCCAGCGGCTTAAACTCACGCCGGGCGCGTGTGCGTGCGTGCCCAAGATCCCGAGAGGAGAATGGAGGAGAAGGGATTGCGGCGTGGCCATCCCCCCTGGGGGGTGATTTCCTGCTTTCTATCTCTCTGTCTCTCTCTGTCTGTCTGGCGAGTGCACGCGCCCTATAGCAAAAACCTCTCCAAAAAAAAGAAAAAAAAAAAAAGGAAATGGACATGGGACAAGCAGATGGAATAATGATTACATTGCTGGACTCCCACATGGTTGACTGTGGTTCAAGTCCTAGACACAGTGGCTTCAAACTCATGCCTGGCGCATGTGCATGCGTGCCCCAAATCTTGGGAGTGAAAGGGAGGAGATGGGATTGCAGTGTGGTTATCCTTCCCCTCAGGGGGTGATTTCTGGCTTTCTGTCTCTGTCTTTCTCTCCAGCAAGCACACATGCCCTATCTATCTAAAAAATCTATCTAAAAATAAATCAATAAATAAGGAGCGGACCATGACCCGGAACAGAAGCAGCAGGGCATCGGAGTTGAGACACAACACAGAACTCCAGTACAAAGCAGCAAAAGAGGGAGGTGGAGGTCTTCCTCTCCTTTCATTCTTCCATGTTAGGTCTGTCAGTGCCTCTTATGCTGTGAAATATTTGAACTGGTGGGAAGTCAGACGGCCAAGGGCAGAGGTGATGAAGTAGGTAGGGCAGTCCTCCGAGGCTACAGAACAGAGAGGAGAAAGTGGAATTTATCTAGGAAGGACAAATGAGAGCAACAATACACTAATTATTACTTAGTTCAAATATGATGAATATAATTAAAAGGATGACGGGGTCTTCAAAAAGTTCATGGAGGAACCAGCAGTTAGCATAATGGCTATGTCGCTGGACTCCCACGTAGTTGACCGCGGTTCGCGTCCCGGACCCGGTGGCTTAAAACTCACGCCGGGTGCATGTGCGTGAGTGCCCAAGATCCCGAGAGGAGAATGGAGGAGAAGGGATTGCAGCGTGGCCATCCCCCCTGGGGGGTGATTTCTCGCTTTCTGTCTCTCTCTGTCTGTCTGGTGAGAGCACGTACCCTATAGCAAAAACCTCTCCAAAAAAAAAAAAATTCATGGAAATATGTATTATGAAGAAACGGTGTATGATTTAACATTTTTTCCATCAAAATAGACTTTTACTTTAATTCCATTTTTATAGACCTTCTGAAGTCTCTGTACACTTACACTATTCATTCATTAAACTTAAATGTTAATCACACATTAAGAAACTTATATAACATTTCTTTAGCCTGATTCTCTGACTTTAACTCTACAAAATATACCTAGTTTTTACTTTATTTATATTCAATAGCTCATTAATTCATTCATTCAGCAAGAATATATTTTTCATGAAGTACAGGGAAGAAAAATAATTAGTTTATTTGATGTTTTAGATCAGTACAATTCAAAAGAGAAGGTACAATATAAGGTATTTATGAAAAAAATATGAAAGCACAGAGAAGGCATACTTTATTTATTTTAGAAGGTAACACAAAAAGCTCATGTGATAGTCAATTACATTAGTGATCCTCAATGAATCATGACTCATAGGAATCACTCCTATGTACAGTCACATCTACTTCAGTTTGAGCTGGCCTGTGAATCACTTTAACCAACGTCATTTGGTAAGAAACAATATGCTAGCTCCAACGATAACAGTAAGATACTCTGAAGCTTACACCATTTTGCGCTTGTGAGCCCTAAAACAACAGGTGGTAAGCCTGGCCACTGAAAAGTCTATGTGGAAAGACCAGGAGGAGTGGAAGAGTTCTGAAGACTGACTACGGAAGGAAAAGTCCTGCCAACTAGTGTTAGAGCTGAATAAGCCTGTCCTAGCAGATCTGTCAACTGAATGCTGCATATACAAGAACTACCAGCCCAGGAGGACAAGACTTCTCAGCGAAGTTCAGTCCAGATAACATAGAAGCTGTAAATTTGAGCCATTGGATTTGGGGGTATTTTTAAAGTGCAATAATCTAAATAGACCCTTGAGGAGATAATTCCAAAGATGATCGAAAATGAAAAAGAGCAGATTTCATATATATAAGAACATGGTAGTAGTGAGGTAAACATTTGAATAAGTGTAAAAAGAAGTTTTCAACACTTCTGATGCACAAATTGGGAAGAAAGTAAGTCAAGATGAATCTGAAAAATAATGAAGGCTTAAATATTGAAGAAACTTGAACACCATGATAGGGAATTCAATTTAACACATTTTCATTGAAACGTTTTTGCAAGATAGTGAATCAGAACTACATTTTAGATAAGTGATTCTGATAAATGTATAGTAGATGGGACAAATTTATTACCAGAGAAACTAATATAAAGTTGTTGTAGTAGCCCAGTTAAAACCTTGTATAAAGAAGAGTTAATGGGTCTGAGGAGAATGAAAAACATAAGCTGCTTAAATACACCAGACTAGAAGACCTTATGTGGTGTGATCCCAGACCTGGATGCTTGAAAATCATATTGGTGCACATGCATGTGTACCCCAAATCCCAAGAGAATAGAGAAGAGATTTTGGTGTGGACATCCCCCCAGTGAGGGGGATGATTTCTCACTTTCCCCTCTCACTGTCTCACTCTGTTTCTGTCTAGAGAGTGCACATACCCTATGGCAAAACCTGAAAAAAAAGTTTATTGATAAAATAAAAATAAATACACAAGTCTATATTTCTTTGCTCTTTCTGGTCCTTTTTCCTGAATGCTATTTTTTTTTCCTTACCTTTTAAAGTTGTATTGTTCCTTCTAAATCTAGAAATTTGCCCTCTCTTAAAAACACAAGCTAATTTGCATATTTGTAAATACCTCTTACCTTACGCTTAATATGTTGTTGCCAGTTGTTTGTTATTGCTATTTCTGTGGCTATATGATAAGTCTTCTGATGACAAGGGTTATCAGTCACTTAACTATTTGATATCTATTAAGACCTAGCAAAGAGTTTTTAATATGCAAGTTTACAATAAAGTCTCAAGGAATGAAAATAAGCCAAAGCGAATTTCTGTAATAACAAAAAATGTAAAATTACAAAAAATTGGGACCAGCAGTTAGCATAATGGCTATGTCACTGGACTCCCATGAGGTCAACCTTGGTTCGAGTCCCGGATCTGGTGGCTTAAACTCATGCCGGGTGCATGTGCGTGCATGCCCAAGATCCCCGAGAGGAGAATGGAGAAGGGATTGTGGCGTGGCCATCCTCGGGGGGGTGGGGGGGGGCATGATTTCTTTTCTTTTCTTTTTTTTGTTTTTTTTTTCAAATTTACTGGAGTTTATTGATTAAGTTGGTAGCATACGGATGGGTCCATGTCTCTCAAAACCCCACAGTCCCAAATGAAAGGAGAAGGATGCTTATATAGCTAAAACTCATGATCAATTCTGGGTTGCTGTGGTGATTAGATTTCTTGCTTTCTGTCTCTCTGTCGCTGTCTTTCTGGCGAGCATCTGCACCCTATAGCAAAAATCTCTAAAAAAGAAACCAAAAAAATTATATTTGTTAGCATATTTTTATCAATAGGAAGATTTTCTATTTCCAGTAATGTTAGACTTGGTTTGACAAGGTACAAAAAAGTACCCAGTAGAGAGAAACATAACTCCTATGTAGGGGAAATTATCATGATCTTAGGCTTTAAATTATTTCTGTAAATAATTTTAGAAGTGCAATGTCTGGTGCACAATAAAAAAAGACCATGTACCCAAAGAGAAAAGACAATATGAATGAAAAACGGGATATAAACTGAATGGAAACATACAATTAAAACAGATCTAAAAGGGTTCTATATATTAGAGTTGTTAAACACAGATTTTAAATAACTATGCAACCAACATCCAAAGAGATAAAAATAAAAAAGAAATGAAAATTGTAGCACAGAATTAGAAGCAAACAAATGTCAAATAGAGATCCCAGGTTTTAACAATATAATAATTTACATTAAAATTAAGTTAGATGTATTATATAAAGACTTATTAAGTACAGAAAAAGCAAATAACCAAATGGGAAGAAACAAAATAAATGGAGGAGAGAGGCTAAGATAGCTAAAGGATAGAATAAGTTTCATATACATACAAAAATATGAATGAGAAACCATTATAATAGTAATATGTCAAGTAAGAAGAGCTGAAGACTAGCACTAAAAGAATTAAAAACGATATGGCTTTACAATGCCAATTTAAATCAATAATTATTGACAATGAAGGGATCAGGCAAGAGGTAGCACTATAAGGAAATAAATATAATAAATTCTTAAGGTTCAGGAGTAATTTGGCCAAATTCTCTATGGCCCTAGATCTACTATGGGATTCATACTACTTTAATAATTTGATGTGGAAAGAAAATTGAATTAATAACTCATGACTATAAAATTATATATATAATTATATTTAATATAATTTGATAGTACCAGGGCCAAAAATAAATAAACAAACATCATTTCTAGACAAAGTATACTCACCGGGATTTTGTAATAACAGGAGGATAATATTGTGCTTGCAAAATCCCGGTGTATATACTTTGTCTACAAATTATATTTGTTTAATTATTTTTTCTTTATTCATGATACAGTGCATGAGTATGTATGTGAAACAGAAAAAGCATGAGAAAGTGAGAGAAGGAGCATGTGAGAGTGTGTGTGTGTGAAAGAGTGAAATATAGGTGAACGTCCTCCACAGGATCTGTTTACATTGTGAACTCTGTGTCCAATCCTCCAGCCCGTTGGTTCCTGCGCACTGAAGCACATGCCCAGTTTATTTAGGCTGACCCAGCCAGGGATCTGGATTGCATTGACCATGTGGGATCCAACTTCTCTTGGGCAGGAGTTACCACTGTGCCAAGGAGCCAGTGCAACTTGTTTACTGTTAATGCGTCAAATAGAGAATCGAGAGCGATCTCCCCAAACCAAAATAAGTAAAAGACTTGTGGTTAGATGACATCAAAATCCATCGTCTTTTTGCCTAGTGACATATTTAGGATAGTAAGGTGCAATATTTTTCTTATCTATCAGAAGATAAGAGTATCTATCAAAAGACAGATTCATAAAAGAAAAGCATAACAAACATTAATTGAAGTTTAACAAGACATGAAAGCTTTCAGAAATGAAAATACAAAGGCTCAGAGAAAACTATTTTTAGCTTAGGTTTAAAGAAGAAAGAACCGAGTAGAAATGTGATTGGACAAAAGTGTATAATTTAATGGTAATAGACAGAGGGGAGGATCCTGGCAAAACCTATTCAGACTCTTCTTGGCCGGTCTTTGTGGCATCCCTCCCCATAGATACAGGGCAGAACTCCTCTGGAATGAGGGTCTTACAACCTCCTTTCAGGCAAGGTAGATCAGGGAGGGTTTTGTTTTTAATTTACTGATTTTACATTCATTCACTGTATATCATCACAGCATACCAAAATGCAATTGGCCAGGGAGCTCTTTTTAATGGCCAGCTCTCACATAGAAGGCAAGGTCACAGTGACCTTCTGAGACCTTCCCAATTTCCTTCAGTTCCAAGTATTTGGAGTGTGTTTTCTGAACTCCAACAGCATAAGAAAGGGGTCAGTATAATTTATCCTGTGAAGTTCTCTCAGACAGGTCCTCAGAGCTGTCCTATAAGTTGTGATCAGCCTCTTCTGTATCAGACTGTGTGGTAAGAGTTGAAGGATACTGGACCAGCAGTTAGTGTAATGGCTGTGTCGCTGGACCCTCATGTAGTCAACCTCGGTTCGAGTCTCAAACCCGGTGGCTTAAACTCAAGCCAGGTGAGTGTGCGTGCGTGCCCAAGATCCTGAGAGGAGAATAGGGAAGGGATTGCAGTGTGGCCATCACCTCTGGGGGGTGATTTCTCTCTTTCTGTCTCTCTGTCTCTCTCTATCTGGCAAGCTCACATGCCCTATTGCAAAAACCTCTCCCTCCCCCCCGAAAAAAGAATTGAAGAATCCAAAAATTCTCATACAAAGTAATGCTATCAGAGAGCTGGAAAGAATGCAATCAGAAATACTGACAGTAAATAAAGAGCAGGTAAAAATCCTTTGCCTTTTTCTATTTCTAGTTGTTCTGAGACTACTGTCTCATTGTGCTTAATAGAATGTCCAGAAAAGGGAGTTACACATACTTTTGGAAAATTAAATGCACCATCTTCACAGAGAATATATTTATCAGGTATATATCTGTATAGTACAGAGCTTTTATTGTCAGCTATTGTTGTTGGAACCCATTTTTTTCTGGGGGGTGGCTTATTGTTTTGCAGCTTATAAAATATTTTAAATACTATCACTGAGAAGACAAGTAAAATTATTGTTTTGTTTTGGTATTTGAATTTGGATCAAGTGCGCTTCGGAAAATTTCATTTCAATTCAAATTTAATTAAAGTGAAATTAGCCAGTGGTAAAATTGAACGTAAGATGAAGACAAAGGCTAATAAAACATACCTCATATGTGAAAGGTAATTTAAAAATATAAGGGAAGTAAGTACATTTTTAGTCATAAACAATATCTTCTGGGAATGTGATAGAGTTATTTTTAAAAATATAATTGTATTGATATTGAATACTGATAATAATTTGCACTTGTGTAATTTCTAATTAGATGATTCACATTGAAAATTTTCAACCAGGGTAAGGGCATATCCAATTATGTAGGGAGAAATTCCATGTTATTCGCACTTGGAACCTTTTCCACTGAGTGATAGTAGTCTTTCTTGAACTTAGGCACACATTAGAATTTACTGAAAGAGCTTTTTGCTTTATGTTTTTGTTCATTGCCAGAGGGTGCATGTACTTACTAGAGAGAGACAGAGACAGAGACAGAGAAACAGAGAAAAGAAGAGAGAGAAAGTGCCCTATGGAGCATGTTCACACAGCAGTCCTTTACCTTCACTTCTCCGTTCTGTCAGGATTGGTGGCAAGCAGGCACATGCTCCTGGAGTTTGGTTCTGTTTTCAAGCCATGGGAGGGGAGCAGGGGCAATATTCGAAGACTGATTCTGCAAAAGTGGAATTTAACTCCCTTAATTACCAGACTATGGAACCAGCCCAACGGGGTGTGGGCAGAGCGTTAAAAAATCCTTCTACTTGAGTCCCATTCCCAAAGATTTTTATATACTTGGCCTGATACTTCTGATGTTCAGCTTGGACACCAGGATTATTTTGCCACCTCAGCTCATTCTAATGTGCTACCAATATGGATAACAACGGGTGTAGCAGAACCTGCAAGAAGACGGAGGAGGTGGGCATTTTTTAGTTACAGGTGCTTCTCATGATCATGCTGAACTGCTTTCTTCCAAGGTGTGACTTCAGCCAGTGTCACTGCGTTGATGATTCTCCAACCTATACTTAGCCCTCAAACATTCCTTTGACCTGGAAGTAATAATTATACTTTCCAAATCTCTCCTCTCCTTGTGAAACTCTTTCTTTCATCCACTTTTCTACATCTTAGCAACTGGGACCATTATTTCAATGAAATTTCTATGCCAAAATTCAGGAATCTCTCTTAAATATATTTCTATTTTCCTCTCACCCTTCATCAGTTGGGTTGGAAGTCATTTGAGTTCTACCTTCCAACATTTCTTTAATGCATTCTTTTGGTGTTTAAAACCACAATCCAAAAATGTAGAATACCACCATATATTTGCTCACAATCTGCAACCTGAACGGAGCTCCTCAGTAAGGATTCAACTTTGAGTAATGTGGTATCAGTTGGGGTCTTTTGGTTGTGATTTCAGCTAGGAAATAGTGTTCAAGATGGCCTCACATAGCTGGAAGCTTAGCTGGGGTAACTATAATAAGAAGGCTGGGAGCGATCTTGCCAGTCTATAGGTTCTTTTCTCTGGGAAGTGCCATCACCACTTTACTTGGTCATGTCATTGTCCTCATTCAGTATTCAACTTTGTTCCACCAAAGGTATTTCTTGACAACCATCAGTATGGTTTACTTCCACCTCCTAAGTATGCTATACCATCCTGAAGAATCATATATCTCAGTAGTAGCACTTCCAACACTATACTGCAATCATTTACTTTTATATGACTCCCAGTTCCTGGGTTTTCAGAAATAGTGAGAACTTTTTAATGCCAAGCTGTCAGATTTTTATATACAGAAAGGTTCTGAGTTCATGTCCAGAATCTGTATTTGGCTCTTAAATTGAATTAAGCAATAAAAATACCATCCATTTAGATGAAAGGAAACTGTAGACTCTTACAATTCTATTTTAAGATTATTTATTTTTACATTATTAATTTCTTTGTGTTTTTCTCTTTGTGATCAATGGCATTTATTCTTTACTGCTGTCTTCAGTAGCAGCAGTCATTCCCTTTTTGTTTTAAACCAATTTTTAAATTATTTCCAGCTCCTTACTATTTATTTTCTTCTTCAATTTTTATGCTATTGGTAGTCCTTAAGGTGTTTCTTCAATTGTTCAGAGTGATCACTAACTGTTTTAATTTATCATATTAGGTTTCACCCGCCAAATTGATAAATTCCCATAAATAGATCATAATTTTTTAACCTCACATATGTGTTCATGCATAGGTTCATTGGCAAATGTGCAGATCTGATATGTTGGATCTTTTTTGGGGGCAGTAGTCTTACAACCAGTGGAAAAAAAAGTAGTGGTCTTGGTTTAATGGACCAACATGTACTGATTTTAGAAATCTCCATTTCTTTGTAACCCAAAATGTAAGGATTGATCATCTGAAACCTTTCCTGGCACAAGTGAGAGGCCAGGTATGAGAGAGAGGGTCTCTCCAGCTATGAGAGCAGATGCAGTTCAACCCTGGAACCTCCTGTAACTTCACACTTCCCCTCCATGGCTGGGGAACCACGTGCATGGCCAAAGAGTAGTACTCAGCATGTTGCCAAGAGCACTCTCCCTCCACTTGCTCTTCAGGTTATGGGAACAGCCACCAGCCAACCCTGTTCTGGCAGCTGCAAAATCTGCCATCATTGCTTGAGAGCCTCTTCAGACAACACAGAAAACAAAGTACTTCTGCTGTTTTCTGAGAAATGATGACTTCTGTACCTGCTCTATCAGCAGGTTTATCTTATTTGTTGATCTCTTCTAGCAAAGAGTTGAGAATGACAGGGGACCTGATTGATTTTCTTCAGGAATCCATCTTCTTGGAATTCCCCTAGGCACACTGGCCGCTTTAAGAGCACAATAAATGAACCGTAGCTGCATAGCTAGGGTGACCTGCCAATAATTACGTAAGCTTATCCGGCATGGTTTTTCCCTGCTTTACTATTTTGCAAAACATACTTAATGATTTTCTTAGTTCGCTATTGTGTGGCTGACAGAAATATTTGAGACTGAGTAATTTGTGAAGAATAAAGGGTTACTTGGCTTGTGATTCTCATGGCTAGAGTATGGGGCTGACATTAGACTGCTCTCCGGAGCTTTGCCACAACATGGCAGACAGAGCAGAGAGGATGGCAAGACATGCAGAAAGAAGGAGAGCTGGAAGCAGTGGTCTTCTTCTTTATAACAGCCTGATCCTGTGGAGACTAACCTCTTGGCACAAGAGCTGGCACCTGCTCCTCTTCAGAAGACAATATGAGTTCATTCATAAGGGTGATGCCCCCATGATTTAATAACATTCACCAGGCTTCATCTTTATTTTTTTCTTCTACTTCTTATTAATTTTTTATACATTCGATCGCTACACATCATTAGCTTGTAGAGACAGAATTTACCTAATAAGAAATACACTGCAGACCAGTCCAGTTGAGAATACTATACACTTTATCATCAACAGGTAATAATCATTTCTGTGACCCACAAATATCTTATTTCTCTATTTTTCTCTCTAATTTCCTTTCCCACTGTCTTCCCCTTTCCCACCCTCCTTCCATACTGTCTCTAGTGTCCATAACTATTTTCAATGCTTTCATGCCCTCCAATCTTTCCATCTCTACCATAGCTTGTAGACAGTTGGTATATATTAAGTGGAGACAACAGGCTTCCTCTTTTAACAGTCTTACCACCTCCCAATGCCATTACACTATTACACTGGGGATCATATTTCAAAACAAGAAGCTTTGGAGACAAACCATTATCCACCCCACTGCAATGAATATTTCCAGGTCTTTTAAATTGGGAATTTATACCAATGCACTAACAAGTAATGTAATTAAATTCATTCTGTATTATTGATACAATTTGTGGTAATGTCTGCTAGTGATGATGAGACACTTTTCTGCTACCTTTAATGTGTACTTTTGTTAAAAATAAAATGAGTCAGATGCACAGTGGTATTTCTCTGGATCTTTGTTGAATTTCAAACTTTTTGCAAATAAAAACAGTAAAAAAAAGATGTTTCAATGGGATATACTATAGTTTTCTCAGCCTCGGTAAAAGAGAAAAGAGAAATATATATTTCTACATTTATCCTCTTTTTATACAAAACAGTAGTTATAGAAGTTATAATATAAAGTAGGCATTAAAATAATTTGGGGTTGGGACCAGCAGTTAGCATAATGGCTATGTCGCTGAACTCCTATGTAGTCGACTGCGGTTCAACTCCTGGATCCAGTGGCTTTAACTCACACCGGGTGTGTGTGCGTGCATGCCCATGATCCCGAGAGGAGAATGGAGGAGAAGGGATTGTGGCATGTCCATCCCCCCGGGGGGGGGTGATTTATTGCTTTCTATCTCTCTGTCTCTCTCTGTCTTTCTGGCGAGTGCATGCGCCCTATAGCATAAACCTCTCCAAAAAAACTCGAAAAACAAACAAACAAACAAAAAACAAAACAAAAAATAAACTAGTAAAACAATTAAAAAATTATTAAAGGACAGAAAAATTACCAACGAAATTATATAGACTCTAACAACTCAAATTCTTGTAGATTTTATTTTTGCTCTTTTTAAAACATTCATTAGAATATTAACTATTACTTTTATCTCCATGTGTGTAAGTGCAGAAGGTTATTTAAAGATAGAAAAAATAACTTCTAAGCTTTCTCACACACTTTTGTGCACCTATTGATATAGTCAAGATTCTTTGGTTTATATATAATTTTTAAAAAGAATAAACCATAAACTAGTAGACTAAAAATAGTTACATATGTTGTCTAAGCAACCAAATAAAACAAAATGTAATACATTGTTTTCTGTAATGTGATAAAATTCATATAAATAGGCCTCATGAAAGTATTGAGAATAAACATTACAATATTTTTAAATAAAAAAAAATAAAATTTGTGGAACAAATTGATGGCGTGTAAGTAACTCCAGTAGGCCTACAAAAGGAAGGTCCTGGGTTTGTGTTCTAGGAGCTCCCTGAACACACTAGGCATGCATGTTTACTTGTGATCTGAGCTAAGACAAGGGGTGGATTGCAGCATGAAAACCTTGTTGGGGATACCTGTACTTGCACATCGATGTTTACTGTGGCACTATTCACAGTTGCTAAGACATGGAACCAACCGAAATACCCATGAACAGATGAATGGATTGAAAAAGTGTGGCACATATACTCTATGGAATACTATTCAGCCATAAAAAGCAAGACTCTGACTTTTGAAAGAACATGGATGAATATGATGAATATGGAAGATATACTGCTGAGTGAAGCAAGCCAGGCTATGAAGGAGAAACATTGTACGTCCCCACTTTATACCAAGTGTCTGCCCTCTATGACTGAAACTGAATGACTAGAGGATATAGAAACACAGAAAATGATTAAAATACCAGATACAGTGCGGGAAGAGGGTGGGTGAAGGAGGGGAGTCTGAAGAAGGACATTAAGGAGAAAAATAGAGAGGCAAGGTATTTATGGGGCAAAGAAATTTTTTTTTAATTACTATTATTTTTTTTTAGAGGTTTTTGCCATAGGGCATGTGTACTCACCAGAAAGACAGAGATAGACAGAAAGTGAGAAATCACTCCCCCAGGGGGAATGTCCAAGCTGCAATCCCTTCTCCATTCTACTCTTGGGATCTTTGGCATGCCTGCACATGCGCCCTGCATGAGTTTAAGCCACCAGGTCCAGGACTCAAATCACAATCGACTACATGGGAGTCCAACAACATAGCCATTATGCCAACTGCTGGTCTAGGAATGGGTTATTATCTGTTGAAGATAACATGTATAGTACCCTCAACTAGACTGGTGAGAAATGTTTACATGTTGGAATATTCACTTTGCAAGCTAAGTGACATATGAGATTAAATGTATAAAAGAAATTGAAATAAAAAATATATTAAAAAACAAGAAAAGGTAGAAATTCCCATGAGATTATCAATTGCAGGTTACCTAAAAGACTACCAAAAGAAAGGGAAAAAAATGTCAAACTGTTATTCAAGCAAACCCTAGTTTACCACTGCAGGAACCAGTAACCAGACACTTAATTCAATATTAGTATTGTCTCGGAGGCACTTATGGTCTGGGTTTGAATGATTTAAGGCAGGTCTTCTGAAGTAGAAATATGCCCCACTGTGTCAAGTCCTTGAGGTGATACTTTAGGATTGGTGAATATACCAAGTCAGGGATCTGAGACACTTGGTGAGTAAACCATTATCTGATAAGGGAGGAGAGTTTACCCAGTTGTTTTAAAAAGGCATCTGTTTACTCAGATGGGCAAGCCATCAAGCTGAGAAAGAGCAAGACGAAGCAAAGGGTGTTTGAAGCAAAGGGTGAAGTTATTTACAGGTTTACAACCTTATCTTAGCAAGAATTTTCTAGAACTAATCTTACAATATTGATTGGAATAAGAGTCTTAGTTCCAAAATTTGGCAATTAAGTTCTGGAGGACAGCAATTTCATTCTTATGATGATAATTCAAGCAATGAGATGACAAGATGAAAAGTAAAAAGATCACTATTTCATAACTATGATGACTTCAGTGGTAGTTAAGTATGACTTGTAAGACATAATTTCAGTTCTCATTTTGCATTCAGCTATTCAATTGTGTATATTATTAGAAATTATCATCTAGAGGGGCCAGCAGGTGATCTGGTGGTTAAGGCACTGGAATTCCCACATGGCTGACCATAGTTCAAGTCCCGGACCTGATGGCTTGCTTTCTCACTCTCCCTCTCTCTGTATTTCTCTGGCAAAACTCATGTGAAAAAATAAAATAAAATAAATAATTCTCTTTTAAAAAAAGAAATTATCATATAGACATTACTCAGTGGTAGTCACCAAATAATAAATTAAACACAAAGTTTGATCAAAATTCCATGAAAGTATTGAGGTTCTATATTGGCCAAGAAAGGTAAAAGTATTGTATGATATTTAAACTTTTTTTTTTTTTTAACTAGAAGAGAGTTTATTATAGCTAGCTTGTAGAAATGTAGAATCAATATCCACAATATTATTGGCCACATATATTAATGAGATAAGAGTTAGAGCCCACTTACAGAGAGATAGGGTAGAGGCCCTGAAAGGAAGTCACTATGTTTTCCTTTTAATAGAGTCTCTGTGATTTTTTTCCTACAGTCTGGTTAATGTGCAATACACACCCCTTTCACATGACTCTAAAGAATTTATGACTGTGAGGCCAGCAGATGACATAGTAGTTATGTTATTGGATTCCTACGTGGCTGACCCGCAGTTTGAGTCCCAGACCTGGTGGCTTGAAACTCATGCCAGATGCGTGTGCATGTATGCCCAAGATCCCAGGAAGGGAATGAAGACGGTATTACAGTATGGCTATCCCCCTGGGGGTGGGGTGATTTCTCACTTTCCTTCTATCTCTCTCTTCTTCTTTCCAGCAAGCTCAGGTGCTCTAAAGTAAACCTCTTAAAACGAACAAACAAACAAAAAACACTTTTGACTGCTTGCTAATAAGGTAGGAGATGATGATACTGAGTACACAGATAGGATAAAGGCTGATGTCACAATGGCTACAATGCCAGAGCCAAAGCTCACTGCTTTGGAACTCAAAGCAATTAAAGCTAAGGGTAACAGTTTGTTATTTACTACATACATTCTAACAATATATACAGATTGCTACAATCTGCTGACCCCACTACAAATGGGATAATAAATCACCTAGATACAAAGTAACTGTATTCTGAAGCTCTCTTCCTTATCAGAGAGTCAGCCCATTGCTCTGATTGCTTTTCTTTGGCAACCCGTACAGGACTCCTCCCTGCTTTGAGAGATCTATTCTTCCTTCTCTCTCTCTCTCTCTCTCTCTCTCTCTCTCTCTCTCTCTCTCTGTCATTTTTCCATAAGGCATCTGTACTCTCTGGAGAAGAGAGACAGAGAAAGACAGTGAGAGGGAAAGTGAGAAATCATTGCCCAGGGGAATGTTCAAGCCTTCATTCTTGCACATCCTTTCTCCTTCATTCTCCTAGGAATTTGGGCAGGCATGCACACCCGCCCAGTGTGACTTTCAGTCACACAGTCCAGGACTCAAACAGCAGTCACGGGAGTCCTGCACCTTAACTACCACACCACTTGCTGGCCCTGCCTTTGCTCTTTTTCTCAGTAAACTCTGCTTTACCCCTCCTTTGTCCACATCTCTAATTTCTTTGTGAGTGTGGGATAAGAACCCAGTCACCTTGCAGCCCTAAATCTGGCACTGGTCTTAGGTTCATGCACTCCAACTGACTACATCATTAACAGTTGAAAATGTGGGGCCAGCAAGTGGCATATAGTGGTTAAGGCACTGGACTCCCACATAGCCAATTGTGGTTCAAGTCCTGAACCTGGCAGCTTGCTTTTTCACTTTCTCTCTCTCTTTCTATCTCTGGTAAGCACATGTGCCCTCTAGCAAATTAAAAAATTATAATAAGAAGAAATAAAATTGAATAAAAAATATTGAAAAACAGTTGAAAATGCACTGTTTGAAGATATAAACTAGTAAAAAGTTAAAACTGAGCATACTTACATTTTAATTCATTAATTCTAACAATAACCTAATATGATTTTGACAAATTTTGATATGAGGAGCATTGGCTATGGTAAGTAAATCAAGGAAATTTAAATGGATACAATACTAAGTAAACTGTAAGTAACACAACTATTATCTCACCGTCTACTTCTACCTTTGGACTATATTTTCAGGGTAAAATATTTGAAAAAGCAGATTATCACTGCATTTAGCCATATGCAGGAATTCATAATCAAATTTTCAAGGACGTGTAGATTTGATTTCAAAGCAAAACAAAAATCACCATATTTTTTTCTTTGATTGCTGCACCAAAATATGTGATCAGAGTCATACTAATTGAGTCATACTAAAGAATTTTGCTTCTATTCCTGTTATCATGTGGATTTTTTCAATATGCAAAGAGTTTGATTATTTAATTGCTATAAAACTTCACTCTATTTAAACAAATGTGATACATTAAAATTAACTTTTTTTTTTTTTTTTTTCTAAAGCAGACTGCCAGAAATCAGAAACCGGAAGTAGCCTGAAGGTAATTATTCCAATGATTCCCAAAATCTGTTCATCATCATCAAACTGCTTGGGATGGGGGAGGAGGGGGCGGTGACGTGCTTTTTCCCAGACCTCTGACAGAGATACTGATTCAGTAGATTTGCGATAGCTACATCATTGTTTGCACAACAGTGGAATTTTTTCTGAAGGTTTCAAGTAATTTCATGATAAGTCACATATGGAAAATACAGATCTGGTTCAATGGCATAGGTGGGGGAAAGTACATGATTAATTAACGATCCTTTGTCCTGGGTTTCCAAGTGATTCAGGGTTTCACCCTGATTTCATTGAATAATTTTTAAAACAATATTGTAAGTTCAATGGCATTATAAAATACTCCTAATTATTTGAGAATTTAAGAATTCCTTTATTCATATAAATGTAGAGAATTACTTGAAAAAGATAGTAATAATCTGTTTTTTTTTTTTTTTGGAGAGGTTTTTGCTATAGGGCACGTGTGCTCGCCAGACAGACAGAGAGAGACAGAGAGACAGAAAGCGAGAAATCACCCCCCAGGGGGAATGGCCACGCCGCAGTCCCTTCTCCTCCATTCTCCTCTCGGGATCTTGGGCACACACACACACGCGCCTGGTGTGAGTTTTAAGCCACCGGGTTCGGGACTCGAACTGCAGTCGACTATGTGGGAGTCCAGTGACATAGCCATTACACTAACTGCTGGTCCCAAAGATATTAATAATCTAATAATACTTTTAAAGAATATTGTTTAAAATTTTTTGTTACTTTTTTGGAAAATAAATTTAGCTACAGTTTCAGGAAGGTAGAGCTGCTAGTATCATTGCTTTAGCTGGCATTTGCCAATAATATAACAAAATGACTGCAATTAACTGGATTTAGCCTTCTTAGAAGTCAATATAGCAGCTATCTGTAACTCACTGCCTCATCCCCTACCCCCATAGTCCTGCTGTCCACTGTATAAGCATCTTGTTTGAATGAAGTTCTGGTAAGTAATTTTTCACCATTGTTGTTATACATTCATGACTTTTTTACTGCCCCTGGAAATTATGCCCCCAGGAAACTGCCCACCTGTTCCACTCTTCACTCTGTTGACATCAGTAACTTCTAAACCTTAAAAGCCCATCATCATCTTGTTCCAAAAAGTACATTATCTAAATGTTTGGGAAGTAGATAAGGGTTTGCTAAGTACTTGATAAGCTTTTTTATGTTTTTTTAAAACACAATTTAGATTTATAATAAATGTATATTATAATAAAACACATGTGGACAATAGGCTTGCTGCAGTGTAAACTTTATATGAGATTACATGTGGTAGTAACTGCAAGAGATGAAGTTGGAGAACATTTACTGGTAGTTTCTATGATGACTGACCTTATATAAATATAAATATATATATATATATATATATATATATATATATATATATATATATATAGTATTATTATTTGGTGAGGTTTTTGCTATAGGATGCATGTGCTCGCCAGAAAGACAGGGAGACATAAAGTGAGAAATCACCCCCTGGGGGGATGGTCATGCCACAATCCCTTTTCCTCCATTCTCCTCTCGGGATCTTGGGCACACACGCATACGCGCCCAGTTTGAGTTTAAGCCACCGGGTCCGGGACTTGAACAGTGGTCGACTCCAGTGACCTAGCCATTGCGCAACTGCTAGTCCCAACTGACCTTATATAGATGAGAAGTAATTGGCACACTAGAAGCTGTTTCTATTTCTTATATTTTATCCTAATAAAGTTATATTATTGAGTTTATTTTACTAACTGGCTATGTTTATGATTGCTTCTCAGGCTAGCCTGTGGCATGGTAGGTAAGGTGGCTGGATTGCACATGGCTGACAGTGTGGTTCAAGTTCTGGACCCAGTAGCTTGAGAAACAGTCTGTGCATGTGTGCATGCATGCCTAAGATCCTGACAGGAGGGAGAAATGGAGAAGGAATTGTGCTATGACCATTCTCCATCATGGGGTGCCTTCTCATTTTCTCTTTCTCTTCCTGTCTCCAGTGAGTGTGCATACACTCTGGCATATTAAAAAAAAAAAAAAAAAAAAAAAAAAGATTACTTCCTGATAGGCAATAGCAAATGGTGCACTTGTTATTACATATTTCAACCCAATCAATATTCATACCTAATATGTCGGTTATCAATTTGAATGTCCATTTACTTTACTAAGATATTGAACTTTTTCAAATTCTCATTTACCACCAAAAATATGTGCTAATAGAATAATTTACTCAAAACACATTTAAAGCTAAATTACCTACACTATAAGAATAATTAAGTACACTTGAGAATGTAGCCTATATTACACTAAACTGAAAATCCACTTCTGAGCATATTCATATATTTATGTTTTTCATACTGCAAAAATTAAAAACCAGTGATTTTTAATCAAGGTATAATGACAACTTATGTCATGACTATTGTTTTGAGCAAAAAATAAAAAAATTAAGTGTAACTCTCAGAAAATGAGCATATTAAACCCATATTGTTATATATTAACAACAAGCAAAGGAGAGCCTCTTTAGAAATTCCAACTATAGGGAAAAATCATGAAGAAAGAGAGTAGACATAGACACAGAGAAATAATTAACCAATATGTCCAACTAGGAAGTTCCCTACAGGAAAATAAAATAAAACAGTGCATGTATCATATATCAAGAAGGACCTGTCTTCATTTATTTTTTTCATTGATAATACATAAAAGTATTAGAACTCCCCCACACACATATGAGAAATATTAGCTACAACTGCCTCAAGGAAATCAATAACATTGGATAGAAGATGAAAGACACTGGGGTAAATTCAAAGTCAAAACAAATAAATGAGAAAGAAGAAAAAACTAAGACAGAATTCTGTTTTTAAACATTGGGAGCTAACGGCTGGGTTATAATGGTACCGCTGAGCATTACCTGGGCAAGAAAACCTGCAAAATTTCAAGAGCAATGAAAAAAACAATGCTTCATGACTCTGGTAGAACAAGAGAAAGCAGGACCACACGTAATCATGTCTGTACATGATGTCAGGACACAATGACACCAGAGAGGCAATCAAACATCTCCCCTCAGGAGGCTAGCGTGAATGACTACCACCTCATCACCAATGACAAGCCTAGTTCTGCACCGTTCTGCCTCCTGGAAAACAACAAGCAAAGATAAATGATCAATAGATTTCCTCTGTATTCTGACAGCATCCAAATTAGAACCAAACAGAGCCCAGCGAGCTGAAGTCTTAATGTCTCTGTAGCAGATGTAAAACAGTGAGTTGCCATCAGTTGGCATTAAGGGTTTGAGCAGCTGACCTCTGAATTTAGTGGCTGGATTGGCACCTTGAAGCTTCGCTGTCTTTCAGCAATAAAAAACAAACAAACAAACAAAAAACAAAAAACAAAACAAAAAAACAAATTAAAAAACTTGAGCTCTCAGGTGCAGGTAATATAGATGAGGCCACTTGAAAAGCCTCTATGGACTACTGTATGTCTCTTGGCCAAGTCCATATCACTGAAACTAAACAGAACACTACTTTGTCACTCTTCACAACAATCACAGTAGCTTCATATTGATACTGCTCCATAATATATAAAATCTGATCTTATGTTCAATACTCTCTCAGTCAGAAAGCCAATTCATGGAGCAGCCTCAGTAAACAGAAGTCAACCTAATTATGACCTCTATGAAGTTTTTGCAAAGAAGGGCCTTGAGCTATCCTATGGCTTGATGGTTAAGGCATCTGGATCCCAAATGGTTGATCAAGTGGTTTGAGTCCCATTTGCTTGAAAAACACACTAAGCATATGTGCGTGTGTGCCTCAAATTCTGACAGGAGAGCGAGATGGAGGAAAAAAGATTATTGTCTGATCAAGCCCCATGGTGTGTGTGTGAGGGTACTTTCTTCCTTTCCCTCTCTCTATTTCTCTATCTCTGGGAAAGTGTATGCATCTCTGACAAAAAAAAAAGAAAAAAGAAAAGGAAAAAAAAAGAAAAGAAAGAAAGAAAGAAAGAAGAAAGAAAGAAAGAAAGAAAGAAAGAAAGAAAGAAAGAAAGAAAGAAAGAAAGAAAGAAAGAAAAAAGAAAAGGCTGGCCACATATGCAGAACGTTGAAATCCATGATCAGGTCTCAGCCCTTTGTCTCTGAAGATACTCCCAGAGTGAGGAGCCTTCTAAAACACTTCTGGAGCCTAGCGCTAAATATCTGAGAGTGATGTGGAAACTTCAGGACATGTTCCTAGGTAGGGGAGGCTCAAAAAACCTTGGATGTACAGGCACCTCAGTCTGAGGTTAAATCACTTGCAAGGTTAAATCTCCAGCTTGTGTCTTTTGGAAACAGCTTGTCTCTTTTAGAGACAGAACTCAGTGGTGCTGAGATGAAGCCTGTTGGTCTCATCTTCAGAAAGCCTAAAGGATCCCTCTGACCCTTCCTAGGAGGTGGCTTCGCCCCCAGTGTGCAATGAGGAGGAAGGCCCTTTCAAAAATTTCTGGATTTTCTCACAAAGATTAATATATGCAAACCAGCTGCTAAGTATTAGATAGGATAGGACAGTGGGAAAAATAGATATAGAACTTTTCCTCAGGAAAAATGATTAAGCCACCAGTTATCAACACAGTTGGCACATGCTGGGATGAGGGGAAGTCAATAAGCATATTGTAGTTTGAGAGGTTTAAGAAGAGCTCCCAGAGACATCATTTTCATAAAACAAGGAAACTGGAAAGGAAAGGGCATTTAAGTGTTCTAGAAAAGTATGATGAAAATATCTCATCTGATGGATCCATTTTCCTCTGTGAAGTTCAACACTTCTGTGGAGGGGTGGAGGTGAATATCATTATGGAAAGTGGCAAAGATCTGAAATACTCTCGAATAAGAAGAGACTGCAATTCTGCCTGTAGCTTAGTGATTCATGGAGTCAAATCCCAGATGGTCCACATGGTTAGAATCCCAACTCTCGACAAACATGCCAGGTGCATGTGTCCCAAATTAGGACAGGATGGAGAAATAGAGGATTGCAGTATGACTGTATTTTGGGGTAGTGCTTTCTCTCTCTCTCTCCTTCTCTCTCTTTCCCTTTCTCTCTCTCTCTAAGCAGCACAGATGCCCTCTGGTAATTACATAATAAGAAGGAGAAGAGAAGAAGAAAAGAAGAAGAAGGGAAGAAGAAGGAGAAGAAGAAAAAAGAAAGGGAAGAAGAAGAAGGGAAGAAGAAGAAGGGAAGAAGGAGAAGGATGAAGAAGAAGAAGAAGAAGAAGAAGAAGAAGAAGAAGAAGAAGAAGAAGAAGAGAAGAAGGAGGGAGTGTAGGCAAAGAAACGCTGGTATAAGTTTTGTGGACTGGTGATCTTTGCCTGTTTGCTTCACTTATGTATATCATTTGCTAGAATTGTACCTATTATAGAATAGCTATTTAATAAGCATGAAGGAATCTTCCAAATATTCACAGATAATGTGCATTATGTTTGAATTGTTTTCCATTACATTTTTGAAGTACCCTCATATCTGTGGAATTCATGAATAAATGAATGCTTTGCAGGTGGCTTCTGTGCTGACCGTCAATTGTACACCTCGTGTGCATGGTGGCACCTATATACTCCACTCTTCCATCGAGTTCAGGCCCTTATTAGAAAACAGAGCTTGTAAAGGAAAAGAGGTGCATTTGTGGCAAACAGACAATGACCGAAAGAGAGTAAGATGGAGTGTTTAGAAAATGTGTTCTGTGATAAACTGTGAAGTCTGCCTCCTGGAGAAGGAGGAGATGAAGCTCAGCGGTCACATCACATATTTAAGTACAGGTTTTATTTTGGAGCAGGAGGTGAACAGGGCCCTCAGTGTGCTCTTTGCCTAAGAAATTCTGTTCACCTATGTAGAATATGTGCCTGAGGAAAAGAAAAGGCTAAAGATTGCTTAATTGTCCTTAAAATTAAGTGGAATCCCATTCATAAGGACAGTAACTGGGAACAATTATTACCCCCCAAAAGATTCAGGGTAACAGAATTGTCCCCAACATCCTGAACTGTAGGCTTAGCCATTTCCAAATTTCCAACCTCTATGTCTCCTGATATGTGAAAACCACTTATTCTGACCTCTCTGGAATACTAAGTAGGAAGAAGCATGAGACTTCACATCTAGCCTGTTTGAATTTCACCAAATGGTTCAAATCTCATAGCATAATTGTAAAATATTAAGAGATGAAATAAGCCATTCAATTAAATTTATTGACACAAGAACACTACTTTCAGCACTTCTCTGCAAGTTCTTATAAACAAGCTATCTTTTTATTTCAATTAAAGATATAAGAAAATTACCGACTCTAAGAGATAGGCTGAATGCAATGTTACCAGATCTGCAAAAATACAAGACCATAGAACTATGGACATCTTAAATACTGAAGAATATCTTCTGGTATTTTCTTTTATTCAGAATAAATAGCAGAATCCTAAGAAAGAATTGACCATATTATAGAAATCTGTATAAAATGGAAATAATTGCAATTTATAATAAGCATTTCACCCACGTAATGGCTTGTTGGAAGCAGCCTTTGTATAATGCTTAGATATTTCAATTACAATGTTTTATCAAACTCTGGACATTATGTTTTCACAAAGATACTAACGAAAGTAGAATTGAATTGGAGAAGTGTCAGAATGGGATGAATCTGAAAATCATGTCATAAAAAATAGTTGAAAGAACATTAGGAATGTTCTTAGAAAATAAAATATTCACTAGAATATGCCATAAATCAGAACTTTTAGTTCTAGTTGCAAAAAGAAATGTGTTTATTTTTCTGTAACTCCAAAGAACAAAATTAATTCCAATGGACTGAAGTTCCTAAGAGAGAGAGTTTTGTTTCAACATAGACAATGCTGTATAAAATTAAGCAGTCTGATTTGGGGTGGTTTCACAGATAACTAATATTTTACCTTTTGATAGCAAAAGTCGAAGGGTCTACAAATCAGTGTTCATGTTTTCATAAACAGAAACAAGGAAGTAGTCATTGGTTACATTGACTCATAAAGCACGTTTGCTTTTATTTTGTAATCATTTAGGGACTTCAGAATTTTCAATTGCTTTGAAAGGATGTATCTATATTTTTTTGCAATGTACTCAAACAGGAATTTAGGAAATTATTGAGAAGATACTACAGATAATGCGAACTCTGCCCATACCCTTTTCTTATAGATAGGTCCAATTTAAATATTTAAATCTAATTAATCAATAAAACTATCTTTTTTTGTGTGGATATTTTCTTTAATGTGGCTTGTATATTTCAAGAGCAGAAGAAACTCATTCCTGGAGTTATTTGTGAGAGAAGCACCCAGGCCATGGAAGATACCCAGATTTAATCCCATAAAAAGTAGATTGCTTAGAAGAAAGGCAATTTATTTTCCGGATATTTGTATGAGATTCAAGTTTTCTTTTCAATCATGAAGTGAGTTCTGTTCTTTGATATAATAGAGGATGCAAGTATTCTTTAGTGGGTTATTAAAGTGAGGGTGACTGACTTCAATGTAATGAGTTGATCATTTGCATTGACTTTACTTTAAATTATTTTAAACAAAAATAATGCAAAATATATAACTTTTGAAGGATAAACAAAGGCTACTTTACCCATCCAGATCTATCTTTTGGGTTCAGGTATAGACTAAAAACTTCCAGAGGATGAAAGAAATGGAATATCAGTAAAAGAAGAAAATTAAAGTCGTATGCTTGAAAGAATCCTATTAATCAATTTTAGAAAATAAAAAAAAACCCACTTTTGAAATTAAGAATATGTCTGAGAAAATAATACAGGCTTAACCTCATCTGTGATTTTTTTTTTCTTATTTATTTGATGGGCTGTCAAAACTATTTAAATAGTTTATCTCAGAAGTTCTATTGCTTGGTATGAAAAAATTTGCCTTTTTTGGTATCAGATATTCTTTCAGAAGTGATTGTTACATAAAACATAAAGCATCATTTATATAATAGGATAAATACTTATATATAAAGAGATAATATTAACTTATAGTCTCTTGAATAGAACAATGTGATTTGACCAAACCTTTGAGGACTTTAATGGTCTTTTTTTGGGGAGGCAGGGGAGAGGTTTTTGCTATAGGGCACATGCGCTCTTGCCAGAAAGACAGAAAGAGACAGAAACCGAGAAATCAACCCCCAGGGGAGATGGCCACACACCACAATCCCTTCTCCTCTATTCTCCTCTAAGGACCTTGGGCACAAACACTCATGTGCCCGGCGTGAGTTTAAGCCACCGGGTCTGGGACACGAACCGTAGTCGACTACATGGGAGTTTAGCAACATAGCCATTATGCTAACTGCTGGTCCCAATGCTCTTCTCACACTGGACTGAGTTTAGGGTTCATCAGTGATATTTTAGCATATATTACTTGAGACTGAATTTGCAAAATAAGGAAGGTATTTAAAGGAGTTAGGGCTACTCTTTTGAATGACAGAGCAGGAAGTGCAGTTGAGACCTCATGAGGCTGTAATTGGACTGACACACAGGAATAAAAGCTCTTGTAATTAATTTCCAATTTAAAAACTTACTATATCAACCAATAATTATATTATGTAACTTCCAAAAGCAGATCTATATTCTCAGAAAATGCTTCAGCACTCCATGAAAAGTTAAGAGGATACATATACACTTATATAGTCAAATTAGGATCTTGCAAGTATTTATTCCTTTCTCAGTTCCCTGATTTGGCTTAGCTTAGGCGGAGCAAGTCGTACAGTACTAGACTATAGCGCTGGAAGCTCTGGCTCCTCACCCCCAATGCCTACTGATTTATTCTCTTGGCATTTGAAATACTTCTGTTTAATATTCTCCTGTCTATTATGACCCAACAATTCTTCCCATTACGCTTCAGCTATTCACTTAAGTGGTTTCTGCTGTTTCTCTAACCTGTTTATGCTAGTTGCGCTTTACTTTGGCAACTACATAATGCAATTGTTACATAAATTGATAAAGTGAAATAGTGTGTAGTAAGAAAAGCTTTTTCTATGAAATTTAATTTCAATACATTGGGGGTACTTGACAAAGATGCATTACAATGTTACAATTAAACTAAATAAGAATGTGAAAGTACAAAATGTGGGAGAAAATTACTTTTAAAAAGCAGAAAAATTCTTCACTCAGTTTGCCCCATAAGGGTACTTGAGTTCTTACTTTGTTTAAAAAGTAATTAAACTTGTGAGCTGAGCTGTAATGATGATCCACACTGCAAACATGCTGCTACTCCAGGCAGAAGCCAGAGAGATGTCCAAGTTCATATCCTGGCCCAAACTAAAGACAGGCTGGGTATGGTGGATCCTGTATTCCTAGCTGCTCGCTCTCTCTCTCTCTCTCTCTCTCTCTCTCTCTTTCTCTCTGTCATAAATAAATAAATAAACTTAAAAATACCCAAAATGGAAATCAGCAGATAGTGTAATGTTTACATCACTGGACTCCCATATAGTCAACCATGGTTTGAGTCCTAGACCTGTCAGCTTAAAATTCATGCTAGGTGTGCTCAAGAGAAGAATGGAGGAGAAAGGATTGTGGCATGACCACAATCCTTGGGGGTTATTTCTTGCCTTTTGTCTTGCTGTCTCTCTCTGTCTCTCAGGTGAACACACGTGCAAAAAGCTCTCGAAAACCCTCTCCCCCAAAATGCTGTGAATTACACATGACATATTGTGTATATAGTTTATACAAGAAATATGACAGTAAACTCTAACAGCAGATCTATATTCTCAGAAAAGGCTTCAGACCTCTATGAGAAGAAGAGAATACAAATACACTTATATTAAGTAAAATTAGAATCTTTCAAGTAAGTATGTATTCCTTTGTATTTTTAAATAATTATTTTATTTTTTATTTATTCATTTATTTTTAAATTTGACCAGAGAGAGACACACACACAGAGAGAGAGAGAAAGAGAGAGAGAGAGAGAGAGAGAAGGAAAGTGAAAAAGCAAATCACCAGGTCTGGGACTTGAACCGTGATGTGGGAGTGTCCAGTGCCTTAACCACCACACCACCCGTTGGTCCTTTCTTTTAATTTCCTGTTTTGGCCCAGCTTAGGTGGTACAGTTCTTACAGTTCTGGGCTACAGTGCTAGTAGCCACATGGTTGGCCTACCATTCAGATCACCAGGTCAGCCAGAATACAAACCAGGCAGCACTCAGACTTCCAGTATACTGACAAACTGGAAATCTTAGAAGGGGGAATTGCATAGCATATAAAGAAACTGTCAAGAGTGCTTTCAGTCTTTCTCTCTCTCTCATGTGCACACATGAGCTTTCCGGTAAAATAAGTTAATAAATAAATCCCTCTAACCAAAGTTTTTTTTTTTTTTTTTTTTAGATCTTATAAAATAAAATGACTTCATTCTACCAACTTGTCTCTTCCTCTTTTGGGAGCTACATAATCAGCACTCCTGGATCAATTTTTTGGTCACATTTTTACTACCAAATTGCTATTTTCCTTTTATTTTATTTATTGACTTACTAATAAAATTAAAAATGAACTTATTACATTTAGTCATTAACTTATTAAAATTAATTACCTTATCATATTAAAATATAATAAAATTGCATATATTTATCATGTACAAATTGATGTTTTGATATATGTGTATGTTATACAATGACTAAGTCAGGCTAGTATATGCATTTCTCACTTTCTGTTTCCCTGGCAAGTGCATGTGCCCTGTAGTAAAAAAAATCTCTCAAAAAAAAAATAAAAAAAAAAAACAAAAAAACACAAAACACCATGTTCTATGTTTACCATGTTGTACAATTGATCTCTTGAACTTAATCTTTCCAGTTTACTGAAATTTGTATCCTTTGACCAAAATCTTGCCAATCCCAGACACCTACTCTTCATCTCAGGTCATTTCCTTCTAATCTTTGCTGTGTGTTCAACTAGCTTAGATTCTACATGTAAGTGAGATTATTCAGTATTTGTCTTTCTGTGCCTGGCTTATTTCACTTAACATAATCTCCATGGCAATTCATGTTATCCCAAATAGCAGGATTTCCTTCCTTTTTACATTTTTATTTATGCTTTTATTTTTTATTTCAATTTCTACTATACATTCAGTCACACATCACTTAGCTCGCAAAGTGAATATTCCATTGTGTATACATTTCTCACCAGTCCAGTTGAGATTTCCTTCCCTTTTAAGGCTAGTGTATATATAACATATTTTTAGAAATTCCTCCATTTAACAGCCTCAAAAAAAATAAAAGGTACCAGCAGAGGCATAATGGCTATGTTGCAGGACTCCCATGCAGTCGACTGCAGTTCAAGTCCTAGGCCCAGTAGCTTAAACTCATGTCGGGCGCATGTGCGTGCGTGCCCAAGATCCTGAGAGGAGAATGGAGGAGAAGGGATTGCGGCATGGCCATCCCCTGAGGGGTGATTTCTTACTTTCTGTCTCTCTGTCTCTGTCTTTTTGGCAAGCACACACTCCCTATATCAAAAACCTCAAAAAAAAAAAAAAAATTCCTCCATTTAGTCTCTGAGTAAATGGTTATTTCCTTGGCCATTGTTAATAATGTTCCAAAGAACATTGGAGTGCAGATCCTTTAACATATTGTTTTTGTTTCCTTTGATTATACACCCAATAGTGGGATTGCAGGATTACATAATAGTTCTATTTTGTTATTTTTTGAGGAACCTTCTTACTATTTTCTACAATGATTGTGCTAACATACATTACCACTATTAGTATGTAAGGGTTCCCTTTTCTCTGCATCCTCTCCAATAGTTGTATTTCTCTCTTTGATGATAGTTATTCCAGTAGGTGGGAGGTGATCTCTTATTGTGCTTCTACTTTTTATTTCCTTTTAAATTAATGATGTTAATATATACATATATATATATGTATACACACACACACACACACACACACACATATATATATATATATATATATATGTATGTATGTTGGTCATTTGTCTGTCTTGTTTTGAAAACTTTCTATTTAGGTCTTCTGTCAATTTTTAAATCAACTTACCTGTTTTCCTGCTATTGAGTTATTTGAGTTCTTTATATATTTTGGATATTCACCCCTTATCAGATATATGATTAAGAATCACCCCCTCAGGGGATTAACCAGCACTGCTAACATTACTTCCAGTAATAGTAATAAAAGTTTAACTAGTCACAAATCTAAAAATGGGTCAGTCAGTTTTATCAAGCCTTGTTATTTTACCGATAATTTTTTCTTCATCTTTTTATTTTCCAATCTGAAAATAGTTTATTAATATTTCAGGTCTTCCTCTAAAATGAATTAAATATGCTAACTGAAGCAATAGAAATACAGATTGTAAACTCCTGAACACCAGTGACCAACACTAATCTGTTTTTTCTTTTTCCTTTTTTGTTCTTTTTTTCTTCAGATCCTCAGTATAAATTATTTTACTGATAATTAATTGGCCCAAAAGATTTTTCTTTATAATATACCAGATGTTAAATAAAGAGGTAAACTTACTTGAGCTTGGTAAAGATTCTCAGGGTCTTATTGATATATTTATAGGTTTGGAATTTTTAAAAAATTTTTATGAGAATTATTTTATTTATTTATGTATATTAATTTGACCACAGAGGGAGAGAGAAAAAAAACAGAGAGAGGGAAAGTGAGAAAGCAAGCCACCAGGTCCGGGACTCAAACCGCAGTCAGCCATGTGGGAATCCAGAACCCTTAACCACCACGCCACCTGCTGGCCCCTAGGTTCAGATAATTTAAATACACAAATTTATATGCAGTATTTCTGTCTTGATGACCTACCTATGTTTACTCCCTCTGAGTCCTTATTCAAAATAATGCTGTGATAGCATAAATATTAATACTTAGTAATCAGTGAGAGATTTATTTGACTTATGAAATTGGGTTCTCAATAGAGCTCTTTATAAGGAAGTCAATTCAGGAAATAAAATATGGGTAAGAAATGGACTTGTTTGTTTATTGAATCAAGAAATATGGACTGGATAAACATTTATTGGGCTCTTATTCTACACCAGGTACTGTTCAAGGTGTCACAGGTATAATAGTTAAAAAAAAAAAAAAATGGCTACATGTCTACCCTGATAGAGCATTCATTTAAGTTAGCAGGGAAGACAAACAAATAAACAAGATAATTTTAGGCTGATGCATGTTAGAAAGGACATACTCCAAGAAAGACTGGTGAAAGAAGTCCACTTTCAACTGGGTGTCAGAGGGATCTCACTGGGCAGCTGGGACGTGATGGATCTGGCAAATGTTTACTCTGTGAACAAGGAGCCCGAAAGTGTAAGTGCCTGGCTCAAGTCATTTTTAGGAAATAGAAGTTTGGCTCCTAATTTCTTGCTTTTGCTCTGATTGATTTTTAGCCTAGCCACGAGATCTGAAATGAGAAAGAACTTCTCTAAGACCTTCAGCAACAACTGTATGTTACCAAGAGATATGGTCTTCAAGCCATCAAGTCTGAAGGATTGCCTTTCCCTATCTAGAGTATTTCTTTTAAAAGAATAAGCATGCTTTTTTTCTTGGTCACAATTGTTTTAACATTAATAGATTCTTAACTCTCGACTTTGATATTTGATGTCACCATAAATGCCATGAAAGTCAATATATAATTATGACAAATTTTCTTTGCAGTAATCATAGTTAAGTACTCAGTTCCTAATAGTTTGAATTAATTAATTGAAAAAAAAAGTAATAGAGAGGCCCATGGTGGTACAGGCAGGAAAACACCACTGCACAGTGGCTGAAGCTGAATAGAAGTCTCAGGTTCAGTTTCTGGCCCAACCTGTCAGGCTAGACAGTGGTGGTTGGTATCCCATTTAGCTGGAATGCTGAGGTAAGAGAGTTGCAGCATGGTGGGATACTGTTAAAAATACCGTTCTCTCTCTCTTTCCACTTCTCGCTCCCTTCTCCCCCTTTTTATTTTCTCCCTACTAGTACTGCCTTTCTTACTGAAAAATATACAATAGATTCTTCTTCACTAACACTGTGTATCTTATTGCTACAGATAACTAAGCTCTGTTGATTCACAAGCAAGTCTTATCTATTGAGGGTCTAGAAGTGAAAGATATAAAATAGGAATTAGCACATATGGATTGGCAATTTTCTTGAATTATTAAGCACTCACTTTTGTATGCATATGTTATTTTTATTTTTATTTAAGAAAGTAGTCTTTTTTCCAGCTTCACCTCCAGGCCTGAAAGTAGGTTATTATGGCTCAAAACTGAGAAACAACACTTCATTCTAGATATAGATAGAATTCTAGGTGTACAATTCTGCAAACTGCAACTCAAATTTTTTTTTAGTAGATATAGATACAGTTCTAGATGTATAATTCTGCAAACCACAACTTAAACAAATTTTTTAGAGATTCTGTAAAGGGATCTTAGATGAACATTCTAAGGTTATTTTATTTTTTATATTTTTTATTTCAATTTCTTTTATACATTCAATCATATATGTCACTTAGCTTATAAAGTGAATATTCCAACATGAATACATTCTCATCAGTCCAGTTGGGGATACCATACAGTAATCTTCAACATATTATAACCAATTTCTTTGTTCCATAAATGTCTTGCCTCTCTATTTTTTTTCCTAATGTCTTTCCTCAGACTCTGCTTCTTCTTCCACCTTCTTCCCACACTGTATCTGGTATGTATAACCATTTTCTATGTTTCTATATCCTCTAGTCATTCAGTTTTGCCCTTCGTGTGTGGAGAGTTGGTATATATTAAGTGGAGATCTACAATGTCTCTCCTTCATAGCCTGGTTTGCTTCACTCAGCAGTAAATCCTCTATATTCATCTACTTTCTGTCAAAAGCCAGGATCTTTTTATTTATTTTTTTTATGACTGAGTACTATTCCATAGTGTATATGTGCACACTTTTTCAATCTATTCCTCTGTTTGTGGACATTTGGGTTGGTTCCATGTCTTAGCAATTGTGAATAATACCACAATAAACATCGATGCGCAAGCATTTTTCTGACTCAGCATTCTTCTGTCTTTTGGGTAGAAACATACATCCAACTGATTTTCGACATAGGGTACCAGTCAATCCAGCGGGAAAAGGAAAACTTCTTTAGCAAACAGTGCTGGAAAACTGGATATCCACCTGCAGAAAGATGAATCTAATCCCCTACCTCTCACCATTGACAAAAACCAATTCAAAGTGGATCAAAGATCTAAACCTAAGACCTCAAAATATAAAACTACTGCTGAAAAACACTGGGGACACTCTGGGAGACATTGGGGTAGGCAAAGACTCCTTAAATAAGATCCCCAAAACCGAGTCAATAATTCCTAAAATAGACAAGTGGGATTACTTCAGATTAAGAAATCTCTGTATGGCAAAAGACACTGTAACTACTGTGAATTGACAACACTCAGAATGGGAAAATATTTTGGTAAACTCTGCTTCAGATAAGGGACCGATAACTAGAATACACAAGGAACTCAAGCAGCTTGCCTGAAAAAAGATGATCAACCCAATTAAAAGATGGGAGAATGAGCTGAAAAACCCTCTTGAAGGAAGACATATGAATAGCCAAAGGGCATATGAAAAAATGCTCATCAGCCCTCATTATAAGGGAGATGCAGATCAAAACCACAATGAGATACCACCTAAGTCCAATCAGAATGACTAAGATTTATATATATATATATATATATACATACATACATACACACACACACACACACACACACATACACATATATATATTGACAGGGGTGTGGTAAACAGGGAACTCTCCTACACTGCTGGTGGGAATATAAATTGGTCCAGCCACTGTGGAGAACAATTTGGAGATTCCTCCAAGATGTACAAATAAAACTACCATATGATCCTGAAATCCCATTCCTTGGTATCTACCTAATATTCTTTTAATAAAGGTAATTGTTTTTTGGAATGATGAAAGCAGGTAACTGTGATGATCAAAAGATAATTTGAAACACTAGCTTTACATACATTACTAGGAAAACACAGTAAAAACCACCACACTGTATTCATTTCTCACCAGAATTAAATATCATGACTCAACAATATTTCCTCCCAAGCTGCACTGTGGATTAGAAAGATGCTCAGGTTGCAGTATTTCCAGACTTACACAAAAAGCTTATTATTTATATAAGCTTACTGTAAAGTTGGTAAGGATGAGAGAATTTAAGGAACCTCAAAGAATGTATTTAGTTAGTCTGAAAACATCACAGACATTTTCTAATACTACAGTGGTAAAATAACCTGTAACAACTCTTATTCCTAAAAAGATCTCAATAAAATATAACAAACTACTTGACTGATAACTTTGTTCAGATGTAAACTTCAAATAAAACCAATCTTGGAATAAGCTGTGTCCACAAGTAGAGTTTCTTGAGATTTGCTTTGTAGCTGAGGAAAAAAGCAAATGATAGGATGAAAACAGACTCCAGAATCCTGAGAAAGCCCATTTCTTCACAAGATGTGCTTTTCCATCCCATGCTACTGGTAGATAAGGCATAAACTTGTAGTCAACAGAGTGTCATCAATACTGGATGCCCTTCACTAATGAGAGGTAGAAACAATGGCTCTTGTCTGGAATAATGTGACCTATCAGGTTACCCACAGGAATGAGCACTTTCAGCACCTTATGGCACAGGTAATCTAAATACTCTTGTTACTAACCTTTCTTGATAAAGGAATCTCTGCCATTGGCAGATTGGATCATATGGTTTCTGTAAGCTTATGAGGCAGCTTACTAACTAGCTTGGTTACTATTTACTTCTCCCTATTAGAAAAATTACATTGAACAAGCATTTTTGCCAAAAGCAGAAAAGATAGAAAGCAATTTCGTGAAAGAAGCTGCTGAAATAAAAAATGTGTTTAATTTGTCATGAATGGAAGATTAATAGAACTGTTTTCTATTTTTAAATTCCAGCTATAAATAGAACTACTCCATATACTTCTTTTATCTTTTCTACCCAACCACAAAAGAACAAATTACATAACTGGCTTTGTTTTGTTCTTTGTTCACTTGATTTATTAATATGGTAATTAATTGAAACCTCTTTTTTATTGTTGTTGCTAGCTGAGTCTTATCTAAAGAATGGCATAAATGCTAATGTTAAGAAATGAAATTCTAAATTAAGAACCTAAATATTTATTTAGTCATATTTTCCTTCATGCTTATAAAGTATAATTAAATGTTACGACCATCAAATGTTCTAATTATTTGTGATTTCTTAATTAAAAACAAATTTATTCAGATTTTCCTACAGAAAAAGGGATCTTATGTTGTAGTGTTAGGTATAATTTACTCAACTGCCTAGTCAGTATTGTTAGATGTTAATTGAATGAAATACTGAAAATGTGCTTTTTTCTACCTTTAATGAAAGTATTAAAAAAAAAAATTAAACCTTGTACTAATTAAACATTACAAAATGTTCAGAATTCTAGTTAATCATTATGTGACAAGGGTATGCTGATAGTGGTCTTCCACTCTCATAGTTTGAAAAAGAACTGGGGCAGGGGTAGCAGATGGCATAACAGTTACATTGCTGGACTTGCACATGGTCAGCCATGGTTCAAGTCCTGGACCTGGGCACAAGTGCTTGTCAAAGAGAGACAGAGAAAGAAAATGAGAAAGCACTGATGGTCATTCCACAGTTCATTCTCTCCTTTTGGGATGTTGGGTACACACACATGTGCCTGATGTGTTTTTCCAGCCCAGTGTTCCAGGACTCAAAGTGTGCACTCAACCATGTGGGATCCGGTTGCCTTAACCACCAGCTGAACTTTTTCCTTCATTTGAAGTACTGCAACAGCCTCCTCACTTTGTTCTTTGTCTCTCATCCTGCACCTCTCCAGTTCAGCCTCAAAATAGCAGTAAATACATCTCCTTAAAAATCTGTTCTGGAGCACTCCATTCTTCTGTTTAAATCTTTGCAGTGTGGCCATCCCTCCTGGAGGGTGGGGGATGATTTCTCACTTTCCGTCTCTCTTTCTCTCTCTCTCTCTTTCTCTGTCTCTGGTGAGCACATGCGCCCTATAGCAAAAATCTCTCTAAAAAAATAAAAATAAAAAAGTAAATTAAATAGCACCTCTACCATCACCACTAATACTGTTTGCAACATATCTTCCTGACCACATACCTCTGCCTGGACTAATACTATTTATTCTTTATATCCGAGTTTTTCTCTTATCTCCCATAGGGCATGAAACTTCTTGAAGTTTCTTTGTTCTCCCACAACACAATATAACAGTAACATTATTTTATACTATAGTTTGATTTCTTCTCTATACTGATAGTAATTTATACGATGTGAGCAAATGTATCTTTCATATTTTAATGCATTTGGAGTATCTTTTATAGTTCTCACCACATTGTAACTATTTAATAAATACGTATTATGTGAATAAAGTGTTCGAAAAATCTGGCCCACCCTTTAATCTTTTTATTTTTTATTTGAGTCAGGATGTGACTATTTTTCATAATGTAGTCTATATCTTTTTCCTTTGAGTTACTACATCTTAGCAGTATCTTCTTATATTTTCAAATAGAAAATTCTAAAATAGGGGCCAGCAGATAGCATAGCAGTTATGCTTTTGGGTTCCCACGTGGCTGACCACAGTTCAAGTCACAGATCCAGTGGCTTCGAAATCACTCCAGGCATGTGTAGATACATGTCCAAGATCCTGAGAGGAGAACGGAGGAGAAGGGATTGCCGTATGGCCATCTCCCCCAGGGATGATTTCTTACTTTCTGTCTCTTTGACAAACATATGTGCCATATAGCAAAAATTCTCTCCAGGAAAAAAGAGAAAATTCTAAAAGCAAATAGTTAAAGGATTTCAAACTGTTCAATAAAAGCACAAAATAAAATGACATACTTAAGCTACAGAGTTTCCAATTTATTTGGCATTACTGACGTGCATATTTATCTCAAGGGCGTAGTATAAAAATTTGTAAATCATTAAAGATGTACATGTGTATGTGGGCAGAGGAAAATAAAAAATGTTACCTAAGATATTAGGATGGCAAATTTCTTTGTCTAGATGGCAAAAATAGAGACATGAAAATGGAAAAACTTAAATTTTTGTGATGTAATCCTGTTCAAGGTGACCCTGATAATATGAATTACAGAATATATTTAGATGATATTTCTGTCTTGCTTACTATATACATTTTTCTAATTCTTGATTGCAAAAGCAGATGGATAATGTTAAGACTATTTTATGGAAAATCAGACATCACCAACATAGCTCTAAAATATGTTTTACTTGTTTAGAAATATACTCATTTGAGATGTGACCAGAAGGCAAAATTCTTTTGCTGATATTTCAAACTACTTATTACTCTAAACATGTAAAGTGATGCAA
Source organism: Tupaia tana (assembly GCA_026018925.1). Classification (NCBI taxonomy): domain Eukaryota; kingdom Metazoa; phylum Chordata; class Mammalia; order Scandentia; family Tupaiidae; genus Tupaia; species Tupaia tana. Next base: position 178,982,931 of record JAKSZU010000006.1, read on the forward strand.
GTGGCACTGCCAGATGTGACTAATTATCATGAAAGCACTTCCTCATTCTCAGATCTGGAAAAGTCTGTAGCTAAACAGTTCTTATACTGAACACTGAACCCCAGCTAACACTGGAAGCTGTTACTAAGCCAGAAATAACACAACTCTGAAAAACTGAGCTGCCAAATCGAAAGGTACAAAGACTCTGATTATGAAAATAAAGCATCATAAACCCCAAGATATCACATTATTATTATTATAATTTAGCATTGGTTGAAATTCAAACTAAAACTGGGGTCCAAAATTTAACAACAGTAAATTAAAATTTTAGAGAAAATGGCTTATCTATTTATAGGAGTGGTTCGACCAGACATTGGATTAGAGATTATAGTCCATTAAAAGTAATAAAAGAAGTCATACATGTTACTGTAACATTTAACTTAAATAATTACTTATTCTGGGTTTATTCATTGTGAAGTCTTTCTCTGAGACTATTCAAAAAGGGAAAATAAACCCAATAATAGCAAAGATTATGCTCCAGCACTTGCTCTTCAGTCTTTCTCTTGCTCCAGCACTGTCTATTGGTTTTCAGCTTTATTTGCTTTCTCCATAGTTTTCTGGACTGCCAGAGGATAGAACTGCATTTTTCAGACTCTTTTGCCAGCTGAGTTGCTATTGGGAGGCTCTTGACAGAGATGACAAGTAAAATATATACAGGAATGATATTTCTGGCTCAGGCATTGGTAAGTTAGCTAGGTGCAGAAGTATAGTCCGTGGTTTAAGCCATTGCATCCAGAGGAGAGCTGATCGTGGATTCCTATGGACTGCCTGATCACTTCTCAGTGGAAGGAGCAGTAGTTCTAACCACAGCAGTTGCAGCAACTGTTTTCCAGTGGCATCATGGGAGAATGTGGTCCCTTTTCTCCTTGTTCTCAAGACTATTACCTCTTCCTGCAGTTACTATTTCTAGGCGATGTCCTATTATTCCTTTAGTCCCACCAATACATTTGTGTTATTTCCTTCTATAGATACTCAGTTTATTTTGAATACCTAGAATAGTTTTTACTCTCCTAGTGGACGGAGAATGATAAACACATGCTGTTTCATTTAATATGTGCATACAAACTTGTAAGGTAGTTGTTATTGTTAAATCCATTATACAGATGAGGATTTAGTAGCAGAGTGACTGAATAACCTTCCAGAGGTCACACAATACAGTGAGTCAGACTTGAATTCAGTATTTCAGCATCAAGACTTTTTTTTTTTTTGAGAGGTTTTTGCTATAGGGCGCGTGCGTTCGCCAGACCAGAGAGAGACAGAGAGATAGAAAGCAGGAAATCACCCCCCCAGGGGGGATGGCCACGCCGCAATCCCTTCTCCTCCATTCTCCTCTCAGGATCTTGGGCACGCACGCACACGCACCCGGCGTGAGTTTAAGCCGCCGGGTCCGGGACTCGAGGGTCGCTACGTTCCAGTGACATAGCCATTACGCTAACTGCTGGTCCCTAGCATCAAGGCTAATTGTTATGCTATGCTGCTGATGCCAAATAGTCTTTGTCTAATATTAGGAGGTTTATTTTAATTGGACTGTTTGCATGTAACCATGAGATTATGCATGCTTATTATAGGAATTTATATTTGCTAGGTGTTAGTTTGGAGAAAATTAAGTTTTCATACTACAGATGTAAACTATGTTTTAACTAGGCAGTTGGATTTGCTATATTACCTTAAATAATTCATCTTCTGGGACTTCATAATTTTTTATAATAACAATCTATATAGGGGACCAGCAGGTGGCATGGTGGTTAAGGCACGGGACACTACCACATGGCCAATGATGGTTTAAGTCCCAGACCTGGCAGCTTGCTTACTCATTTTCTCTCTCTGGTCAATTTAAACAAATGAATAAATAAAATTAAATAAATAATTTTTTTTTTTGGAGAGATTTTCGCTATAGGGCGCGTGCGCTCACCAGACAGAGAGAGAGAGACATAGAGACAGAAAGTGAGAAATCACCCCCCAGGGGGGATGGTCACACCACAATCCCTTCTCCTCCATTCTCCTCTTGGGATCTTGGGCACGCAAACACACGCACCCGGTGTGAGTTTTAAGCCACCGGGTCCGGGACGCGAGCTGCAGTCGACTACGTGGGAGTCCAGCGACATAGCCATTACGCTAACTGTTGGTTCCCAATAATTATTTTTTTAATCTACATAAAATACAGCTAAAATAATAAATAATGACCACTTTAAGCCCATAAAGATGACTATAATAAAAAAGACAGGTGGCAACACATGCTGCTGAAGGTGTGGAGAAACTAGCACCCGTATACATTGCTAGTGGGGGACGGGTAATACAGGGCAACTACTTTGAAAACAGACAAGCTCTTCAAGAGTTACATGTAAATTTACCATATGACCCCTCAGTAAACTACCCACAAATAATGAAAAATATTTTTATACAAAAATGTATATAAGAATGTTTATAGCAGCACAGTCGACAACAGACAAAATATTAGAAACAATTAAAATATCCATTAACTGGTGGAACTAAAAAAAAGATAAACAACAGAAAATTATCTGACAATAAAAAGGAATAAAGGGACCAGCAGTTAGCATAATGGCTATGTTGCTGAATTCCAATGTAGTTGCTCGCGGTTCGAGTCCCGGACTCAGTGGCTTAAACTCACACCTGGCACGTGTTCATGCATGGCCAAGATCCCGAGAGGAGAATGGAGGAGAAGGGATTGTGGTGTGACCATCCCCACCGGGGGAGGTGATTTCTCACGTTCTGTCTTTCTCTGTCTTTCTAGAGAGAACATGCGCCCTATAGCAAAAACCTCTCCATAAAATAAAATAAAATAAAATAAAATAAAATAAAATAAAATAAAATAAAATAAAATAAAAATAAAGGAATAGAGTATTTGTGTGTGCTATTACACTAGGTAATTATCAAATTATTAATATTTTTTTTGGAGAGGTTTTTGCTATAGGGTGCATGTGCTCACCAGAAAGACAGAGAGAGACAGAAAGGCAGAAAATGAGAAATCACCCCTGGGGGGATGGCCATGTCGCAATCTTTTCTCTTCCATTCTCCTCTAGGTATCTTGGGCATGCACGCACACTTGAGTTTAAGACACTGGGCTCAAGACTTGAACAGCGGTCAACTACATGGGAGTCCAGCGAGGTAGCGATTATGCCATCTGCTGGTCTCTCTCTCACTCTCTCTTATTTTTTTCTTAAGGGATTTTTGCTATAGCGCACGTGTGCTTGCAGGAGAGACAGAGACAGAGATAGAAAGCGAGAAATCACACACACACACACACACACACACACACACACAGACATCCAGTGGAGATGGCCATGCCACAATCCCTTCTCTTCCATTATTCTCTTGGGATCTTGGGAACGCATGCATACATGCCTACCATGAGTTTAAGTCTCCAGGTCCAGGATTCAAGCCATGCTGGCCATGTGAGAGCCCAGCAATGCAACCATTATGCCACTGGCTGGTCCCACAAATCATTCTGTTAAGTGAAGAAGTCAAATGCAACAGAACACATGTTGTATTACATAAGCTATTTAAATGAATGTCCAGAAAAGGCAAATCTATGAAGACAGAAAGCAGATTGGTGGTTGCCGAGGGATGGGGTAGGAACAGTGAGTGACACTGCGAAGAGGGCATTGGATCAGGTAATGGTAATGGAAATATTCTAAATTTTGTTGGTGGTGACTGTTGGATAACTCTAAATGTTCTGCTTTTTAAAAAAAAAAAATGATGAGGATAGTGTGAATGGTAATATATTTGACTGGACTAATATGCAGTGGATAGCCTATTCACGCTGGGAAAATTATTTTGCATGTAAAGATGTACAATGATTAAATGCAAAAAAAAAAAAAAAAAAGAAAGAAAGAATTGAATAAAGTGTGTTAATTTGAAATTCTTGGGACCAGCAGATGATGTAGTAGTTAAGGATGCTGGACTCCCACATGGCCAACCACGGTTCAAGCCCCGGACTGGCAGCTTGCTTTCCCACTCTTTCTCTCTCTCACTCAATCCCTCTCTGGTCAAATTAAAATAAGTAATAAAGGTAAGTAAAATAATTCTTTAAAAAAAGAAATTATTTGTGTAAGTAAAACTTATTTCAAATAGATTAATAATAAAAGTGCAATGCAAAATTTTATTCTGCATATTAAAACAACTGTTATAAAATCATTTTAACTCTTTTAAACAAATTATTATTTTTGACATTCTGATGGAAAAGAATAGTTATTATATCTACTTAAAAACAATAAAGATATTGTAGTAAAATGACATTCAGTAACACAGTAGGAAAACTTTTAGGTTTATTTTTATTAGAATATATTTATACAATGTATAATTGTGAACAATGGATTTAAACAAAACACCAATCCACTAAAAAAAAAAAAAAAAAAAAAAAAAACAAAACAAAACATTAAATCTAGAGCCAGCAGGTGGTATAGTAGTTAAGATGCTGGACTTCCACACGGCCAATAGTGGTTCGAGTCCCTGGCCCAGTAGGTTGAAGCTCATGCTGGGTGCATATGTGTGCCCAAAATCCAGAGAGAAAAGTGGAAGAGAAAGGATTGTGGCATTGCTATCACCCTGGAGGGGGGGGGTGTATTTCTCACTTTCTCTCTTTGTTTCTCTGGCAAGCACACATGCCCTATAGCAAAAATGTCTCTTAAAAAATGAAAATTTATGGGACCATCTGTTGGCATAATGGCTATGTTGCTGGACTCCCACGTAGTCGACCATGGTTCGAGTCTGGACCCAGTGGCTTAAACTCACGCCGGGAGTGTGTGCGTGCATGCCCAAGATCCCAAGAGGAGAATGGAGGAGAAGGGATTGCAGCATGGCCATCCTCCCGGGGGATGATTTCTTGCTTTCTGTCTCTCTGTCTCTCTCTGTCTTTCTGGTGAGCTTACACACCCTATAACAAAAACCTCTAAAATAAATTAAAATTTAACCCACAGTATTGACTATAATATGGTTAGTATTACTATATTAGTAATACATGACATATTTTCTGTTATAGCAGCCATGACACACCAGCCTTTAAAATCTGCATGCCCAGGGACCAGATGGTGGCACGACAGTAACGCAATGCTCTGCTATGCTAGATCTGCATCAAGGGTCCCACGTTCACATCTAGGGTCTTCTATACCCACTGGGTATGTGTCCAGATGCCCATATGCCTGGTTGACTGAGGTGGGAGTGTATTGCTATGTGAAGACCCTGTTGGGGTGCCTGTTTCTTGCTCTCTCTCTCTTTCTCTTATAGAAAAAAGAAATAAACTTTAAAAGCAGCCCTGCAAAACCTTAATAATAAACCAGCTTACGGGAGAATAAACAACAATGCAATGAAAAAGCATTAGCATTAATATTATAATGATCATTATTTAAAAGTAAAAAGAAACTTAAATGCTAAAAAATATACAAGAAATAATTACACTTAAATAAATCATACGGGGACCAGCAGATAGAGTAATGGCTATGTCACTGGACTCCCATGTAGTTGACTGCAGTTCGAGTCCTGGACCCAGTGGCTTAAACTCATGTTGGGTGTGTGTGTATGCGTGCTCAAGATCCCAAGAGGAGAATGGAGGAGAAGGGATTGCAGCGTGGCCAACCCCCATGGGGGGTGATTTTTTTTTTTTTTTTGAGAGATTTTTGCTACAGGGCTTGTGCGCTCGCCAGACAGACAGAGAGACAGAGAGACAGAAAGCGAGAAATCACCCCCCAGGGGGGATGGCCACGTTGTAATCCCTTCTCCTCCATTATCCTCTCAGGATCTTGGGCACGCACGCACACGCGCCTGGTGTGAGTTTTAAGCCACCGGGTCCGGGACGCGAACCACGGTCAACTACATGGGAGTCCAGTGACATAGCCATTACGCTAACTGCTGGTCCCGGGGGTGATTTCTTGATTTCTGTCTCTCTGACTTTCTGGTGAGTGCACATGCCCTATGGCAAAAACTTCTCCAAAAAAAAAAATAAATAAATAAATAGATCATAGATTACTTAACTATTATGTTATTAAAATGATAATTGATTGCATGACTAACACTTAAAATATAATGAATCATGTACATTAACTCACATATCTAATGTAAGAATTAACTATGATAGGATGTTGTAGATTATTTTACAAATGACTGTAAGATAAATAAATAAATAAATAAATAAATAAATAAAGCATGCTTCTGTCTGGTTGAAAAAGTACTGCTTTAATATAAACAAATAACTACAACTTATTAGTATCTAGTTACTTAACAAAACTCCACCACAAAAAAATGAACTGCAGAAATTGTGAGAAAGTATTTTAAAATTCTTTATATGATACGTGAATATTAGTAGTTGAAAGACTGTGATGAATGTTAAAAAGCTTCTCTAGTTAAGGACCAGAATTTTAATATGGAAGTTCAGAGAAATTATAATTGAGCTATACAAGGGGACTTCAAAAAGTTCATGGAAAAACAGAATTTAAGTATAGGTTTGTTTTGGCACAAAATTTTTTGAAACACATGAATAGTTTTTGTTTTCTTTAAAAATTTGTATCTATTATTATTATTATTATTTTAAATTGCCATAGGGACTGTGTGTTCACCAGAGAGAGACCTGGGGTGGGAGTGGATGGGGGAAGAGTAAGAAAGCAAGCTGCCAGGCCGAGGACTTGATCCACAGTTGGCCATGGGGGAGCCTAGACCAGCCTCAGGATACCACCTGCGGGTCTCCCTTGCATAGTTTTTTGATATTGCATATCTTCCCTGAATTTTGAAGATTCCTCATGTCTTTTTAACCTTAATAACTATTTCTTCATTGATTTATCCTCCTACTTACTGAAAACCTACTACATGTCAATTAATTATTTAAAACCTTCCGAGTGTGAATGACATCAAAGCCATATTCTTCAAAGTTTGATTTCTTCTAATATACTGAAAGAATATGTGAAGGAGAAAGTTTATGACTCATGTGAGTTGTAAGGATCCCACAGAATATCTGTGCTTCTCTGCTTCTGTGTCCCATGGGAGCCATTGCTTCCTTGGTTGCCCTTCACAGTTGGAAACTCTTGGGCATGATCTCTTTGGCAGGAATTTGCTGTGTCTCCAAAAGCACCAGAGAACTTACAGTAGGAATATTTGTATGCTTCTGTTCCTTTCTCGTTTATAATACTACAACTGAGAATATCAGCATGAAACAGAGTCACAGTTTCTTCTCTTTGGCTTTTCAAATTTTTCCTATATAGTATTTCTCAGTTAATTTGATCCAAATCAATCTAATCAGCTCCAATGACATCAAAATTATCAGCATAAATGCCTTCTCATTATGAACAAATAAAATGCAAACTCAATCCTTTAACACTCATGATTATTTGCTCTCTCCTATCTTCCTAATTCTGTCTAACTCTTCCTTTGAATGCTCACTATAAGTAAATTAATTTATTCATCGGTTACAAACACAACCCACATTTTGCTAACTCTGTGTCTTTACTCATTTGGATTTATCTCTACTTAGAAGAAATATTAATATTTAACATGTTAATATCTTAAACAATTTCTTTACACTCAATTGTTCTCTTTCTTTAAAATAATGAAAATGATTCTCTTGTGAACTCTAACATCGATCATAATTTTGTTTTGGAATTTATTTCACTCTCTGTTAGGTTTAAGTTTTATGCTGCATGCTCTTTCTACTTAGTAGAATGTAAACACCATAGAAACAGGCTTTGTGTCTTATTCAATTAATTTCATTAGTATTAATCGAGGTCTTATTATTAAACGGTAAAAAATTTATCACAATATTAGTATTTTTATTGAATAAAAATCTAAAATTCTGTGAAATGTGTATTGCATCTAAATGCTGTCTCAGCTACCATTTCATTGGGCATTTTTGGGCATGTGAAAATCCAGTTATTGGGACCAGCAGTTAGCGTAATGGCTATGTTGCTGGACTCCCATGTGGTCGACCGTGGTTCGAGTCCCAGACCCAGTGGCTTAAACTCACTCCGGGCACGTGTGCGTGCGTGCCCAAGATCCTGAAAGGAGAATGGAGGAGAAGGGATTGTGGTGTGGCAATCCCCCCCCCCCCCCCGGGGAGTGATTTCTCGCTTTCTGTCTCTTGTCTTTCTGGCTAGTGCACACATCCTGTAACAAAAACCTCTCCCCCGCCAAAAAAAAAAAAAAAAAAAAAATCCAGTTATTTCAGCACCATTTTGGAAGAGACTAGCTCATAGACATACAGACTTATTTCTGCACTTCAATGTCTACATAATGTTAATGAAAATAATTTAAATTGAAAAGAAACTAATTTGAGAATCCTGAAAAATTAACATCAGAGCTAATAGCCTTTATTCTAGGAAATACTCTTTCATATTTATTTCTATTTCTATTACTGTATGAAGTTTTAAAACAGCACTATTTGATAAAACTTTCTAAGGTGATGGAAATAGTTTATTTCTTTACTATCTAGTATCGTATCCATAAGTCACATGCAGCTATTGGGAAACTAAATGCAGTTATGCAATAGAAACAATGAATTTTAAATTTTACTTAATTTAAATTAAATGTAAATTTAAATAGTCACATGTAGCTAATGGCTAACAAATCAGACAGTATAGCTTTAAAAATTAACAATTTTTTTCATTGGACTCCTATTATAGTTCATCTTGTGAAACTTGATTTTCATTTAATCTTACTACTAGTTTAGGAATAAGAAAGAAGAGGCATATAGACGCTAAGTAACTTGTCCTCCATGATGCACCATTAATGAGTAGATTCTAAAATAAAATTCAGATCTATCTATCCACACTCTCTCTCCTCCATTTGTAATTCTTATCTTAATAAATACCATCCCTGCAATTTCTCGTATTAGAAACCTTATAAACTCGCCTCACTCATTTTCTAATCCATCTATTTTCAAGATAACTCTTGCATCTTTCTCACTCTTTTCAACCTTAGTGGTTGGGGGTTAATACAGGATTCTTCTAATATGTCTATGTTAGTTTCAAATTACTCCAATCTATTCATTACCATACTCTAGGCTAGCATTCTGATATTCAAATAATGACATGCATTCAACAAAATGTTTCCAAACAACATATTGGATGTTTGCTGTGTTACAGGTGCCATGCTAGGTATAGAAAACACAGCTAGATCAGCAGGTGGCATGGAGGTTAAGGCAGCTGGATCCTACATGATCGACTATGCAGTTTGAGTCCCAGACCAGTGACTTGAAATATGCCAGACACGTGTACATGCATGCCAAAATCCAGAGAGGAGAACATGGGAGATGGGATTATGTGTAGTCATTTCCGTTGAGGGGATATTTCTCTCTCTCTCTCTCTCTCTCTCTCTCTTTCTTCTCTCTCTCTCTCTTCTTTTTTGTTTCTAGTGTGTGCAAGTATCTTAGAGCAAATTTTAAAAGATAAATAAATAGAACACAGGCACAAGCATGAAAGTTAACTCCCACTCAGCCATTAGTCAAAGTCTAAACTTACAACTACCCTTTATGATCTGCCCAATTCTCCTCTAAAACAGCCAACTCCTATTCCTTTTTCAAAAGAACACTGCTTCCCATATATTCTATATTTCTACCAGAAGTTTATTTCACTCCTGAGTTTCTGAGTCTGTGAATTTGATGTAAATTTTACAATTCTGAGAATGCCTTTATTTACCCATTTCCCCCGCTACATTCAACTGTATAACAACCAATCATACTTCAAAATTTTGAACCTAAATGTCAATTCTTTTAAAAGGGCAGAATAGATAAAACTCTTTCAGCAGGGTGGCGTGGTGGTTAAGGAGCTGGACTCCAACATGGCCGACGGCAGGTCAAGTCCTGGACGTACTCACTTGCTTTCTCATTTCTTGATTTCTCACTGCTCTCTCTCTAACTCTCTCTCCCTCTCTCTCTGGTGAGCGCACATGTCCTGTAGTACATTTAAAAAGAATAATAATAATGATAAATAAAATTGAATAAATAATTATTTAAAAAAAAACAAAAAATATTTCACATGGTAACAATATTAATGTCAGAATTTAATATCTTCAAATTAGGGAAGTTTAATAGATTAAAATGTTACTTCTTTTCCTTATTAAATAATAATAAATCATTAATATCCTGTAGCATGGTTTTTCAATAATTATGTAGACAACTACAGTTTTTACATTATGTGGCTGCTCTTCTAAATTGGATTTTTATGGGGAATTTCTATCTCCACATGGAATTGTATAATACATGTTTTCATATTCTAACTTCAAAATATCAAAATGGCACAAAATAGACTTGTGTTCTTGATATATTTGGGATTTTAATCTTAAGGGTGATTTTCTTTCACTTTCAGGTGTCAAATTTTAAGAAACTGTAATAATGAAACCCTAAATGTTTCTTTTAAAAGAGTAACTTTAAAATGAGAATAATTATCATGTAAACAGCAGGAACATGCAGAAAGGAAAATTAGCATAAATGCAATGTTCCACTTCCTTTAAGAGCTTTTTATTGATTGAACGAAAATAAAAAGAGGGAAATGAATAGAAATGACACAGTTGCCTTAGTTACGACTATCATCTTACGTGATTACCTGTCTCTTCTACTGCTATGTTTAATAACTTGAAGGCAATAAGGGGAAAAAAAAAGCAAGAAAGAATTGTAATATTATGTTCAAAGCAAATGACCTTTTTTACTATTATTGTGCATAATTGAGTACTTCCATTTAATATACTAATTCACATACTTATAAATTAATGGTATATTACCCCTAACATATTTTTTGTTGTTGTTTATTTATTTTCTTCATGAAATAAGGAAATAGTTACCTTCAACAGGGTCTTTATACTGTGATCCTCCTCCAAGGCGTGTAGCAAGCCAAGATCACGAATGTGAAGATCCTTAAAATCCTAAGAATCAGGGCCTTCCCATGTGGCTCCATCTTTTTTTTTTTTTTTTTTTTTTTGGAGAGGTTTTTGCCGTAGGACGCGTGAGCTCACCAGACAGACAGAGAGAGACAGAGAGACAGAAAGCGAGAAATCACCCCCCAGGGGGAATGGCCACGCCGCAATCCTTTCTCCTCCATTCTCCTCTTGGGATCTTGGGCATGCACGCACACGCACCTGGCGTGAGTTTTAAGCCACCGGGTCCGGGACGCGAACCGCAGTAGACTACGTGGGAGTCCAGAGACATAGCCATTACACTAACTGCTGGTCCCCCATGTGGCTCCATCTTCTGAACCACCAAGGCTGCGCCTACTCTCCAGCATATTAATGCTTTAAAATTAATTTTCCATGGTCAGCCCAATGACCCAGTGGTGAAGGGAGCTAGATTTCACATGGCTGACTGTGGTTTGAATTCTGGCCCCAGCAGCTTGAACACATGTACCAGGTGTGTGCTCAAGTACCCCAAATCCTAACAAGGTATAGAAATGAAGGAGAAAGGATTGAGACAATACCGTGCCTTATAAGAGGATGCTTTCTCCCTTTGTCTCTTTTCCTTTTTTTTTCTGTTTCTCTGTCTCAGGCAAACACACATGCCCTCTGGCAATTAAACAATTAAACTGAACTCATTTTTCAATTTTAAGTATGTACTTGTACTATCATTAATCTTCCTGCATTCATTGTCCACAATGTTTATTACTTACTTACGTTATATCATGTATTTAGCTGGGTTCTAAAAATAACATAGAAAACATAATGTTCATTACTCTCAAAGAAATTAAAGTCTAATTGTGATATTTCTGAATGATATTGATGATAGAATATTAATAACTACAACACAGAGACTATTTTTATATGTCCCAAATTGTACTACATATTTTATATGTATTATTTCTTTTGTTATTATTGAGAATCCTATGTATTACCAGTTATTTGTTTTTCTAGAGAAAATGTTGAGAATGAGAAAGATCTGTAGGATCCTAAACATTGGAAATATTTTCCCTAAAAAAAACACAAGAATGAAGTAGTAGAGCCGGAATAAAACATTCCTAGTTAACTTTAGAGCCTGTGTTTTAAGTGTACAGAGAGGCATTTCACTTAATCAAGAAGGTCCTGTAGCTATGGTTAAAAACAGTCAAATAGTCATTCAGGAGTATCAGGAGTAGGTTATTTAGTTTCCATGTATTTGTGTATTTTTGAGGATTTTTCCTGAAATGCATATAAAGTTTAATACCATCATGGTTGGAAAAGGTGCTGGAAGGAGATTATATGCCTTTGAATCTGTAAAGTCTTGCTTTGTGCACTATCATATGGTCAATCCTTGAAAAGGTTCCATGTAGGGGTGAGAAAAAAGTATATCTTGTGGTTTTTGTGTGGAATGTTCTATAGATGCCTTTTAAGTTCATTTGATTTATAGTATCATTTAGATCCTTTATCTTTTAGCTTATTTTTGTTTAGATAATCTATCCAAAGGAGATAGACACCCACACATATACTATAAAGCTGTGATAATCAAAACAGCATGATACTGGCACAAAAACAGACGTGTGGACCAATGGAAAAGGAGACCCCAGAAATAAACTCCCCAACACACACGCAACTGATTTTTGACAAAGGGTACCAGTCAATCCAGTGGGAAAAGGAAAAACTCTTTAGCAAATGGTTCTGGAAAAACTGGATATTCATCTGCAGAAAGATGAATCTAAACCCCTATCTCTCACCATTGACAAAAACCAACTCAAAGTGGATCAAAGATCTAAACCCAAGACCTTAAACTATAAAACTACTGCTAGAAAATGCTGAGGAAACTCTGGGAGACATTGGGGTAGGCAAAGACTTCTTAAATAAGATTCCAAAGCACAGTTAATAATATCAAAAATAGACAAATGAGATTGCATTACATTAAGAAGTTTCAGCATGGTAAAAGACACAGTAATTGGTGGGAATCAAAAGTCCTTGAAATGGGGAACCAGCAGTTAGCGTAATGGATATGTCGCTGGACTCCCACGTAGTCGACCGCGGTTCGCATCCCGGACCCGGTGGCTTAAAACTCACGCCGGGCGCGTGTGCGTGCGTGTCCAAGATCCAGAGAGGAGAATGGAGGAGAAGGGATTGCGGCGTGACCATCCCCCCTGAGGGATGATTTCTCGCTTTCTGTCACTATGTCTCTCTCTCTGTCTGTCTGGCGAGCGCACGCGCCCTATAGCAAAAACCTCTCAAAAAAAAAAAAAAAAAAGTCCTTGAGATGGGAAAATATTTTTGTAAACTATGCTTCAGATAAGAGACTCACAACCAGAATATACAAAGAACTCAAGCAGCTTACCAGAAAAAAAGATGATCGACCCAATTAAAAGATGAGAGAATTAGTTGGAAAAACAACTCTGTAAGGACAGCCAAAAGATATATGAAAAAATGTTCAACATCCCTCATCATAAGGGAGATGCAGATCAAAACCACAAGATACCACTTAACCCCAGTCAGAATGACTAAGATTAAAAATAAATAAATAAGTGCTAGCGGCAGTGTAATGAAAGGGGAGCTCTCCTACACGGCTGGTGGGATTGTAAATTGGTCCAGCCACTGTGGAGAACAGTGTAGAGATTCCTCAAAGATCTACAAGTAGAACTACCATATGATCCAGCAATCCCATTCTTTGGCATCTACCCAAAGGACAGACAAATGCTTAGTCAGAAAAGTGCTTGCACATCGATGTTTATTGCGGCATTATTCACAAATGCTAAGACATGGAACCAACCCAAATGTCCACAAAGGAATGGATTGAAACAATATGGCACGTATACTCTATGGAATACTACTCAGCCATAAAAACAACACCCTGGCTTTTGACAGAAAGTGGATGAATACAGAGGATTTACTGCTGAGTTAAGCAAGCCAGGCTATGAAAAAGAGACATTGTATGTCTCCACTTAATATATACCAAGTTTTCACACTCTATGACTGAAACTGGATAACTAGATGACATAGAAACATTAAAAAAATGGTTATAGCTACCAGATACAGTGTGGGCAGCAGGTGGGAGAAGGAGAGTGTGATGAAAGATATTAAGGATAAAAATAGAGAGGCAATGGGAACTTGGTGTAATGGCTATGTCGCTGGACTCCCACGTAGTCGACTGCGGTTCGCATCCCAGACCCGGTGGGTTAAAACTCACGCCGGGCGCGTGTGCGTGCGTGCCCAAGATCCCGAGAGGAGAATGGAGGAGAAGGGATTGCGGCGTGACCATCCCCCTTGGGGGGTGATTTCTCGCTTTCTATCTCTCTGTCTCTCTCTGTCTGTCTGGCGAGCACACGCGCCCTATAGTGAAAAATCTCTCCAGAGAGGCAAGACAAAAAAATAGGCTATTATCTGTTAATGATAACCTTTATAGTACCTCTAACTGGACTGGTAGAAATGTATTCATGTTGGAACATTCACTTTACCAGCTAAGTGACATATGTGATTGAATGTATAAAAGAAATTTAAATAAATAAATAAATAAAAGCAGGCAAATAAATCCTACTGTTGCACTCAGATAACTATTACTATTTTATCAAGGCTCTAATGTGGGAAATGTCAGAAAATGAAATGTAGAGAAAGGAGTGGAACCATAAGTGGTCTTATATGTCATCATTCACTATTGCAATGTCTCTTCATAATATTTTTCATGTTTGAATCATGTATATCTCACTCTTTCAACTGTAACTTCTGTGCTTCACTGTATTTATATATGATAATAAACTTTCTCTAAACTACCATATGCCTTGCTACCTGCGTAGGAAATCATTAATACATATGTTTCTTGGTGACTGTAACTAAGACAAAGTCCATGGTCACTTTGCCCACCGGCAGCTACTGACTAGCCAGTTTACATTTTGCTTGCTGAATAAAAAACTGTTAAGTTTAAAACATAAAGTATTTAATCTACTGTTGAAAAGTCAATGTGTTCACAATTCTTCTTAAGGAAAGTAGAGGCATTCTCTTTTGATGTAAGTAGCTTTTTAAATATGATTTTAGTTGGTTAACATGTAACTGGTTTTATTACTTAAGCACAAACTATGTAGTTGTTTCTAGATTTAAAAAGAAGAGATAAGGTGCTAGCAGGTTGCATGAAAATTAAGGCATTGGATCCCACATGACCAATAGTGTGGTAGAAGTCCTGAACCTGGCAGTTTGAAAATCAAGCCAAGTGCTTGTGGATGCCCAAAATCCTGAGAGGAGGATGGAAGAGAAGGGATCCTGGTGTGACCAACACCCCCTGGGGAGAGGGGACTTTCTCACTTTCCCTCTCTCTCTTTCTGGCCAGCACACATGCCTTACAGCACTATTTAAAATATATATATATATATATATATATATATATATATATATATATGTATATTTCAACCTAATACTTTGCTAACCTTCTTAAAATGTTATCAACTTTAAAGAGAAAAGTTTGTTAAGCTATGTAATAGTGTTTAAAACTCCAAATTTATATTCTAAATATCCTAATTTATTTTCAACTATCCGGTAGTTTAGTTTAGGTCTCATGACTATTTACCAGTTTTCAAAGGAAATGAGTCTCCAGGAACAGCAGAGGGAGCTCACAGTGTATACTTCGGCTTATTACTAGGTTACGTATTTTTATTTCTCTTGCTCAGTGGCAGGGTTATAAAAAAAGGTTTATTTTCTCAAAAAAATTTGCATAAAATGTAATGGCAGATATAATTTATAGACTATGTTTTGTAGCAATAAAATATAATCTGAAATAAATTTGATAAATTTATTGTGTATGCGTTCATTAAATTTCAGTTTCATATATTAAAGTTGAACTTCTTCCAGGTGATATCATCATCCTAGAATTCTGTGTTTTGCTCAAATCTATTTCCTAAACTCCAGGCTTAGGTATTGACTAAGTGTCTTCCTCTGGTGCCTAACAGAACTTTCTCACAGTCTGAAGCATTAGTTTCTCTCTGTATACCCGGCTCCTCACAGTCTTCCCCTCTCTGCTGAGCACAACAGAGATGCAGAAGCCAGAGGTCTTGGACCTTTCTATAATTTCATTAAAAAAAAAAAAAAAAAAAAAAAAAAAAAAAAAAAAAAAAAAAAAAAACCTTAGGTCTAACCCACCATATAATTCTGTTGGCTATTCTTTCAAGGTATTCCAGAAACCAACTAAATCTCAACACTCCAATGTGACCATCACCACTGTCAATTTGGATTACTATAACAGACTCCTGAAGAATATCAGGGCCAGCCTGAGGTTCAGTGGTTAGGCACCAGGCAGAGGAAGTCAAGTAGCACATGGGCAAACAGAGGAAGCCGGATCCCAAATGGTCAAGGGAAGTTCTAATCCTCACCCCATCAGCAACATACCAGGCACCTGCCCATTTTATCAGGATCCCAGTGGCTTGGAAGATTGTAAGAAAAAGAATTATGGCATGAGAATGCCTTGCTCAGGGGTACTTCCCTGACCCCTCTTACAGGTATGTGTACACTTTGGCTTAACAACAAAAAAGAATATCTTAGGGTTTCTTTCATACCTTCTACCCTCAGTTTTGTCTCAACATAATAGCAAGAAGAAATTTTAAAAGCCAAAGATATAATGGGTTACTCCTTTCTTCAAAACCTTCCAACAGTTCCCATTGTACTGAAAATCAAAGCCAATCTCTTTCCAATAGCTAATTGGGCCTTGTACGATCCGTTTTCCTCCCAGTTACCTTTCTGATCACATAACGTGCTACTCTCCCTGGACAATTACAAAGCAATTACTCCCATCTTTTCACTCCTCACTAGGGGCACTCCATATGTAGGGTCTTTGTACTGATACTTCCTATGTCTGAAAAGTCTTTCTTATACATATCAATAGCAAGAGCAAAAGAACGAAAAGTTATTTTGTTTTACTACTTTTACACAGTAATTTTAAATATTCTATGCAGTGTACTTACCCACTATATTTACATTCTACAAAGTAAGTGCCAAAAGATCAAAGCATTTTTTAACTCCCTGATATAGCCCCATTGTGTAAAACAATTCCACTCATGTAGTAGGGGCTAAGAATGGTTGAATAAATGTACATGTTAGATGTAAATTATGATTGTTTTTATGTGTGCTGCTATCTATTCTTTGTACTGTATTATAATAGTCATTATTTTTATCTAGTACCCCAAGGTGTTTTTTGTTTGTTTTAGTTATTTTGTTTTTGCTGTAGGACCATGCATCCTTGCAGGCGAGAGACAGAGTTAGAGAGAGAAAGTGAGAAATCACTGCACAGAAAGGGTGGCTATGCCACAATCCCTTTTCCTTTATTTTCCTTTTGTGATTTTGGGCTCACACACATACACACACCTGGTGTGTTTTTCAAGATGCTAGATCAGGGCTCAAATTGTGAAGTAGGTCACGTGAGATCCAATGTCTTAAACTTCACACAACCTGCAGGCCCATACCTTATGGCTTCAACTTCGAAACTAATCTAGGTGGGGAACCAGCAGTTAGCGTAATGGCTATGTCGCTGGACTCCCACGTAGTCGACCACGGTTCGTGTCTCGGACCCGGTGGCTTAAAACTCACGCCAGGCGCGTGTGGGTGCGTGCCCAAGATCCCAAGAGGAGAATGGAGGAGAAGGGATTGCGGCGTGGTCATCCCCTCTGGGGGGTGATTTCTCGCTCTCTGTCTCTCTGTTTCTCTCTGTCTGTCTGGCGAGCGCACGCGCCCTATAGTGAAAAACCTCTCAAAAAAAAAAAAAAAAAAAAAAAAAAAAACTAATCTAGGTGGTGGGACCAGCAGTTGGTACAGGGGTTAAGGCTCTGGACTCCCGCATGGTTAACCATGGTTTTGAGTCCCAAACGTGGCAACTTGAAACTCAAGCTGGGCGTGTATATGTGTGCCCAAAATTCCAAGAGAATAGGGGACAAAGGATTGCAGTAAGCCATCCCCTCTGGGGGAACGGAGGGGTGATTTCTCGCTTTCTGTCTCTTTGTCTTTCTCTCTCTCTCTAGCAAGCACACATGTCCTGTAGCAAAAATCTCTCTCTAAAAGAGAAAAAAATCTTCATGAAAATGCCTTCCTACCTTGCTCTAGTCATATATCACTACCACCAACAAAACAAAACCCCTACACTGACATGTATGGATAAAAACATCTTTTTAGAATTCGCATGATCATGTTACAGATTATGAGGGATTTTTGGAAGCTCTTCTTATCAAATACGGTCTATCTTTTTAAAAATTAATTATTTAATATTGAACATAAAAGAATATAGATAGAAGAATATAAACTCTAGTAAAAATTGTTTTTATTTAAATTCCAAGTTTTCTCCTGTAGTTATACATAAGGGATGATTTAAATTTATTTCAAAGGTACAGATGAGTTAGTATGGTAAGGATATGACCTTCAAAAGGTCAATTGTTACTGTGTACAAGGAAAGCTTAATAAAATTGCATTGTTCATTCATTGGTACAGGTTAATTAGTTAAATCTGCAATGCTACATAGCAATTTTCACACACGTCTCACAGTTCAAGTGCACACGATATAAAGCAATTACACAGCAGTGGAAATTTGACAAAGAAGTAAAGCAAGATCTAATTCAGTAATGCTTACCTCTTTCCTTTAAAAGTAATGTATCTTTGGCTCAAAATATAGTTCATTGCCTATTCAATTACTTTACATCGGAAAACAAAGTATCTGAAGAACTAATGAAAACAACAATAGATCAAGAAGTAGAACTAGCAATTAAACACATTGCACAACCACCACTTTTTAATGAGATTACTCCAAAATAATTAAATTACAGAAAAAAATGTATCAAAATAGTAGAATTATAGGTAATAGAAATATGGAGAAAGAAAGAAAGTGGACAATTTGATTGTTTTTTCAGACCTAGGCTTTGAAAAATAAAAGCTAAAAGAAAGCTTCAATCATGGTTCTATTCCAAATAGAATAATTGTGCAATATTTTTCCATTATTTGTTTTCAAATATCAACTCTGATATTTAGAGTTTCAACAATCTAGGCCGTCTCATATTAAGCATAATACAATTCAACAATCATACATCTATTTATTACCACTCTTTATTTTCCCCTTTTCAAATGTCTACTTTTCCTGGCAGCTTGCCTACATTCCATTAGAATGCATAATTTCAACAACAAATATATGTACTCTTTCGATTTGCTTATAGTAAAAGGAAATATTTATAGGTGTAATTTTCTTAGATGGCATATTTTCTATGAAATTTACATCTGAAGAATTGTTTTATAAGTTTGCATAGCTATTGTAGATATATATACTTTTCAATTTGCATAAAAACAATAGATTTAAGCAATAAGAGAATAAACCTTGACTTTATCTATATTATGCAGTAAATTCTTGAGTTTTTATTGTATTGGGACAGGGCCAGGGTGTGGCTGATCCAAAACCATTTCTACATATTATTGAACTAGATTGTGTATTTTAATTCCTCAATTCACATAACTTCTATTTAGTAGAATCAAGTAAACACCTCTATGACCTCATACTGTTGGTATGCTCATGAATATTTAATGTTGCCACTTAGAATTTTTATTTGGCTTACATATACATTCATTAATAGTCAGGGTTCATTTATTTTTTATTTTTCCTTATTCTTTTTTTTTTTTTTTTTTTTTTTTTTTTTTTTTTTTTTTTTTTTTTTTTGCCAGAGCATGCGTGTACTCACCAGAGAGAGAGAGAGAGAGAGAGAGAGAGAAAGCATTCTTCAAAGGAGCATTTTTATCCCACAATTCCTTCTCTTCTATTTCTCCTTCCTGTTGGAATTTGGGCACGTACACACACACACACACACACAGCACCTATGCTTTTCAAGCCACTGGGTTCAGAATTTGAACTGTTGTCAGACAGGAAGGATCTGTTTCCCTTAACCGATAGACTGTGGGACTGATCCAAAATGATTCTTTTTAAAAAGTTATTTCAGGGACCAGCAATTAGCGTGATGGCTATGTCGCTGGACTCCCATGTGGTTGGAGTCCCGGACCTGGTGGCTTAAAATCACGCTGGGCACGTGTACATGCGTGTCCAAGATCCCGAAAGGAGAATGGAGGAGAAGGGATTGGGGCGTGGCCATCCCCCCTGGAGGGTGATTTCTCGCTTTCTGTCTGTCTCTTCCTTTCTGGCGAGCGCATAGGCCCTATAGCACAAACCTCTCCAAAAAAAAAAAAAAAAAAAAAAAAAAAAAAAAAAAAAAAATTTCAAATTCTTTGTAGCATAATGAATAAAGAAAATGTTTATTTTAACTGGAAGTACATTTAAAATGGTAATATTGGATTGTCTGACCCATAATTCCACTATAGTGTCTCTACAGTTTTCCCCAAATTTATCAGTTATTTCATAGCTATTTATAATTTTCTTTAGCTAACATTTCACTAACTTTTTCTTAAGTGTATACCTTTTGATATGGGAGCAATTCTAATAGCATACATAACAAGAGTGAGAAGCTTGTCTAAGGTCAGAACTTTGTTTCAGTTTACATATATCCAGCCAGTAGAGATACACATATAACAAATAAATCGAAAACATCTCTGGATCTATTACAAATTTAGGAATGTAGTTAAATAATACTATGATATCTAAGGCTGTAAACAGAACATTTCATGAAGAATGTGTTCCAGAAAAAGGCATATGATAGAGAAATTTCAAAGTTGAAACAGAATGATAGACTATTAGATTAAGTTGTGAAATTTGATTAGCTACTTAGTAAAGAAATAGGAAGGTATATACACTCACACATAGAGAGACAGAGATAGACAGGTAGGGACATAAATATGGATGAAAAGATCTAGAAATAGATTTTTAAAATATATAGCAGGACCAGAAGATGTCATAATGGTTATGTTGCTGGACTCCCACATAGTTGACCATAGTTCAAGTCCTAGATCTTAAAGCATTAATGGGACAAAGAAATGTGGTATTATCTGTTGAAGATAATTTCATAGTATTATAAACTGGACTATGGAGAAATGTACACATGTTGGAATATTCACTTTGTAAGCTAAATAACGTGATTGAATGTATAAAAGAAAAAGAAATTAAAAAAAATAAATAAACTCGTGCCAGGTAAGTGTGTGTATGTGCCCCAAATCCTAAGAGAATGGAGAAGGGATTGTGGCATAGCCATGCCATCCTGGGTAGGTGATTTCTCGCTTTCTGTCTCTTATGTCTTTCTCTGTCTCTTCAGCAAGGACACACCCTATAGCAAAAATCTCTCTCTAAAAGACAAAAAGAAAGAAACATAGCTATAGACAAAGGTGTAGATAACAATAACGAGTTTTTTACCATATTTTTGGTATCCATGGAGAAAAGTGTCTTTGAGTCTTGGCAGACTGGGGATGAGAATCTGAGCATGCTCATTTGAGCCTCTTTTTCTATTGCTGTCTTTCCCAGTGCTCACTTATACAATACAGTCTTTCACTAACCATCTTTCTTTTCACTTGTGAGTGATAGAAATGAAATATGTCTTGGCTAGGAAACTGAGGCTTACCTGATTTCTGTACCAGGTAATACAGAGCTACTGCATGTGTGTGTGTGTGTGTGTGTGTGTGTGTGCGCACGCACATGCGTGTGTGTGTTTGTGTATAGAGAGCAAGAGAGTATTCTCCATACAGATTGACACACATTTATTCATTTTATGTTGAGCAAATACAAAGCAAAATAAGGCTCTGAGATCTGTAATGCCTATTTCACTTTCTTTACCCCTAAATGCATGACATAAAATTTAAGATCTTTTTAGAATTTGGGGGAATATAATGTTTTAACAAACGTACCTATCGTAATCAAAAAAGAATGCAGTTTTTTGTTGTTCCTTTCTTTTTTTAAATTTCTGTTTATTTAAATTTATTTTATACATTCAATCTCATGTTACTTAGGTTACAAAGTGAATATTCCAACATGTGCATATTTCTCACCAGCCCTTTCAAACAGAGAGCAGAGCCAGCCCACTGAAGGGGAGCAGGGATATGGAAGAATAGAATGAGGAACAGAGGAGAAGATAGCCAGGCCTCACCCTGTCAAGAGCTTTCTTTTTCTATTACTAGCCTGAAGACCATAACAGAAACCTGCTGTGACTCTCCACTAGAAAAAGGGTCCCCTTAGTGTTCTCAATTTTGTCATACCAGTTCCTTTTTTATCATAGAGAATGACAAGGAAGACTGGGAGCAAAATAAAAATAATAATAATAATAATAAAAAATAGAGGCCTTAGATTCCAATGCAGAGTTAATACACTGGTTCTAATATATTGTTTTAGCCCAGTCTTAATTATAATAGGCTGTCTTCTCTCATTTACTTCTTATATTTTGAATTCTCACCAGGAACCTTTCATCTAAATTTGATTTCTTATCATGCCCCCTTTCTTGTCATTTTATGGAACCCACATTTTATTACATTTTTATTTCAATAATCTTTCAAAAATATTCTCTTTTCTCCTAGGAAAAATTGAAAAATACTTTTGGCAATGTCATCTTCTTGTTTCTTTGGGTCATCTCTTTTTTTATTTGTTGTATATAAATATATGTATGTGGGTTTTTGCTAACTTTTGCATTTTAAACTTATACAAGTTATAGTACAAGATTCTCAGAGTATAAATGTGTTTCCTTGGATATTCCTTGTCTTATGTTGTTTAATCTAATAAATATTCATCAAAAGGCCATATTCACATTAGGAGGAGGTATTCTATTTGGTTGGCAGTATAAGTCTCCTCCCAGATATCGAACATAATGCTCCAAATATGGCTCTTGATTTTGGGTAGTAACAAGTAAAATTTGCAGAACCTCTTTATCCTTTTGTCATTTTTTTTCATTCATTCATTTATTTTTTTCTATTTGGGGCACAGACTACCTTGGAGCATATCCCTTGTGATCATTTATTTTTTTTGTTTAATTTTTTTCATTTCAATTTTGTTTAAACATTCAATCACATGTTACTTAGCTTGCAAAGTGACTATTCCAACATGTGTACATTTCTTATCAGTCCGGTTGACAATACTGTAAAGTTATCTTCAATAGATAATAACCCTTTTCTTTGTCCCATAAATTCCTTGCCTCTCTATCTTTCTCCTTGTGATCATTTCTTAATCTGATTACTTATTATAACAGAGAAAGTATCGCTGAAGTTGCATACAGGTACATTATGGCCTTCCCTAATGGTAACAGTAAAAAATATTTTACTGTTTTTAAAATAATCCTTTCAGATAGAAAATATATAAAACATGCAGATATATCTTATCTATATTTCAGATTTATTTATTGAGTTACCTCTGTTATTTATATTGCCAATTCAACTTCTGCTGGCTTCATATAGAGTCTTGTTTTACTGTGAAGCCTATTTTTAATGTCAGTGCTCCACAAGACCAAAGGATTTTTACTTATTTACTTATTTTTAATTTATCTTATACATTCAGCCACTGTAGAACACCACAGCTTATAAAATGCATTTTCCCAGCATGAATGCACTACATATCAGAGTCTAATTAAAGATATTATTATACATGTTATCATCAACAGACAATCTTCCATTTCTAGATCCCTTAAATGTTTTACCTCTCTATTTTTCTCCTTGATTTCCTTCCTCTGACCTTTCCCCACCTCCCACCCTCCTCACACACTGTCTCCAGTATCCACAACCATTCTCCATGTTTCTACATCCTCTAGTCTTTCAGCTTATGCCAGAGTACAGACATTATATATTAGTCACTGCATAATAAGTGGGGTCATACAATGCCTCTCTTTCACAGCCTGACTTGCTTCGCTCAGCAGTAAATCTTCCATATTTATCCACTTTCTCTCAAATGCCAGGGTCTTGTTGCACATTCATGTTTATCGCAGCATTATTCACATTATAGACATAGAACCACCCCAAATGTCCATGAACACATGAATGGATTGAAAAAGTGTGGCACATATATGCTATAGAGTATTACCAATCAAAGAATTTCTAAGGAACTCCCCTATTCAAGGCTGCCCGAACATTTCCTCTTGCCTATAGCCTAACTCATTCTTTGTTAGATTTACTCAGTTTGATATCATTCCAGTTCTTTGGATACACACACTTTATAATGCTGCCCCATGAATCAAAGTATACTTTAATTTTGTTGAAAATTAAAGAGTTTTTAAAGCATAATGTAAATTTGTAATTAGTCCTTAGTATTTCTCACTGGTCTTTGTGTGTGAGTATAGTGGAAATGGATCAGAAAATTTGAAGGATTCAATTTGGCATTTATCATTAGAATTGTCTCTAAAAGAAAGAAAAGAGTAATATACTTTATTTGTCTAATATGACAATATTATGACATACCTCTAAGTGTTATGTAGATTTTTTCCTAGTACATTCATTTAATCACTCATTAAGACTTTTAAGGGGTTTAGGAAGGTACCTAATCACTTACCTGTCTTCCTTTCCAGATTCTGAACCAATTGAGACTGGACAGAGGGTATTGGATAGAATTTTTGCACAGTATCTGATTTATTATTGGTAAAGGTCAAGCCAATATGGCATTGACCCAAGGTCAAAAAGCATTTTTCTAATGTTATCTTCTCACTGAATAAAGAAGCTCTATGCATGTAACATGAAAGTATCACTGGGGAGAATGTACAACACTTGTCAGGAAACAGAAGGTAGCTCCCAGGATAAGCAAAAATGGCATACTCTATTAACATCTGATCAATAACTGTCAAGCTCTCAGCAGCACTGATCACTCCTCATGCAGGAAAATTAGAAGTATTCTTCTGAGGACAGAAACATGAGTAGAAGGATCATATATATTTCCCCTAACATGCAGTTTCCAAATCACCCTTAGCTTTACTTAGGATTATGGCTTCACTTTAAGGGAGCTTCCCAGAGACCATGAAGCTCTTACAGCAGATCATTCCGTCAATGGAAAAGAAGTAATAATGAGATCCTAACTATAGGTTTATGGGATGGTACCTTGTGACACCCTCCACTTTTTCTCAGCCATCTCTGGTTTTTATTGTATTGTCTCTATCTCAAAGATGGTCTCTTTCAGAGACCAGTGCAACCTTCATATATATATATATATATATATATATATATATATATACACACACACACATATATATACACACACTATGGTGTGCCTCATAGTACATATTTGTATTATTTGGGAAGAGGAGATCTTTTTGCTATGATTTAGTATACTTCAAAATAGATTTATTTGAAAATTGGTTTGCTTTTCATTTTGGGGGAGGGCCCTATTTTCAAAGGACTGGAAGTAGTGCTTCAGTTTATTGGCAAGAAATTTTATTTATAATATCATTATGTAAGCATTAAATCATTGACAAGTAAACTGGGTGGAGCTGATTTGATTTTAGAGTAACAAACAATATTTAAATTTAGAGGCTATAATAATGCATGCCAGTATCTTAATACATGCAATTTAGTTTCATCAGCTGTTGTTAAAATGTAAAAAAAAAGTGCTTCAAATGCAAAATATTTTCCCCCGTGTGTTTATTTTTTCATCTCAAGTGGCAGAGTCTACTTCATTTTAAACAAGCAAAAGTTTGTTCCTTTCCAAGTGATAACCTCAAGAGTACTAGAATTAGAGTACCAAATACATAATGGGATATAAAGTTGAGAGAAAAAAATCCACACTTGTTAATACACCCTTCTTTCTCGAGGAAAAATCGTGCTTCTGGAATTAATAAATTCTAAAAAAAGCAGTAATTTTTTCCACGTTTTTGTGATTATACAATGTCAATAGATGCATGTACTTCTCAAAAACAAACTAATGGAAAAACCACACTGTCATTAAATTGTTCCATGTAAAGAAATGCTGTTTATTCATTGTCATAATTAACAAACATTTGCTATAAAAAGTCTAATAAATATTAGTGCCTAAATTCGTATACACTTAATAGCCTTTAATTTCACTCAGTTTAAGTTGTTTTAATCATATTCCATCTCCTCTGTTTTCATTATTACTCTAGAAATGGGTTATGTTTTACCTCTGGAAATAGTTGGATAGTAAAATACTGGACTACAAGAGGCAAAGAGTGCATATATTAATCAGATTAGATGGTCTAACTAAAATGTTCTACACTTGGTTATTCTTCAGATGCATTCCAGGCAAAAAAGACATTGAACAAATCCCACTTTAATGACATTTAAATGTTATTCTGGGACCAGCAGTTTGTGTAATGGCTATGTCACTGGATTCCCATGTAGTCAACCGCAGTTTGAGTCCTGGATTCAGTGACTTAAATTCACATCAGGTGCATGTGCTTGTGTGCCCAGGACCCTGAGAGGAGAATGGAGGAGAAGGGATTGTGGCGTGGCCATCCACCCTGGGGGGTAATTTATCACTTTCTGTCTCTGTCTCTCTCTGTCTTTCTGGCAAGCACATGCACCCTATAGCAAAATCCTCTCCCCCTCAAAATAAATAAATAAAGTTATTCTAATGATAATATGTAAAAAGTGGACCAAAACCACAGTACAATAGTTAAAAGAATAAGCTTACATGTATTATGTTGTTATAAAATTTTAGGGTTGAGGTAGCATAAAATTTACTTGTATTGGGACCAATGGGTGGCATGGTAATTGAGGTGGTGGACAGCACCTGCATGGCCTGCTGTGGTTCAAGTTCCAGATCTGTGGCTTGCTTTCTCACTTTCTTTTTCTCTCTCTCTCAAGTGCTTTCTCTGTCTCCCTCTCATGAGTGCACATGCCCTGTAGCAAAATTTTAAAAACAATAATAATAGCAATTAATTATTTTTTAAATTACTTATATCTGTATAATAATAAATTCTGTTTTTTTAAAAAATATATAGTTGCATTTCACCAAACTTGGTGTTAACATTTTATTGTTCACTTTCTGTATTTACACATCATTATATCCTCAGCAAGAAATGAATAAACAACATTTCTATATATGTGGCAATTTATTAACAGCAAGTTTTTGTTGTTGTTGTTTTTTACTAGTTTGTGGTGTGTGGTGCATCATAACGCTGATGCACGAAACTTCCAGTGATGCCACCAACCGTTCCAAGATGCCTAGTTCACTCTGGAAACAATATTCCTCCTCTTGATTCTTGAATTATTTAATATGCTCTATTAAAAATGCATCACATGTATTTGCCATAATTTCTGAGTCACAATACTCACTGTCTAGGCATTTCTGTTGTATGCATCTATTGTGCAATTTTATAAATATAGAGGTCAGAAAGTTCTGTATGTGAGATGATCCAAGAAAAAAATGTAAGTGCTAGGTCTGTGTAAAAATATATCAAGGACTTCAAAGATCATGAAAAACCTGCCTTCGGCATACACTTTCTAAGATTATTTGAATGCCAACACTGAAAACCAATTCATAAATATAAGATTTTAAAAAATAAAATGGCACCATAGAAATAATGTTGAACAAACACTTCCTCAAATACATGAAAATTAGGCACTTTGCCAGAATAATAGGGGTAAGGCCAAAGCTCCGAGTCAGTTATGTGTCCTTGGTCTGTGGGCCCACCAATCTTTGTTCTTTCCCTAGCAATTCAAGTATGACTCACAAAACACTTTTGCAATAACAACTTTTTTTTAAAGAATTATTTATTCAATTTTATTTATCCAACCATTTATTATAATTTGACCAGAGAGAGACAGACAGAGAGAGAGAGAGAGAGAGAGAGAGAGAGAGAGAGAGAGAGGGAACAGAGGGAAAGTAGGAAAGCAAGCCGCCAGATATGGGACTTGAACCGTTGTCGGTCATGTGGGAGTGTCCAGCCCCTTAACCACCACGCCACCTGCTGGTCCCCACAATAACAACTTTTTAATAACAGGATTTTTTGCCCATGTGGGATCAACCTCACACAATATCCTTTTTTTTTTTTTTTTTAAACCATGCTTGGTACCATTGTCTAGCCCCAACAGTAACTTTGATTTGAAAAAATAAAATAAAATAACTTTGATTTGAAAAAAAAACATAAAATATTTTGCTACCCCACGTATTCAGGGCTGCTACTGTTATATAAGGCTTCTTTGTTGAGGAAGAAAAAGCTGCCTCTTCTAGGAAGATGAATTAGAAAAGCATTTGAACTAATGGTCAGCTCCATGAAAAGTTGACTGTGTATTATAAAAGTTAGCACTTACAATCATTTTTATATGTCTACTACCAGTATATCCTTTTATAAATTGTCACTGAAAATTTTGCTTAATCTTATAATCATGACTGAGCGAAATAAAACATTAAAATTTTCAGTAGTGCAAAGGGAAATTATTTCTCTATTGTGAATCCAAGATATAAATATAACACTTCCTTTTAAGCTAATCACAGTGATAGAAGCCTAGATATGAATTCCAGCAGCTAAAATCCCTTGTAAACTTTTTTGATATTTCTTCCTTATTTTTCTATGCAGGAAATTCTTGTTTCCCAGGGTCTCTCATTTTGCCTAAATGAAGCAGTAGTCAGTGATTATTGGAATTCTCAAGCTTTTAAGAAAATTAAGAGTCCATCAAGATTCATTTAAATTTTTGTCATACGGTTATTAAGACACTTCAGACTACAATTTTCATCTTTAAAAATGGGTCAAATACAGTTCCACATCTGTCTCATAAGGTAGTAATTACTGAATGATTTACAAATATTAAGCCCTTAAAACTATTATATCTTGCACTAAATAGTAAATACTTAATAAATAGTTGTCACTGTTCACATCCTTATGTTCACAAAATTTCCCAAACTCATAAAACTTGAAAATATTTTTGTTGACTAATTAAAATAATTATATATCTATTATTTTATTTTAATTTCTTTTATGTATTCAATCACACATATCACTTAGCTTGTAAAGTGAATATTTAATTTATCACCAATAAGAAATAATTCTTAAGAAGTAAATTGAAATCAATTTTAAAATCTATCTAAAGTCATCTGGGCTTTATTCTTGTAATAATTTATTCTTAAGCATTTTAGTAAGTGGCAAAACAAAATAATAGGTTTTATATCTATACATTTATTTTAAAATAAGCAATATAGGCAGATTGCTTAGTTGGAGGAAGAATCAATAAAGAAAAAGAAAAAATAAGGTAAGTGATGATAAGTGGGCATCTGGAAAAGAAAATATTATGTTGTTATTATTAGATTCCTTTAAAAATATCAGGTTTGTGTGCTGCCTTCTTAGAACCCACACATTTGGGTGTTAAGAGGAGGAGTTGTTAGTACTGAAGTAATTATAACAAGGGTGTAAGTTTCTGTAGGTGGGAGATAACTTATTCTAAGGAGATACTTATTTTAGCCTTAAATAATGTTTTGTTGAATATAGTGATTTAGGGAGCATTGAAGTTCCCCCTGTAACATGAAACATAGCAATAATAGGAGAAAAATTTACTTTATATTTACACAATATTTCTTTCCATTAAAAATGAAGATTAAGTGAAGCATTTGGGGGTGCTATAGAGTGAATATACCCCACCCCCAATTTATGTGTTAAGCCATTGCAACAGAATTAAGGTGGTGAAAATTAATCATATTAGAGTGATGAAAGGTGGGGCCTTTGGGAGGATATTAGTGACTGGGTGATTAGGGCAGGGTGGCCATGATTGAGTCTTGGTCCATTTATATATAGAGAAAGTAAGACAGACACACATGGAATATGGAACATGCTCTCTCTGCACAAGCCTGCCATCCTTTCTCCTTCTGTTAGTCATATTGTGAAGTAGTCAACTTGATGCCAATCTCATTCCTTTGAACTTTCCAGCCACCAGAATCATGAGTCAAATAAACCTCTATTTCATAAATTATCTTGTTTGTAATATTTCTTATAAAGATACAATAATGGACTAAGACAGGAATAAATTTATCTTGTAAGAGACGTACGAGTCAGACCATGCACACCTTACAAAAGGCTGAATTTAGCATTTGCTTTGGTTATTTACATGCTTAATATATTTGTTATCATCAAATATTATTAATAAGGATAGTGTAAAGACTTTAAAGTTTTGAGCTATATAAATAATTTCTAGAGAGAATAGCTTAAAAAAAAAGCAGGAGGGTAAGTCTGATGCCCTAATAACTATGTGCTTCTGCT
Source organism: Tupaia tana (assembly GCA_026018925.1). Taxonomy (NCBI): domain Eukaryota; kingdom Metazoa; phylum Chordata; class Mammalia; order Scandentia; family Tupaiidae; genus Tupaia; species Tupaia tana. Next base: position 179,012,897 of record JAKSZU010000006.1, read on the forward strand.
CAATGTTATTTCTGCAATTTTTAAACTTGTGTAGAGTACCCCATTAGCTTTCATTCTAAAGAAAAGGATTGTCATTACCATTGTTTAAAAATTTCTCATCAGAACTGAAGAGATGTATACCAGTAGCATATGCCTAGATTCTGTGTGAGGGCAGCACTTTTAGAACAATTTCAAATTCTCCTGTTTATTGAAAGCATTCCCCCCATTGAAATGTGCCATAGTTATTTGGGACTCAAGTTTTTTCAAACTTGCATAAATGTACCTATAAAATGTAGATTGACCTTGAGATGCTAGAGAAAAATCATTGAGAATAGTTTGCTAGGTAACTCCAATTACAAAAGAAACCAGTTACATAATTTTGTAAATGTGTTGATCTTTGCTCATTCTTATTCTAATCTCACCAACTAGAATGTAAATCTAAAATACAAGGAGTCCTAGAACAGAATCTGACACATAAAAGTTCAATAAATATTAATATTATTAATGAATGAAAGTGGATTCCACAAGTTGAGAATGTTTATTCAGAAAGAGAATCTTCAAGTGTTCATGAGGATTAATTAAAACATTCAAATTCAAATGTCTGTACTACCTCTTCTTGATTCATAGTCATCATTATACTTCACTATCATGTTAATAAATGAAAACACTAAAATATTACCAGACACTATTCTAAGATTTTATGTGCATTAACTCATTTAAACCTCTCAATAATCCCATAAGGTAAATGTCCTACTTAACTCTATTGAGTCAGATGAAGGACCTATAAAGCACAAGGAAGAAGATTGATCTGCCCTAAGTCACGTGGCTGGTAGGTAATATCTCAGGACTGGAATGCAGAACACAGTGACTCCATGGGACTTCTCAGGTACACCAGGACCTATACTCAGAAGGGCCCACCATGCCTCCTTCTAGTCATGCTTGATTGACAACATACCAAATCTTGCCTTTAGTGCAAAGAGTTTGCCTACAGATCTGGAAATGATATCCAGGCTCTACCCCATACTCTTCATTCTGTCCTATCTCTCAGAACATAGGCCTAGAAAAGCAGCAACCTTCAGCTTTTTCAGACTAAAAGCAGGTTAATGGAGAAAATCTACAACCAGGAAGATTAAGTTCCACTCATAATAACATAATTAATTACATTACAATGCTAACATTTTATTTGACACTCCCAAGTTGAAGTTCAGGAACATTTAGCAGTAGGTTAAAAAGCTAGTACTTGATAACTGAAGGCATGTGAATTCCAAATAGTTATTTTTCTGTGTCTAAGGTTCAAAAAATTTATACAAAACGAGAGGAGTAGATTTAAAAAGCACTAAGTGACTATACTTAGGTCTCATAGCAATTCTTTCTTGGATTCCAAATCACTACATATCTCTAGAGAGACATATAAGATGAGGCAACACACATTTAAGGGGGTTAAGATGATACTTACCCAAAATGAGGACAGGAAGATGTCCAGAATTGACTCCTCAGTATTGCCTGCCCTGGCAGTGCGATTTTTTTTTTTTTGAGGGGGGAGGTTTTTGCTATAGGGCATGTGTACTTGCCAGAAAGATAGAGAGAGACAGAGAGACAGAAAGCAAGAACTCATCCCCCTGCCCCAAAGGGGATGGCCACGCCACAATCCTTTCTCCTCCATTCTTCTCTCAGGATCTTGGGCACGCACACACATGCACCTGGCATGAGTTTAAGCCACTGGATCTGGCACTTGAATTGCAGTTGACTGCATGGGAGTTCAGCGACATAGCCATTGCTAACTGATGAATCTTGCACATAAAGAAATACAGAAGGGCTCATAAAAGAAGAAAGCTTATTAGCTGAGTAGTGGTGAGAGAAATGGGAAATATATTAATATTTGGCTAGATTTTTAAAAAAATTTTCTCTCTCAATCAGAGCTCAATAGTATTGTACAAATCAAGGGACATCAATAGCCTTGTACAGGGTTGTGCTTCTGGAACCATCTCTGACATTGAAGGTGAGACAAGACTCCCTGGAAGTACACAAAACCAAGTCTTGTACCCCACACCTAATGTCAGGGCAACCAAAAGGCAATGGACTGGCACCCTGGTGTTGTAAAGCGCAAAGGTGCCCAGAGCTTAGCTTCTTTGACTGTGAGTAACACTCTGGTATATAACGGACTCATACTCCTAGAGGTAGCTTCTGCAGTTGTTTTGTGTGTTTTGTTATAATCATTATTTTAAAATTTGTTACAGATTGCATGCATTCACCAAAAAGAGAGAGAGAGAGAGAAGTGAGAGAAGAAAAATGAGACAGTATCCCCAAAGAGGGATGGCCACACCACAATCCCTCCTTCTGCCATTCCTCTCAAGATTTTGTGCATGCATGCATGCACACATGTTAGCGTGTTTTTCAAGCTATCAGATCTGAGACTTGAAGGGAACAGTTAACCATGTGGCATCCAGCAACCTTAAAGACTGTGCCACTGGGTGTCCCACCATCCCCCATCCCCTTTTCGTTTTTGGTCACCACATGCAGTGAATTTTAACATGGAACCTTTCCCAGAATAATTGCTGGTTTAGTACCTGGGCTGTATCTGTTGATGCTACTGCTAAAACAAATTGTTATAAATACAGTAGTTTAAATGACATGAATTTATTATTTTATCTCTTTTTTTACTTTTTTTTTTTTTTTTTTTTTTTTTTTTTGAGAGAGGTATTTTTGGCAGGATCTTACCATTGTGGACTGTCGGACTCAGCAGAGGGCAGTTATCTAAGGCTATAGGTGAATGACCAGCCTGTTCAGATTGGTCCAGGATCCAACTACAGCCTTCCATGTAAACTCACCACCCATGGTGGTGTCCAACCACTTGTGCCATCACTGTGGGGCCACATTTAATTCCTTAAAGTTCTTGAGATTGGAAGTCCAGAATGGCTTCACCTGCCTATGTTCCTTCTAGACACTGTAGGGGAGGATCCATTTCTTGACTTTTCCAGTTTCTGATGACTAAATATGTTCATGGATATGTGGTCTCATTTCATCTTTAAAGACAGCAATTAAGGTGAGTCCTTCTCACATAGAATTGCTCTGTCCTTTTTCTCTTGTCACCACAACTACTGTAGTCCTGATCCTCCTGCCTCTCTCTTTTTTTTTTCTTTTTATTTTATTCTTTTCTTTCCTTTTTTCTTTTCTTTTCTTTTTCTTTTCTTTTCTTTTTTTTTCTTTCTTTTCTTTTCTTTTCTTTTCTTTTCTTTTCTTTTCTTTTCTTTTCTTTCTCTTTCTTTCTTTCTTTCTTTCTTTCTTTCTTTTTTTTTTTTAGAGAGGTTTTTGATATAGGGTGCATGTGCTCGCTGGAGAAACAGGGAGAGACAGAAAAACAGAAAGCGAGAATCATCCCCAACAGGGACTATGACCACGGCACAATCCCTTCTCCTCCATTCTCCTCTCAAGACTTTGGGCATGCATGAACATTTGCCTAGCATGACCTTCAAGCCACCAGATCCAGGACTTGAACCATGGTTGGCCGTGTGGGAGTCCAGTGATGTAACTGCTATACTATCTGTTGGGCCCTTTTGCCTCTCTCTTATAAGGACACTTCTGAGTACATTGGCTTTACTTATGTGAAGCAATAAAACCTCCCAATCTTGAGATTCTTAATCACACCTACAAAGTCTTTTTTGCCTTGTGGAGTGGCATATTCATAGGGTCTGGAGGTTAGGATAAGGAACGTCTTTGGTTAGAAGGCATTATTCTTCTTACCACAAAAGCCCATATTACGGAAAAGAGCTAAAGTTCTTGAGGACTACTTTCTAAAAATTCCATTTTCTCAGGAAGCTTGAGCTAAAATTAGCCTGTTGTTTTCTTGTGATCACGGGAGTAAACGTTTGCTTTTTCTAGAGGTTATGAGACAATTTGGTGGCTTGTGGAAGCTGTCCTCTCACCACTGCCCTGAAAACCAGGATCTGTTTCTCTCTTCTGTTGGAGAAGTCTGGAGATGGACTGGTTATTATTCATGTTTAGGGCACATGGCAGTTCTGAATGTGGGAAGAAATTAGGGATAAAAATGACAAGAGGTGGTAATTTCCTCTTTCTTTAAGGAATTTCCGTTTGTCACAGGATAATTTACCAAGCTGTTGGCTGCCGTCTCTTCTCCTTGCCAGAGGAGACTCCAGTGGAATGGAAGCTATATTTACCATCCTCTCTTCTAAGAAGTTCTGTGCTTTTGGTCTCAGGAATTATAAATGGATTTTATGTTTCCTGTTTCAAAAAAAGAAGTTATAGGTACTTACATATTCTGATCCAGACTCTCATGTAATATGGGATTTAAGTGAATATTCTGGAGAGAAAGTAGATGAAGTCTAATGGGGATATTTCTGGACTGATAGAGAGGTTGTTGTCAAAGATTAGCAGTACAAGACCTTCAGAAAAGGAAAGAGGAAATGATTTTCTCTAGAGTCAGGAATTCTTATGGAAGAACCATAGAGGACAGCAAGAATTCTGATGGGACCAGCTATGTGTTGGCCAGACAAACTAAACATCACATACCTTTATAGCCCTTGGTGCCCCCTAGAAGCTGCTGAGAAAGAAGCATTGCATTATGAATAATTATTTGCGTGATGACATAAAACACAATTCAGTTGAAGTAAATGTGAGTGTGTTGATTCATGGAATGGACAAGTCTGAGATGAGAGTTGCAGTCAGACAACAGCATTGGTCATGCTCTCACAGGTAATGAAGGGATCAAATGCTAATCTTTTTTTTTTTTTTTTTTTTGGAGAGGTTTTTGCTATATGGCGCGTGCGCTCGCCAGACAGGCAGAGAGAGACATAGAGACAGAAAGCAGGAAATCACCCCCCAGGGGGGATGGCCACGCCGCAATCCCTTCTCCTCCATTCTCCTCTCGGGATCTTGGGCACGCATACACACGCACCCGGCGTGAGTTTAAGCCACAGGGTCCGGGACTCGAACCGCGGTCGACTACGTGGGAATCCAGTGACATAGCCATTACGCTAACTGCTGGTCCCAAATGCTAATCTTGAGAGCACTCAATGAAGCAATCAAACTACCAGTATTTCCTTTCCCACTCTTTTTGTGATAGCACAGACCTGGGAACAAGGAGGAACATTTAGCTTCTTTTTGGCTTTTCAGGATCAGGCAGACTTGGCAACCACACACCTGGATGATGGTTGCTCCAGATGGTTCATGAATTTCTGAAAGCCCAGCTCTTTCCATTATGTGCTCTTTTCTATTTTCAGCCTTGTTGATCACAAGCCATTCTCATGACTTTCTCGCAGGTCGTGAGGTAGATCCCAACCTTAGTTCTCTCTGTCATATTTCAATAGTGCCCAATTCATTCTTAGCACCAAACCTCCTATAGAACTTTAAGGCTATCAATATTTTTTTTTTTTGAGAGGTTTTTGCTATAGGGCATGTGTGCTCGCCAGAAAGATAGAAAGAGATAGAAAGACAAAAAGCGAGAAATCAGGGGAGATGGACATGCCACAATCCCTTCATCCTTTCTCCTCTATTCTCCTCTTGGGATCTTGGGCACACACGCACATGCACCTGGCATGAGTTTAAGCTACTACGTCTGGGACTCAAACCGTGGTTGACTACATGGGAACCTAACGACACAGCCATTATGCCAACTGCTGGTCCCAGAAGCTATCAATATTTTATTTAAAAAAAAAAAAAGAACAAAACAGGAATACAGTGATGTGGAAAATTAAAAAATTCTCCATTCTAAGCTTTAGATGGAGATATAAATTTATCTATGTTTAACATGATTAAAATATAACATGTTCAGTTTTTGAGTGCAATAGTACATGTATGTTAAAATATTCATATAGTGAGATCTATTACAACACCATTCATAATAGAATAATGTAAAAATTAGTTGACCATATGCTGGCATATCCATTCAGGGGAATGCTATAGAGTTATTAAATATAATCACTGTAAAGGATTATGTTACATATTTTTTCAGTAAACATACTAAACTTCAGATAAAATTATGTGATACTATTTTGGTTTTTATTTTTAAGGGTTTTTTTTTTTTTTTTTTTTTTTTGGTCATAGGGTGTGTGCACTCAATGGAGAGAGATAAAGAGAGTAAAAGTGAGAAATCACCCCCCAGAAAGAATGACCACACTGCAATTCCTTCTCCTCCGTTCTCCTCTCAGGTTTTTGGACACACACGCACATACACCTGGTGTGATTTTTAAGCCTCTAGGCCCAGGGCTTGAACTATAATCAGCACTGTAGTCATCCAACACCTTAGCCACTGTACCACCTACTGGCCCCATTATTTTGCTATTTTTAGAAAAATGCTTATGCATTGTTGTGTGACTATATATAAGGACAAAAAATATGTACATGGGCCCAGCCAATGCTGCAAATGGGAGAGTGCTGCCGTGTGGTGACTGAGGCTGCATTGGAGGTTTGGGTTTGGTTCCCAGCCCAACCTAAACAGGCTGGGTATAGTGACACACACGTGGGACAAGACATGGTGAGACCCTGTCAAAAATACTTCCTTCTTGGAACCAGCAGATGATGTAATGGTTATGTCACTGTACTCTCATGTAGTGGACTGTGGTTTGAATCTCAGACCCAGCGGCTTAATTTATGCCAGGCATGCCCAAAATCCTAAGAGGAGAATGGAGAAGGGATTGTAGTGTGGCCATCACCCTTGGGGGGTGATTTCTCACTTTCTGTTGCTCTGTCTCTCTAGTGAGCGCATCTGCCCTATAGCAAAAATCTCTTAAACAAACAAAAGGAAAAAAGAAAAAAGAAAATTTCCTTTGTTCTCTATCTTTTTTTCTCTTTCTTACTCAATAAAACAAATACAAAAATATTTGAATAAAGTTAAAAATATATTTTTTAAATGTGTGTGAATGGAAAGGAAGATGTCTGCATGCATTTATAAAAAAGGTAATAATCAACATCAGCAGGTGGCATGCTGGTTAAGGTGCTGGACTTTTAAACTGACCATAATTGGAGTCCTGGACCAGTCCAGCTTAAAAATCACAGCAGGCACATTGTATGCATGACCAAAATCCTAAAAGAAGGGAGGAGAAGTGATTGAAGTGTGGCCATTCACCCGGCTGTGGTTTCTCACTTTCCCTCTCTATATATATCTCTTTTTCTCTCCTCTCAGGTGAGTGCATGTGCTCTATGACAAAAACCTTAAATAAATAAATAAAAATAAATAAATAAATAAATGTGACAGTCATGCCCACCAAATACTTAAGAATGGCTACTAATAAAAATCAACCCATTCAGATTCATTTTCATTGTTATTTGATGAGATTAAGGCATAACCATCTCAACCACAGCAACCTCAGCATAGAAACAGTAATGCTAACAATAGCAAATCATATCATCCTGAGAGCCTCTTTTATGTGAAAAGCTATATGTGTGACCAGGGTGTGTGTGTGTGTGTGTGTGTGTGTGTGTGTGCATGCGGGTTATATTCAATGGGAAGTTGTGGCTTATACTGAATGTTATCTTTCAGCTTTAATTACTTATTTAGAGTGTTCTTTGCCTTCGCATACACAAGCTTACTGGAGAGAGAGAGACAGACACAGTGAGAGGGAAAGTGAGAAATCACCTCGGAGGGGTGGGGGTGGCCCTGCCGCAATCCCTTCTCCTCTGGGATCTTGGGCACACATGCATACACACCCAGTGTGATTTTCAAGCCACTGGATCCAGGACTAGAACCGTGGTAGTCCACGTGGGAGTCCAGCGATGTAACTGCTACACCATCTGCTCTTCCCCAGCTTCTTTCATTTTCTGGTTTTGGTGTGGGTTTCTTTCAAAGCCCTGTGAGAGACCTGTTTAAAGATGACTTTACAGTGGTTCATCACAGATATTAGACATACTCCCTGATCTACTTACACTGTCCTGTGATTGCTACTGCCATGCCTGGCCCTGATACCAGATGTTCCTACTGCCATTGCTGGAAACTGCTAGAATCATCAGGGTAGTGCTTTGATATCCAGAGTATTTAATGCTCCCATAATTGTCTCTCCTAGGCTGTAAGTGAGGAAAACGAGTATTTTTCTCTTTCAAGTTACATTTCTCTAGAACAGGTAATCAACTTCGATATTCTGATGTTTCACAAACAGTTACTTACGGCCTCTTTGTGTTTCAAATATGAGAGCATGTTAGTGCTGAACTGGGAACATACTGAACATGTTGTTTAACAAACATGTACTCAGAATAATTATTCCTTCCCTTAGGATAGCTCCTTCCCAAGAAGTCTCTGATTCCTCATGCAAATAATAATAATAGTAAGGAAGGTCATGGAAGGAATATTAGATGTCAGGCATTGTTACATGAGCTTTATATTCACTTATTCAATCCTCCAAACAAGAGGTTTTTAGTAGAAAATAACATTTTATTGTGATGAAAAGTGTGTTATAATTGTATTACACTATTTTAATACATGCTTTGCTAACTTTTCTAAGTGTAGTTTTCAGAATCTTTAAGTTAAAATTTAGAAATATAGGTCGAGCTGAATCAAAATATCATTTACTTTATCTACCAAAGGTTTGTAATAAAAAATTAGTAGTTTCAAAGAAAACAACTATTTAAAAATATAATATATACATGATAAGGTATGTTAAATGTATAATGTAAGAAAGAATACAAGTACAAAAGACTATATATATATATATATATGTATATTTGCACATAGTAAGACGAGTAAATTACAAATTGAAATGGGAGTTGCTTATGAAGAGGCATACTGCCAAGTTCTCTCCCCTGATCTATGAAATCAACCTCATCATTTTCAGTTAGGTACTCATACCTGTTGTTTTTATTTTCTAAGTCCAGTTCACTCCTACTGATATTCACTCCTACTGCTCTAGTAATTTCCAAGCTGTTCTAAGTGTCCAAGGACACTTAAATTGGAATTAGTCCAAAAATATCTTTTCACCTCCTATGGAAAATATCTTTTATACTTTCAATTCATTTTGGTTTACTTTTGGCCCCCAATGACCCAGTAATATCTAAGAACTTAACTGTTTAGACTTCATACTTGAATATCTCTTCTTTGAACATAACTTCCACCCTTATATTAACTCATTCTAGCTTGTTTTTATCTTTGCTTTCCTTTCATTCAGTTACTCCATTCATCATCTTGGTTAAATTTCTTTCCTGCATCACTTTAATTCTAAAGTCAAACACAACAATAATGGATTCTTAGTAACAATATGAAAGTCCCTCTTTCCTTTTATCAACTATTTTTTAACCTAATTGATCAATTTAGCATACAATAATTTATAATTTTAATCATTCAAATATTTGTTAAGATTGTAGAGACTCGATATGCAATGCCTGTCGTTGTGAAAGTCAAAGGGTATAATCAAATATGATAGAAGCTTGTTAAATTTACTACCACAGAACATCCTATATTTCATGATAATTATTTGTGCCATACTTTTTTGTTACAATGGATAATTTTTTTCCTACCACAATAAGAGAAAACTTCATAGAAGAGGAACTACCTGGTCTTAGATTTGAGGAATATGTAAAAAATTATCAAATAAGGAAATGTACAACGGAATTAGAAGAAAACAAATCTAAAAGCTAGCTAACAGAAATCAAAACCAAAAAACAACATGGATAAACTCACACCTTCTTGAGAGTAGAGCCCAGAGATTAAAGCATATTAAATATCATGATGATAAATATGTATTTTATTTAAGAAAAAATGTGAGTCCACAAAAGTTTTAAGTACAGGCTTTATCTGTGTATTTAAATGCAGACTTTATCAAAAGGTTTTAATGACAGTAGCTGTAATGTCACAAAGTATCTGGATACTAAAAAAAAATTACATATTTTCCCATATCAAAGACCTCTTTCAAACTACCTGAAATTCACTCCATTCTTTTGAATAAAAACTTTGAGGACTACAGAGAAGAATAACATACTAACTTAGCCACAGTCAATGACATGAATTAATAATTTAAAAGAGATATGGGCAAAAATAGGCTTGCATAAAGAGAATATAGATAATATTTTAGTGAAATAATGTAATCATGTAAACCACACTCAGTGTTACTTAGACAAACAGACAGAGGGAAAGTACCATAGCCATGTCTGGGCCAGGTGCTAGCTTGAGGCTTCTGGAAATAGTACCCCTAGCAGGGGATTAAGTATCCTTCATTATATCAGTAGAAAAATAATGGTACACACAAAAGGGCATAGATGAAAATAATTTGAGAAAGTGTATATGAAATGGTACGGTTTGAATGTTTTTGTCTCTTCCAGAATTCATGGTGAAACCTGATCCCCAAGTCAAACCATTGGAAAGTGAGACTTCTTGGAGGTGATTGAGTCATGGCGGTTCCAACTTCAACAATAGGACTTGGTGTCCTTTTTTTTTTTTTTTTTTTTTTTTTGGGGGGGGGGAGGGGTTTGCTATAGGGAGTGTGCGCTTGCCAGAAAGACAGAGACAGAGAGACAGAAAGAGAGAAATCACCCCCCCGGGGGGATGGCCACACCGCAATCCCTTCTCCTCCACTCTCCTCTCAGGATCTTGGGCACGCACGCACATGTGCCCGGCATGAGTTTAAGCCACCGGGTCCGGGACTCGAACTGCAGTCGACTACATGGGAGTCAAGCGACATAGCCATTACCCTAACTGCTGGTCCCAGGATTTGGTGTTCTTAAAAAAGTGCCTTGACAAGGGAACTTTCTCTTTTCTGCACCTTCTGCCATATGAGGACACAGATTTTCTTCACTATAAAGAATGTGGAGGGACCAGCAGTTAGCGTAGTGGTTATGTCGCTTGACTCCCATGTAGTCAACCACAGTTCGTGTCCCGGACCCAGTGGCTTGAAACTCACGCCGGGTGTGTGTACATGCGTGCCCAAGATCCCAAGAGGAGAATGGAGGAGAAGGGATTGCGGCATGGCCATCCCCCCTAGGGGGTGATTTCTTGCTTTCTGTCTCTCTGTCTCTCTCTGTCTGTTTGGTAAGCGCAAGCGCCCTATGGCAAAAACCTCTTCCCCCCCAAAAAAAAAATAAAATAAGAGTGTGGAGTTCAAGGCATTATCTTGGAAGCAAAGACCGGACCTTCCTCTAACCTGCTAGCACCTTGGTCTTGGCTTGCCCAGCTCCTATAACTGTGAAAAATAAATTTCTGTTCCTTATGCATTACCCAGTCTCAGGTATTCTGTTACAGCAGCATAAAATGGATCAAGGCATAAATCAAAATGTTAAGAGAATAGTTAACAATAGAAGAACACCTGTTACCAGCTTCATGACTGAAGGGATAAATGGAGGGATTTGTGTTGCTAGAGCCTGGAGAAAGCTCGAGTCAGGGAGAGGGGTTGTGGACAGGAACTGAAGCCTTGGAATGTGCCTCAGTGGTGAGGTAGGGTGGGAGAAGTACTGGAACATACAGACATGGTCTCTTTCTCTTCCTATACTCTGATCTCTTGCCCTGTCTTCCATCGGCAAAAGCGATCCACAAATCAAAAACAAGAAAGACTGAGTGAAAAGTGTGCAAAGTTCAACCTCCAGGAACACGAGTCAGAGCAGAGAAGGTAAGGAAGATGAACTCGGAAGGTAAATAAAGACTAGGCAGAGCTACGATTTGTTGCTCAAAGGTTCGTGTGTTGTAATTTTGTGCCTAATATAGTACCATTGGGAAGTAATGAAATCTGTAATAGGAAGACCTGTCTTTGATATGGAAGGTGCTTTGCCAGGCAAGATTGGTGAGTCAGTGAACTAAGAGAGGAAGATCTGTCATCAGTGTAGGCAGGGACCATCCAATCAGCTGAGAGCTTGGGAAAGACAAAGAGGAAATGGAAAACTCTCCCCCCCTCCCCTTCTGTTGGCTATTTTGTGATGCTATCCTTAAGCCTTTGGACTTTCCAATCAGCAGAATTGTGAAAAATAAACCTCTGTTCTTTATAAATCAGCCAATCTGTTATTTCTGTTTAGCAATGCAACAGTGGACTAAAGGAACAAGAAAGAGAGGAAAGGAGCATATTGGGGATGGAGACATAAAGACTGGATGAGTAGAACCATGAAGTCTTGGGACCAGCAGTTAGCATAATGGCTATGTCGCTGGACTCCCACATAGTCGACCGCGGTTCGTGTCCCGGACTGGGTGGCTTAAAACTCACGCCAGGCACGTGTGCATGTGCGCCCAAGATCCAAAGAGGAGAATGGAGGAGAAGAGATTGCGGCGTGGCCATCCCCCCTGGGGTGTGATTTTTCGCTTTCTGTCTGTCTCTCTCTGTCTGGCAAGTGCACGTGCCCTATAGCAAAAACCTCTCCAAAAAAAAAAAAAAAAAAAAGAACTATAAAGTCTTGCTAACCATGAGCCCTCAGCAAAAGCTGAGAAGAAACTGAGAATAAGTGGGAAAGGAAAAGAAAATGTCTCCGATTTCTAGAACATAAGAAAAGGGAACAGTGAATTTGTTTGTGTTGCCATTGCTTATTTAGATACATTGCTTCTTTTGTATATTAATAATATTAATGAAGATAACATAAAAATAACCTTAAGCCATCTTCTCTGGTTCAGCAATTTTTATTCATTTGCATATGCAAAATAATGATTAATAAATATCTTCCTTCCAGCTTCTGCCTGGATCACCAAACATAGACTTTCTGACTCATAGTCATAGTATACCACATAACATTGCTTCTCAAGAAGGAAATCCTTTTAGATTAAATATTAATACATCAAATTAAATTAAATAAGTAGTTAGTTGTCTCTCTCTCCCTCTCTCTCTCTCTCATTTTTTCTTTTTGAGATTTTTGCTATAGGGTGCGTGTGCTTGCCAGAGACACAGAGAAAAACGGAGAGATAAAAGTGAGAAATCACTTTCCAGGGGGATAGCTGTGCTGCAATCCGTTGTCTCAGGATTTTGGGCACACAAGCACACATGCCTGCCATGAGTTCCAAGCTGCAGGGCCTGGACTTGAACTGTGTTTAACCATGTGACAGTCTAGTGTCTTAAGCACTGTACTACCTGCTGGCTCCAAGATGGCTGATTCTTAAGGGTTCATTGGTTTTACCACATTTTCATAACCCCAAAACAACTATTCTTATAGAATGGCCTACTGAAAACCAATTTATAGTGTTATGTGTTAAAAACAAAACAATACAAAACAACTTGTAAAATTAGAATGTGATGCAACAAAATTTAATATAGATACTTTGAATAAGTGACCATTATATGATCATATTTATATGATAGAATCTATCACTACTACACCTAATGAACCATTAACAAATGTCTTCTGCCTGTCTACACTTGACTTAGATGTTTTAGAGTTCTTTGTTTCTGAGGGAGGGAATATTCCACCAAGGATTATAACAGTGTTTCTAGGAAGTTCAAAGTTGTTATGCTATTCAGGGATTTGAGCTCTTTATGCCATTGAGCAAGTAAGTAAAGGGGGAGGAGCCTGTAACTCCAATTGATTCCAATTAGTAAGAGAAAAGAGTGGGAACAGCAGATTGGCATAATGGTTACATTGCTGGATTCCCACGAAGTTGACCATGGTTCGAGTCCCAGATCTCGCAACTTAAAATTCATGCTGGGTGCGTGTGCATGGTTGCCCAAGATCCTCAGAAAAGAATGAGAAGGGATTGTGGTGTGACCATTCCCCAAGGGTGTGATTTATCACTTTCTGTCTCTGTCTCTCAGGTGAGTGCACACGCCCTATAGCAAAATCTCTCTTAAAAAATACTAAGGAATTGCAGCAAAACATGGTTCACAGGAAGGCATGTGTCTAGAACCTGAGATTCTCTAGACCACTCCCTGTTACTTTGGCCCATTGTTACATTTGAGCAAGACCAAAGTGAAGAACAAATCTAGTAAACACAGAGCGTTCCAGAACGAAGAAACAGTAGAGATCAAAGGCGTCAGGAAGCATGCTTATTAGGTTTAAAAGCAAAACGGAAGTCTGTGTGTCCAGAGTGTACTACACTAGGAAACACGGATCAGTAGCCCAAACCACATGAGTCTGTGCAATATAACACAGCCTTTTAGATTTTAGAGCAAAAGAACTCTTGATCTGATGTTGTTTTCAATGATCAATTTGCCGTGCCATGGCAAGGAGAATATAATAGAGAGTCTATGGAAGGTAGTTAGTGTCCCAGACAAGAGGTGATGGTGGTTTGAAGGGAGTGATGGTTGTGAAGACGGTGGGACGTCAGTAGATTTCCATATATTTTGAAGTTATTTCTCATAGAAAATGACAGGGACACTAATAGAAATAAAATGATTTAGTAAAATAAAGGATTGCAATATTGAAATATTCTTCACTTTGAAGTAGGATAAAATTTGGAAACAGCATATGGCGTAATGGTTGTATCACTGGACTCTCACATAGTTGACCATGATTTGAGTCCTGAACCCGGTGGCTTAAAACTCACACTGGGCGCATGTGCATGAGTGCCCAAAATCCTGAAAAGAGAACAGAGGAGAAGGAATTGCAGTATGACCATCCCTCTTGGAAGGTGATTTCTCACTTTGTCTCTCTGTCTCTCTCTGTCTCTCCAGCCAACACACATGCCCTATAGCAAAAACCTCTCTGTAAAAAAAATAAATAAATAAATCAGAGTGAATTATAGATGGATTAAAGATTAAAATATAATTTGTAAAATTATTTTAAAATTACAAAGAGATATGGATATATTGTTAACTACAATAATCTGGGGTTATAGAGAACAATTTCTCAGCAGACAGACAATAATAAAAGCATCATCGCAGTGGAAATTCTAAATTTATTTATATCAAAAATACTGAAATGTAAGAAGAGAATACAGAACTTGTAAAGATATCTGCAACACTTGAAATGTTTGTTCCTAATTATGGAAATAAATTTCATAGCACTTGTTCAATACCCCACTATAACAGCTCCTTCCCTTTAATGAGCTGGACATGGTTTTTGCTATCCATTTTATTTCCCTACAGTTATCTTATTCCTTATCTGGCTAAGAAATCATGCCGCATTATTGTGATTATTACATCACAATTGTTCTGTCAGGACCAGATGGTGGCACAGTGGTAATACAACTGGATCCACTTGGGAAAGGTCCTAGGGTCACTGCCTGACCTAGAACTTCTCTGAGCATTGTCAGGGTACCTGTTTCTCTGTCTCTCTCTTCCAAAGAAGAGATAAATAAGTGAAAACTTGCAAATGTTCTCAACTCTGTAGCTCTTTTTCTTCTCTTCATTTTAATTCCCTGATACAACTATAATCTTAGAAAATCAACTACTCACATGTCTTGAATTGAGCAGCTGAGCATTTCTGGAAAATCAAATATTAAGATAGGTATAGCTCATATTTAACTACAACTAACAAGTGATTACTAGTATATACTATTATGCACCTTATTTTTCAATTAATAGTAGTGTGTTATCAATATTTATATCAGTTAATAAATTCTAGCATATGGATCTGGGGTAGTATGGATCAATTAACACATCCATTATCTTAGTCATACATTTTTATTCCCATGCTAGGCTTGTTTAAAGAGAGAAAGAGAGTAAACAATCCCATCACTCTAAGTATTGCATCAGTAAAAATCCATAAAACTGTGTAAATATGTACCAAAGATATAACATTTTAAGGCTTCTCATGTATATTTCACATTCATTCTATTCCACAGAGGTGGATGAGAGTTTCTATGTTATTTTCTGATGACTTTCTCATTTATATAATAAAAATTATATTACATGAGGTTACTTCATTACTAATTATGTTTAATATTTACTATCCATGTTATTTATAATATTTTAATTTTATAGTTTTTTGAAAAGTTGTTTCTTTCTTCCATGAGTGAGAGAGATGAACAGGTGGAGGAAGAAAGTGGAAGACAAAGGCCCTCGAACAGGGTCTTTATGCTCCAACCCACCTCCAACCTCAGTTAGCCCTAAATCATGGGCACATGTACACCCAGCATGTTCAGGAAGGTTTCTGGACATGGACTTGACCATGTGGGTCGACCTTGCATTACCACTGCTCCATTTGACTTCCTTCTTTTTCTTTTCTTTCCTTTCCTTTTCTTTTCTTCTTCTTCTTCTTCTTCTTCTTCTTCTTCTTCTTCTTCTTCTTCTTCTTCTTCTTCTTCTTCTTCTTCTTTTCTTCTCCTTTTCTTCTTCTTTTTAACTTAATTTGACAAGAGAAGGACAGAGACAGAGAGAGAAGGAAAATGAGAAAGGAAGCTGCCAGGTCTGGGACTTGAACCACAGTGGGCCATGTGGGAGTCCAGCACCCCTAACCACCACGCCGCCTGCCAGCTCCTTAACTCCCTACTTCTACAGTCTTTAATTAATGACTATTTTGTAACTTTTAATACTATGTTTGCTTATATCATAAAGATGAGAATTTTGAATAAGGCTAAAAACACTGAGAGATAATCTAAGTGAGTATTACTTTTCTCATAATTTGTTCATTTTATACTTTATTCTCCAAACATACATCTTACATATAATTAGAAAAAAAATTACCGAATGAGGAAGTCATTTTTTCCTACATGAAAAAAATATCCTTTAGTCATTTAGTTTTGGGTATTGATATCATTAGATACTTTGGACAGCAAATGGAAAGATCAGCCATTTCAAAAAGAAAGCATTTGCTAAGTCATAGTAGAAGTTTTAATGTAATTTATGAAATATGATTCCTTGTATAAAATCAAATTATGTAGACATTATAAATATGCCTGACTTAAAGTATATCAGCCGTATTTAAAGATATGGGTGCAAAAAGAACATATATCTATTACTTCATATGTATACATAAGGGATAAGAAGCATAAATAACAAAAATGAGCCCATAGTAGGAAGTTAATGAACCAAGCATAAAGAAAGAGAGTTGCGTCTCAAAGCAGAAGTGTGGAAAAGCAGAAAGCAAACATGTATTTTCCATCTCTGGTCAGATTTCATATTTTAGAAATGTAGTGCAGCTCTTGGAAACAGCCTGTCAGGGTTATGTAACAAAAATTCCCTTATGTATTATTTCATTGTTATTTGGGGTAGCAAAACTTTATAGAATGTCAGCCAGCACTACAATTTAATGACATTCCATAGTGACTTAGAAGGTCTAGTTCTGACTTTGCTTTCTACCCTTTCAGGCACATTCTGACTGGGCTGTCACTTTGATGATACCAAACTTCAAGATAATTTGAACTATAACACAAAACCCATTAGATAAATAAAACCACTTAAATATTTTACTTTCCTCTGAAACTTGAGCTATTGTAACCAAAACTGGACGCAGTGTTGTGGTTTTTCTGTTTTCTAGGTACACATAAATAATAATAAAAAAGCCATATGTATGTGTGTGTATGTGTATGTGTGTATGGTTTTCTTTAAGACTACAGTTATTTTATAAATGTATTAAATTTATTAAAATTTTGTTTTTCCCACATTTTTTATAGTTTTTTTCCTGAAAGGTACTTGCACTTGCTGGAGAGAGACAGAGAGACAGTGTGAGGGAAAGTGAGAAATTGCCCCCTAGGGGGAATTGCTATGCCACTATTCCCTTCTTCTCTACTCTCCTCCCGGATTCTGGGCATGCATGCACACACACCCAGTATGATTTTCAAGCCATCAGGTCCAGGACTTGAATCATGGTTGGTACCTTAATCTCCACGCCACCTACCAAACTCCTCTCCCACATTTTATTTCAAATATCAGTAAGTCTGTGTGCTGACAACCAGTAGATCTGGTTAATTTTTCAATTGTGAAGTGGCCAATCTGTTAAAATTCATTTATGGATGCGGATTGTTGACAAATTTGGCTTCATCAACCACAAACAGGTCACAGTCACAGAATCTATTCTCCATTTTGCCATTTTAGAGAAATAAATTAATACTATTTCTTAAAAAGTTCATTTATTTTATTTTAAAAAGGTATGAGAAAGAAAGTAAAAGAAACAGGCACCCTCAGCAGGGTTTCATCATGCCACGATCACCTTTCCCCTTTTCTCCCACTAATCGAATCTTAGTCACATATGCATGGTGCATTTCAGGTCCATTGAGGATCCAAACCATGATCAGTCACATGACCTCCAGCACTGCAGATCAGGGCATTGTTATCTACAACTGGACCAAAATGTATTGCTATCTTTGAAACATAGTCCTATGATGGGTCAGTGAGTCCATTTTAAAATCATCTTTAACACATTACAACATAAGTTATTGAATAAACAGAATATCAAATATTAAGTGAGAGAGGGATTATGAAGTTCAGCAGGCAGCAATAAGAAATGATTATATGAGACTAGGAAGAAAAGAAGCTTAATTAAAGTTTAACAGTATAATTCAGAGCTATTCATCATGATTGAATAATTAAAATGATTATAAATGAAGTATAGAAAATTAGAAAATACATCCTGTAAGAAGTGGTATCTTTATAATAAATAATTAAAAATAAATGTAATTCTGAGATATAATTCAATAATGTGTGTGTCAGTAAAATATTACTACATTTATGAAGAGAGTTGGAAAATAAATGTCTACTGAAGTTTGGCTTTTTACTTCTTTTATTTTAAATCCAATTGCTTATATATTTTAAGTATATTACAGAAAATATTTTTGATATTTTGCATAGTAGTCTGATATTTCTGTTTCTGTACTTGTTCAGGTACCTCCCAAACTCATATTGACTAAGCTGATTATGAGCTATAATTCTGCTTGTAATATCTAAATTTGTCTAGCAATAGAAGTATATTCATGGTCAGAAAATAGTCATTTCATTTGCAAATCAGGATTGTCTTCAGCCTTACAATTTATTCTTTAATACATAAATAATGATAAAAATAGACTGGTTGAATTAATGTCAGCCAGGCATACTCATGTCAGAAGTTTTCATCCAAATAAAATATTATGTTAACATCAGACTGAAAAAAAAAGTTTAAGTCACTTCTGTCTGTCCCAGGCATACTTTCAGTCAATGACTACAGAGGAAATAACTTCCATTACAAAGGAGAATTAATTTTTCCTAAATGTGACTGGTATTTATTATGTGAATTAGACTTCTATTTACTACTTACCTGAATTAAATAATTTGAAATTAGCATATTATACTCTTGTTTCCTTGGATGATTTTCTATTAGCATAACTTATTTTATTTTTTATAGCCTCCATTAATAGATTGAACTTTTGTTTTGAAGGAACAATGAGCACAGTAATCCATCTAAATACTCCAGTTTTTTTCTCACATAAATTCAAAATTTTACTTTAATAGCAATCTATGTTTATCTTTTTCTTTTTTAGTTTCAAGAGGGCAAGTGTACAATCTTCCATACCCCACTTTCCCTCATGACTGAAGATGGCTCCTGGGGTTTAGAGCTAAAAGTTTTCTCCCTAGGCCTAAAGGAAAGGAAAGTGGAACAAAATCCAAAGGTCATCTAGCTTTCAGCTGAGTCACATTTTAAAAAAGTTTCACAAAAGTGTTAGTATTTGCATGCTTGTTCTTCACCGATTATGAAACTCAGGTTGCTGGTTGTGGTACAGACTCTCCATGTGCCTGGGAACAGTTGGCTTGGAAGTCCACTTCAGAAGATGTTTAAATTATACCTTGAGAAAGAGTTTAAACTAGTGTGAAAGGGTCTAGAGATGTTAAAAATGCAGAATAACATTAGAAAAGTGGTTAATAATTAAATGTTTTCAAAGAATGGTCAGGATCTACTGAGCACTGAAGCTGGGAAAGTATTATGCTGATGGCTGAAGGAGGAGTTGTACTTTAAGATAGAATAAAATTTTAAAAACCCTAATTTCTAACATGAATTGGGTACTTATGACACACCATTCTCTTTCAATGACTCAAAGAGAAAATATAGTATTCTAATACCCAGAAAGAAAACAAAAGGAATACTACATCTAGAGGTGATAGTGATACTTTAAAATAAACATCTAACCAAGAGCCTGAAGATCCATTTAGTGAAACAGCAAATATAAGCATCAAGATCAGTCACAGGAACTTACTATAAGAGATATATTTACATTATACTTGTGCATATGTCTCAATTTTATTTTTATCTTTTATTATAGGTATTTGGGAAGCATTTCGTGTTTCTTAGTATGTGCCATCATAACTGGGCTGCATTTGAATTTTGAGGAAAGAGTTCAAAGTAAAAAGTTTGAGAAATAGGTGAATATTTAAAGGTTGAGAGATCTGAAAAATTCTACTTAATTTTTCATCCATACATTCTTGGTGAACATAGCGGAAATACAGTGAGGTACACTTCTTACTTTTTCGTAAGTGTAGCTTACTTGATACATAAAATAGCATATACACACCTGGGTTTACAATAGCCAAGCATTGTTAAAGAATTGGTCTTTCTCCACAGGAAGATTTCATGAGGGAATTTTCTATCCCTGATACAATTTTTAACCAAAAGCCTGTTTTCTGGTATGTCTCCTAGCATGAAAAAATGTGATCTGATTATTTCTAACAAAGGTTAGAGAAAATAAGGCATCTAGAAATTTAACTTCAGTGCAAAACATATTCAAAACAACACAGTCTAGCAAATAGAATGCATAATTATTATAGTTTGCTGTGTTTAACAATTTATTTCTTTTTTAACAGTTGAAAAGATGCTTAGAGCAGTGGACCCTAGATATGAAGGAACTGATCTAAAGTTGCCTGGGTTAGATGTTTGTAGTTGCTTTTAATTAACTCCTTATAAAAATTATTTAAATCATTATGTATATTTAGGCATTTCGAATTTCAGAATAACTGCCAACACATAATGAAGTATCCATAAAATAAACAATATTGATATCAAGCACCACTACAACTTAATAGCCATTTATCTCCCTATATATTGGCCACAAATTGAAACAACCAGAAATCCAAATCGGTCCTAAAAATCCCTTATCTATGAAAACCATTTAAGAAAATAACCAAAGGAAAAGGCATTTTAATAGTGAGGTTCGGTCCTAATGAACAAAAATACTTATTTTACATCATTTGGTACTTTGAAAATATATGTATTCTTCCTACAGTATGATAGATAATAAAACAATTGCTGACGATGGTTGACTTTTATTTGTTTCATAGATGCTTTCGCTTATTTGATCAAATCTAAGCAAATGACATAAACATAAGGGCTCAATTAGTCACTTATAGCATGTAAACTAGAGTCCTGGTATGATTTAGCATTGGATTTGGCTGCCTGTAATAGGCTTAACTGTAATAATAGCAATACATTTTTCTCACTTTACAAGGATTCCAGAAACAGATGGTCTAGGACTAATAGAATAGCTCTACAAAGCCATCAGGGATGGACACTCCTTCTACTTGTTTATTCCGCCATCCCTAACACGTTTTCATTGTTACAGTTTCAGATCTGTTCTGCGTCAGTCACTATGCCCACATTCCAGAATGAAAATGAAAAAGGATTGAGAGAGAAAGAGATGACTGGACTTTTTCTTTTTGACACAAATATGAAGCCATAATTTGTATTTTTCTTAATTATTTTCCTGTATTAAAAACATAAACATAACAAATGAAACACTAGGATATCACCTTATGTCAGTACATGGAGATTTATCACACAAACAAGAATCACTTTGGGGTCTTATATCTGGTCAACTCAAAACTACGAGGTAGATCTGGGGCTGAGAGAGGAACTAGGGGACTACTTTGTATTCTCCCTTCACAGCCAGATCCAAAGGGAAGAATTAACTTATTATACTTAAACCTTTCATTTTGTATATGTATAATATATTATTTTTTGTATTTTTCAAACCATACAATAAAGGGTTTTTTACATTTTTTTAATTTAATTTGCTTATTATAAGTATTTAATTTGCCACAGGTCACATACACTCACCAGAGAAAGACAGAGAAAGAGGCAGAGAGAGGGAAAGTATGAAAGCAAGTCACCAAGTTTGGGACTTGAAGCACAGTTGGCCATGTGGGAGTCCAGTGCCTCAACAACCGTGCCACTTGCTGGCCCCTAAAATGAAGTTTTAATCAAGTCCCATAATTAAAACAATATGCCACAAGCATTGGACATTTTGTTTAGTGTTACTTCAAAAGTTTAATATTACAAGCCTGATATTATATACGTATACTATAAATACACATATACAAAATACACACTCATGTATACAAACAAGATATTCCTTGACTTTTGATGGGATTATGTCATGATAAACCCATCATAACCTGAAAATATACGTGAAAAACTTCTTTTTTTTTTTTAATAAGTTTTTGCTATAGGCCACATGTGCTCGCTAGAAAGACAGAGAGAGATAGAGAGACAGAAAATGAGAATTCACCCCCCAGGGGTGATGGCCATGCCACAATCCCTTCCCCTCCATTCTCCTCCCGGGATCTTGGGAACACACACATGCGCCCGGCGTGAGTTTAAGCTACTGGGTCCAGGACTTGAACTGCGGTCGACTGCATGGGAATCCAGCAACATAGCCATTATGCTAACTGCAGGTCCCAGTGGAAAATTTCTTTAACAGACCTAACCTAAAAAATATCATAGGCCTAGTCTATCTTTTTTTTGTTTTGTTTTCTTTTTTTTGAGAGGTTTTTGCTATAGGGCGCATGTGCTCGCCAGACAGACAGAGAGAGACATAGAGACAGAAAGCGAGAAATCACCCCCCAAGGGGGAGGGCCACGCCGCAATCCCTTCTCCTCCATTCTCCTCTCGGGATCTTGGGCACACACGCACACGTGCCTGGCATGAGTTTTAAGCCACCGGGTCCGGGACGCGAACCGCGGTTGACTATGTGGGAGTCCAGCAACATAGCCATTACGCTAACTGCTGGTTCCCATGGCCTAGTCTATCTTAACATGCTTAGAATATTTAGTCTATAATTGAGGAAAATCATCTAATGAAAAGCATATTTTATAATAAAATGATGGATATTAAATATAATTTGTTGACTGCTGTACTGAGAATAAAAACCAGAAAGATTTTATGTGTACTCAAAGTATATTTTCTACTGAATGTGTAAGGTTTTTGCAATATTGTTAAGTAAAGAAATTTTTTAAATCCAACCATTACAAGTTAGGGGCAATCTATGTCTATTTTTTCCTCCCAGAGCTCACATGCATTTGCCATAAAGAATGACAGAAAGAGAGCTGGAGAGAGAAAGAAACTCTCAATAAAACATGATTCCATCTTAATGCCTTTTCTTTCATTTATCCTACTTTTGGAATTTCATCATGCACACACAAGTGCCAGCATGTTTTAGAAGCCACCCGGGGCCAGGACTTGACCCATGGTCAATCATGTGGCCCCACCTAAACTCTAGGACTGGCTCTATATCTAACTATCTATATAATTTGTATTTAATAGCCTTGGATGTAACTTTGCATTTTCTGAAAATGTTTCTATCTCTTATAATTTCTTACTGAAATGAGGGCTATCTTGATTGACTTCTGTTATGCTTAAATTGTAAAAAAAAAGAAATTAATTTTTATGCAGAATATTTTTATTTTATTGCATGATTTTAGGTTTTAAGAAACACCACTTTAATTATTTTGATTCTAAATTCATCTTTTAGTCAACTTAAGCAATTATTTTTTAGTTTCTGGAAATAGAAAAAATTAAGAACTGCTTATCAATTCAACAAATGTATATATAATAAGCATTTTGTATTTTAACTTGTTTTTATTTTTTATTTATGTTTTATTTAAATTTCTTTTATACTTCCAATCATGTTACTTAGTTTGCAAAGTGAATATTACAACATGTATACATTTCTTGCCAGTCCAGTTGAGAATACTATACATGTTATCTTCAACAGATAATAACCCATTTCTTTGTCCCATAAGTGCCTTGCCTCTCTGCTTTTCTCCTTTATGTCCTTCCTCAGACTCTACTCCTTCACCTGCCCTCTTCTCACACTGTATCTGTAATTTATAACCATTTTCTATGTTTCTATATACTTTAGTCATTCAGTTTCAGTCATACAGTGGGGACACTCGGTATATATTAAGTGGAGGCATACAATTCTCCTTCATAGCCTGGCTTGCTTCAGTCAGCAGTAAATCTTCCATATTTTTCCACTTTCTGTCAAAAGCCAAAGTCTTGTTTTTTATGACTGATTACTATTCCATAGAGTATATGTGCCACACTTTTTCAAACTATTCATCTGTTCGTGGGCATTTGGGTTGGTTCCATGTTTTAGCAATTGTGAATAGTGCCGCAATAAACATAGATGTGCAAGCATTTTCCCGACTCAGGGTTTTCTTTCTTTAGATAGATACGAAGGAGTGGGATTGCTACATCATATGGTAGTTCTATTTATTGCATTTTTTGATATTTAAACAGTATAAATGCTAATTATACTGTTCTAAATCAAACAATACCTTCAATAAAAATATCACAAATGCCATAACTAAATAAACAAAATAGTATAAATTTCCAGATGTCAGAAAACCTTAAATAGCATCGTGTGCTTTTGAGTTAGCACTATTGATTAGGGCCAGCTGGTGGCATGGTGGTTAAGGAGACTGGATCTCACATGGCCGACTACACAGTTCAAGTTTTGATCCCAGCAGGCTGGAAAACCCATCATACACATGCGTGGGAGTGTGTGTGTGTGTGTGTGTGTGTGTGTGTGTGTGGAAAAATTCTGAAAGGAGAATGAAGGAGAAGGAACAGCATGGCCATCACCCCTGGAGAGTGCTTTCTCACTTTCCCTCACTCTTTCTTTCCCACAGCAAAATTTAAAACCACAAACAAAAAAACTACCAACTAAACTACCTTTATTCTGAACATATTAGCTAGTAAAAACGAATAATAGTCTGTAAGAGTCAATTCAGGTATTGACGTTTCTGTCTCAAAATTTGTAGACAGATTCTTGTATTAATAAACATGCTCCAAATAAAGCTGTGTCTATACACACATACAGAGAAATGTTTATTTGAATGTTCCATCAAGATTGACACATGTGCCTCCAAGAAGACACACTATGGTAGGTAAGTTATATGCCTTGGGAAAAAAGTAGATAGTTTCAAATTCCAGCTTGATCATGAATTATGTAATGTAATTATATTTGACTCTATCCCACAAAAGGAATTTGAGAGATACTTTTTTATAAATAACTAAAAGTAATTTCCATTATCTTTAGAGTTATTAAGATTAGAGAAAATAAAATGGAATCTCAGTAATTATATTCTATCATTTTTACTCTAGGGCACATGCACTCATTGGAGAGAGAAACAGAGAGAAAGAGAGAAAAAGTGAGAAATCATCCTCCCAGGGGGCATGGTCATAATCCAATCTCTTTTCCATTCTCCTCTTGGGATTTTGGGCTTGCACGCACACACACCCAGAATGAGTTTTAAGCCACCAGGTTCAGGACTTGAACTGCAGAGTCAGCTATGTGGGATACAGCTGCCTTAACCTCCATGACACCTGCTGGCCACCAGAATGCTCCTTTTTTTTTCAACAAACAGAATTTTTTTTTTTTTTTTCCAGCTGTATTTTTTGTGGTTCATAAAGGCTTCTGCCTAGATTTAAAAGCACATCACTGCTTTTTTTCTCCATACAGTGTGTTCATTCCTTACTCTGACATTGTAATCAGTGTAGCCCTTTCACTCAGGCAAGAGGGGCTCCACCCCTGGCCCTCATAACTAGTGAAATTTGCATGTCATAAGTACACATTCACAATAAATTAATGGAAAATATTTGGGTACCACTCTCAACAAAGAAGGAAGTGCTCAGCCCTAGAGCATTGTAACCTGTAGTTTTAAGCTTTTGCTCTGATGATTAACAGCCTTCAGGCCCCAGCAAATTACTAGTACACATTCTTCACTTTTATTATTTTTTAAAAGGCACTGTTTCCAAATACTATGAAGGTTTATAGGTCAGAGACAGACACTGTTTTAAATTGCAGTCAAAATTTGAGCAGTGGAACCCTTACATAAGTAGAAAAATTAATAGACTTGTCAAGTCTTTGATTTCAAATGGTCTGATTGGAATGTAATCTTGCCTTTCAAAGAACATTTCTCAGTACTGTGCAGCATTTAATTTCTACCTTTTCTTTGTATTCCAGTTTGTGGTTTGGGGGCTTCTCACAAATTAACAATGTATTCCCCACAGTTTGGCAGCTAAGGAACACTTTGCATCTAACTATTTCTCTTATATTTGTATATGTGTTAGTACAGGCAAAATGTGAACAAAGAATCACACTGATTCTTTACATGAGTATCTTGAAGAGGACTGAACACAGGAACTGCAAATGACTTTATTTGATAAATATGTGTGTGTTTGAGTTGATTAAATTTATAAAAACTCAATATGCAATTTTAGAATTTCACCTAAATTCCAATTATTTTCTTATAAATTGAAGTGTTAGACATAAAGTATGTGAGCTCTACTTGTACTTTTTCTGTAGGTCTAACAAAAGCTGAATGCAGATCTGCTTAATTTGTGCTATGTTTTTTTTTTTTTTTTTTTGAGAGGTTTTCGCTATAGGGCGCGTGCGCTCGCCAGACAGACAGAGAGAGACATAGAGACAGAAAGTGAGAAATCACCCCCCAGGGGGATGGTCACGCCGCAATCCCTTCTTCTCCATTCTCCTCGCGGGATCTTGGGCACGTACGCACACACGCCCAGAGTGAGTTTTAAGCCACCGGGTCCGGGACACGAACCGTAGTTGACTACGTGGGAGTCCAGCGACATAGCCATTACGCTAACTGCTGGTTCCCAATTTGTGCTATTTTTGCTTCCCAGATTGCAGCTACTGTTAGAAGTAGACATGTCACTGATCAGAATCGTGATGTCAAGTAGGCAGTTTTGAACAAGTGAGTGAGCTTCAGGGCCAGAAAGAAAGGATAAACATAAGATCACAGGATGTAGTGATGAACTTCCCCTTGATAGCGAAAGAAAAAAGCTTGAGCACCTTTTCCCTCATAAAGAAGCTTGAAAACCTCTACTCACTGGTATATCAAGGGCAATTAGACCACTCTTCACTCTTAAATATAATCCTTTTTTAATTTATTTTATTTTTTTTAATTCACCACATAGAGACAGAGAATGTGAGAAAGTATCCCCCATGGAGGATGATCTTGCCCCAATACCTTCTCCCCTCTATTTCTTCTTTCAGGGTTTTGGGCATATAGGCACATGCACCCAGTATTTTTCAGGTCACTGGGTCTGGGACGCCAACAACGCAGTCAGCCATAAAGGATCCAGCCGCCTTAACCACCATGCCACTGACTGGCCCTTGAATGTACTGGGTGGTCGGGAAAGTCATGATGCATCATTACAAACATGTAATGAGTTTCCTGATGAACCAATAAATTTTTAACTGTATAGTTCTCAGCTGAGACTACTCTGATTTGCCTGAGGAGGAAAAGTGTTTCATTTATTAAATTACCAACTGTTCCAGAACTTTGAATGTGTGTAACTAAGGGAAGACTTCTGTCCACCTGACTTACTGACTCTTAAAAGTAGTGGGTTAAGCCCCAGGTCTAAGATTTGTCCAGATTTGAGAGTAACCTGATTCATCATCGGTTTTGAATTTTTATTCTCACCTTTCAAGTTTCACCTCCACTATGACGGAGCAATAAAATTAATAAGTGAGGAGAAACTTTATAAGTCCTGATAACAGGCGCCAACATTTGGTATGGTGGTTAAGGTGCTGGACTTTCATATGGTTGATTGCAGTTCAAGTCCTGAACCTAGTGGCTTGAAAAATCACACCAGCTTTGTATGTATGCATGCCCAAAATCCTGAGAGAAGAATCGAGAAGGAGGGATTGTGGTGTGGCTATCCCTGCTGGAGTGTGATTTCTCACTTTCTCTCCCTCTCTCTTTGTCTCTGTCTTTGTCTCTCTGGCAAGCACACGGCTATATAGCAAAAAAAATCTTCAAAAAACAAGTTCTGGTAATGTGTATGGAAATATCTGTGATGGGAATATACAATGTATTCATGCTGGGAAAATTTATTTTGTATACAGTAAAGATATACAGTGATTCAATGTAAAAAAAAAATAAAAAAATAAAACGCACACACAATTAAAAAAAAGTTTTTATTTGGGCCCAGTAAGTGGCATGATGGTTAAAGCTCTGGATCTCACATGGCCAACTCTGGTTCGAGTATCCTGCCTTTGACTTGAAAATCATGCCAGGCATTCATGCAAACGTGCCAAAAATCCTCTGAGGAGAATGGACCTGAACAGATTGTGCATGGCCATTCTCTCTGGTGAGATGATTTCTCTTTTTTTTTAGAGGTTTTTGGTATAGAGTGCATGCGCTCACCAGGAAGATCAGAAAGACAGACAGAGAGAAAGCGAGAAATCACTGCCCTGGGGGGATGGCCATGCCATAATCTCTTCTCCTCCGTTCTCTTCTCGTGATCTTGGGCACACATGCACATGCACCAGGCGTGAGTTTAAGCCACCAGGTCCAGGACACAAACCGCGGTCGACAACATAGGAGTCCAGTGACATAGCCATTATGCTATAAAAAGAATTAAGTCCTTATTAGTTCTGGCCAATCTCTCTCTTTTGCACTTTTAGAATTTGCACTTCAAGTAAATGTTATATACTTTCGTTCTTTTAAATAGTTCATATTATCTTGGGGGTCAGCAAATGGCATAGTGATTATGCCGCTGGACTCCCACATGGCTGACCACTGTTTGAGTTCTGAACCATTTCCTTGAGCCTCATGCCGGGCACATGTGTGTGCATGCCCAGGATTCTGGGAGGAGAAGGGATTGTGGCATAGCTATCCCCCCTGGAGGGTGATTTCTCACTTTCCCTCTCACTGTCTTGGCCTCTCTTTTTGTTGAGTGCATGATCCTAAGGCAAAGACCTCTTATATATGTATATCAAATTTTGGTTAAAACGTTTGAGTCCTTACTGTGTAACCAACAGTTTGTTAAAACACTCCATCTCAGGAGTTCTGATAAAACTCAATGAACTGGTTAAAAGCACAGGTTCTAGAGCAGAAATTCTTGGGGTAAATGCTCAGTTCTCATACTTGGCACTGGTGTTACTTGGTCAAGGTACTTAACATCTTCAAACCTATATGTGTCTTATGATGTAACAACACCTCTATCACAGGACTGCTCTGAGGATTCTGTGAGTCAATATTAGATGCTTAGAACTAGGTCTGGTCCATAATAAACACTCAATACCTGTTATTTTTGATTACTAATACTCTGCTGTGATGATGTTGGCTGTGCTTGCTGGTTGGCTTCTTGCTTTGTTCAAGACAGTCAGAAAATAGCAAACCATTTCCATTGCTACTATTATATTTGTGCCCACTAGGGACCATGTAGTCAGAGCTATATAGTATGGTTTGTATATTTGGGTCCCGCCCAAATTTAAATATTGAAATCTAAACTTCCGTTTGATAATATTAAGGCAAGGGCCTTGTGGGAGGAAGCTAAGTCATGAGGGCCCTGCACCATGAATGGGATTAGTGCTCTTATAAAAGAGGCTCAAGGGAGCCCTTCTGTCCTTCCACCAAGTGAGGAAATAGCAAATGCACTATCTGTGAAATGGAAAGCCCTCTCCAGACACCAGATCTACTGATTTCTTGACCTTGGACTTCCCAGATTCCAGCATTGCATGCAATACATTTTTGTCATTTATACATTATCCAGTCTAAATATTTTGCTATAGTTGTTCAAATGGACTGGGACCCATACAAGTTAATCTAAGACAACTAGTGCATTTTAAAGTTAGATTCTTAGAAAAGTTAGGAGTTTCAAAGTCCCTGCCAACAACATATTCAAAAATAAGTTATTAACTCAACAAGAAATAACTTTCTGCATTTGGCCATGGGTAATAAGATGTTATTTAACTCCATCATTTAAACATTAATCCCTTTCTAAATAGAATATTCAACTTATTTTTCATGACTTGTTTTTTGCATGAAGTAAAGTACTTTCAAAATTATAACTGCTAATATCATAGAGATCTAGATATCCTCGAGATCATGACAAATGATTTTTAACAAGATGTGAGAAAATGGTAATCTACTATATTACCACATACAAATGGTGCTCTCTTTTGATTGATAAATGTAATCTAATATAATTTAAGGTAATAAATCACAACAATAGTGTCTATTTCCCTGTTGATAGGGTTAAATATTTAAAACATTTTTTTCTAAAATTCAAGTCATTGCCTTTTTAATGGATAATGGTACTTAGCCATGATATTTAATGATTTATTATGAAGCCAATGGTTAATTATAAAACTAAGTGGTTCACTATAACTTAGCGGTTAACTAACTAAATGCTTAACTTTAAAATTAAGTTAATTATAAAGCTAATGGTAAATCATGTCAGTTCTTAATCTTTTGGCAGACCACAAGTATACTATATAGATCAAAAGAACGCCGGCATAATCACAAACTGAAAGAATCATTGATATGATTGCCATATTAATGTATTTGCTTATAATAAAGTGGAAATTAATGTTGAACATAGTGAAAAATTACTGACATTTATTTTGTTTAATTTTAATTTGGGTGTCTCTTATGTAATTTATGTTTATTCCCATTGGGACCCTTTGATTTGAAATCATCTGTAGTGTGCTGTGTATTGTTGTTATACAGCTGAGCAGGCTCCTTTAGTCCATCCTGCAGGACACCAAGAGTGAAATATCAATTTGGTCCATTGACAAAATGACTCATTGGCTGCTTTGTTCTATATTTACTTACTTCCTTTTCTTGCATTACTATTCTTATTCAGATGATAAATCACAATGCAGTGTAATGAACATATGTTGAAGGACCATACACATACACATCATTAATAAGGGAAACTTTTTAATGTTTTCATAAAATAATGTACTAGATTTTCTTTTATCCACACAAAACTTTAATCCCAGGCAGTTAATCTTCTTGTGTATTAAAAGTCAGATACACTGTCTTTTTCTTTTCAAACATAAGAAGAATGGTCAATAGTTTTCAATAGATAATTATGCCATATAATTGGGTTAGGAAATTTTCAATAAAATAAAACAGTGATTAGAATAAGTGCAATGAACCCTAATATATCTTTCACCTAGTTTAAGCAATGTATTTTCACTATAACCTACCCTCTTCTAATAATCACAACAGATTAATTATAAGCAAAAAGAAGACATTATGGTATTTCATCTGTAATTATTCCACTATATCTATCTATAAAAGAAGTACATATGTTTATAAGCACAACAGTTATTTTATATCAGATCCTTGTTCCAAATCAAAAGTAATTTTATCAGCACATATTCAATAATTGTTCAGTTTTATTTATCATACCCTAAACAAGATATAAAACAATCAAGAAATAGAATACTTAAACCACACCAAAACTTTAAATGTCTCTCTCTTTAAATGCTTTTATCTTTTCTAGAAAGCCTCATAAATAAAATTATACAAGAAACAGCTTTTGGAATCTTATGACTTAATCAAATATAATTTGACTATATATTGGATCTATTTCTACATCCTCTAATCTATTTCACTGATCTACTTGTACATCTTTATACTGATCCTACATTGTCTTGGTTATTATGTTATAATAAGCCTTGAAATCAGGTGGAGTACATTCTTTTATTTTTGGAGAGGTTTTTCGCTATAGGGCACGTGCGCTTGCCAGACAGACAGAGAGAAACATAGAGACAGAAAGCGAGAAATCACCCCCCAGGGGGGATGGTCACACTGCAATCCCTTCTCCTCCATTCTCCTCTCAGGATCTTGGGCACGCACGCACACGCGCCCGGCGTGAGTTTTAACCACCGGGTCCGGGACGCGAACCGCGGTCGACTACGTGGGAGTCCAGCAACATAGCCATTACGCTAACAGCTGGTTCCCATGGTGGAGTACATTCTTCAAAATTGTTCTCATTTCTGGGACCAGCAGTTAGCGTAATGGCTATGTTGCTGGACTCCCACGTAGTCGACCGCGGTTCGAGTCCCGGACCCGGCGGCTTAAACTCACGCCGGGCGCGTGTGCGTGCGTGCCCAAGATCCCGAGAGGAGAATGGAGGAGAAGGGATTGCGGCGTGGCCATCCCCCCTGGGGGGTGATTTCCTGCTTTCTATCTCTCTGTCTCTCTCTGTCTGTCTGGCGAGCGCACGCGCCCTATAACAAAAACCTCTCCAAAAAAAGAAAAAAAAAAAAAATTGTTCTCATTTCTGAAAAATTTTGTGGAAGAATTGAGATCTTAACCACATTACTAATTTATGAACATGAATGTTTTAACATGTATTTGTGATATTTAAATTTTTGTCATAAATGTTTATTGTTATCAACATACAAATCTTGTACATATTTTGAGCTAAATACCTGGATATTTTATAACAGCAACCAAATTTAACACATAAATTTTAGAAGACGCATTCAAAAATGAATAGCACTATGTGTACAAATTAAAACCTAACTTAAGAATATAACAAACAGCTGAGTTTCACTTAACAGAGGCAGTGAACTCATTGCACAATGTCCAATAAGGAAAAGGCCTTGCTGCAACAATCAGGTGAGTTCTTTTTTTTTTTTTTTTTTTTGAAGAGGTTTTTGCTATAGGGCATGTGCGCTCACCAGACAGACAGAGAGAGACAGAGAGACAGAAAGCGAGAAATCACTCCCCACGGGGGATGGCCACGCCGCAATCCCTTCTCCTCCATTCTCCTCTTGGGATCTTGGGCACACACGCACACTCACCTGGCGTGAGTTTTAAGCCACCGGTTCCGGGACTCAAACTGTGGTCGACCACATGGGAGTCCAGTGACATAGCCATTACGCTAACTGCTGGTCCCTCAGTTGAGTTCTTTACTTTTCTTCTATATCTGGCTTATAAAAGCTCACTTCTCATGCTGCTGAGTGGGGAATCTTTGAAAGCCGTTTGGGTTCTGAACACTGCCTGATTCATGAATTGTTTTTATACTCAGGAAAATTATGCTAATTTGTCTAAAGTTTTTCTTTTAACAGCTTGTTAATAAGGTAAATTATTATTGATTATGTTTTTTAATGTTTAATTCAACCTTACATTCCTGGATGATATATTACCTTTTAATAGATTACTGTTGGACATATTAATGCTTCATTATCAATTATTTCGCATATGTCCCTAAAGGCTATCTGTTCTTAATTTGTTTTCTCAAAATCTTTGGTTTGGAATCAACATAATACTAAGATCATAAAATGTATTGAAAAGTGTTCCACATCCTTTAATTTTGGCAGAGTTTTTAAATACTTGAGAGAATTTTCCATTTATGCCAATTGTGTCTGTAAATTTATTTGTAAGTTTTTTAAGAATTTGGTTAAGTTAGTAGATCCAAATATATTCAAAATGTTTATCTCTGTGTGCTTTTGGACGTTCATGTATTTTGTTTCACATATTCTTTGTTTGTTTGTTTGTTTGTTTGTTTGAGAGGTTTTCACTATAGGGCACGTGAGCTCGCCAGACAGACAGAGAGAGACATAGAGACAGAAAGCGAGAAATCACCCCCCAGGGGGGATGGTCACACCACAATCCCTTCTCCTCCATTCTCCTCTCGGGATCTTGGGCACGCACGCACACGCGCCCGGCATGAGTTTTAAGCCACCAGGTCCAGGACGCAAACCACATTCGACTACGTGGGAGTCCAGCGACATAGCCATTACGCTAACTGCTGGTTCCCTACATATTCTTATAATGTACATAGGATATAGAAGTTAAATCTTGTCATAAACTCTTAACTTGCTCAATAGTGGCGTTTTCATTTTCCTTTGCCTCCAGTCATGTTAAGTACACCAAATAAAATTATCGTTCAGATCTTGTATTTTTTTATTTTCTATAAATTCTGTTTGGTTATTTTCTATATCCATCATTTTCTCATTGTGCTTGTTTGCTTCTCTTTTTGATAAAAGCTATTTGAAGTTTTTTTCCTTCTTTTCAGTCATTTTTCCCTTGCCTTTCCTGTACCTAGTCAAGATGCACTCTTATGTACATGGATGGATGCACCAAAGTTGGAACTATGCAGATTAATTCCAGAATGTCATCATCAATGAGGTTTTCTGGCATTCCTTCTGAAAGGGTAATGAAATTACTGTGCTAAAAATATACTAATACTCATTTCTCCTTTTAAGTTATTGTTTTGTTTTGTTTTGTTTTTCAGGGAAACATTGGAAATACTATAGAATTTTACATTTAAGTAGACATTTGGAAAATGGAGAAGTCTCAGGTTGACATGTAGTGATTCTTTAAAACTTAGTTTGTATCATCTTGTGGTCCTTCAAAATTTTTGGTTTACACAATAGGTTAGGGGAAAGGAGAAAAATAATGTAGCCAAGTGGTTAAGAGTACTGCTTGTGAAGGTAAGGTGGCCCACTCCTTTCTGGTATGTGGTTTGGGGCTAATTACCTAACCTCTTTATGCTTTGGTTTACCCATCCATACTTTAAGAGTAGTAATTGCCTCACAATTTGGACAGGATAATGCACTAAAGCACTTGGGTACCTGGGTTGCAAATGTTGTTCTTAAGTAGCATGGAGGTAAGTTTACATTGCAACATTGGAGCAGAAGAGTTGACTTGTACAA
This sequence comes from Tupaia tana, assembly GCA_026018925.1. Classification (NCBI taxonomy): domain Eukaryota; kingdom Metazoa; phylum Chordata; class Mammalia; order Scandentia; family Tupaiidae; genus Tupaia; species Tupaia tana. Next base: position 179,047,335 of record JAKSZU010000006.1, read on the forward strand.
AACTAGCTCTTGAGATATGTTCTCTGTACCTTGTTTGTCCATCTCCTAACATGCAAATCTGAAATGATTGATAAAAATCTGAAAAATTGCTCAATAAAAATACAGTCTCAAATAGAAGAAACTTCCAGTAAACGTCTGTCTTTTCTATTTCCTTCCCTATTACTGAAAGTCAAGAACCTCTGTTTATGAACTTTCGCGGAATATTGAACCTAGAATAAAATAATAAAAAAAAAAAGGTTGAAGCAGAAATCTGAATTATTTTAGAAATCATCTTTAAAATCTGCTTTTCTTCATCCTCTCAAATCTGACCTGGCCACCTCTCAAGTAGCAGAAAAAGCTCTCTGTGAGTGTTGAATTGACGATCGGCCCTGTGAAGAGCAAGGAGGAAGTAAGTTAATTAGTCACCACGACTGGAAAGGTAGTAGACCTGTGGTAGAAAAATCATTTGAACACAAGGCAAGAGTGTGTCTGACTCCCTTACATATACTCTTGAAAGAAGTAACTTATTAAAAAAAATATAGTGCTGGGAGATATTGTGACAGTTAAAAAAATATTGAAAAAAATTTTAACTGCCAGCCAGTGGATGGTGGTTAAGGCAGCTGGATGCTATTTGCATGGCTGACTGTGAGGTTCGAGTCCTGGAACCACTAGCTTGAAAAATAAGTCCAACATGTGTTCCCAAAACCCTGAGAAAAAAATGGAGAAGAGATTAAGATTTTGTTGTCTTCATCTTCCCTGGGGGTTGCTTTCTCACTTTCTGTCTCTGTCTCTCTCTCTCTCTCTCTCTCTCTCTCCCTCCCCCTTTCTTTCTCTCTCTGATGAGCATGTATTTTATTGTAGCAAGTTATAAAAAGAAAAGAAGGACAAAACCCTGTGTATATAATTTAAAGGCCATACAGTAAAATCAAATTAAGGATATCACACATAAAAACAAATATCCCAAGTAAGAATTATTTATAATATTTTAATATTCATTTTAAATGGTCAGCATACTGTACATGAAAATAGAAGTGAGATTAGTACATGATAAGAGTGAAGACTGTATATGTCTTCTATGTAGGAAATGAAAAATCTTAGTGAGATCAAATGTTAGAATGTTTACAACTATGACAAACAGTCACCTATGTATTATTGAATATATATACTACCAATAAATACATGAGTATAGAGAGGCATATTAATTTAAATAATTTTTTTTTGGAGAGTTTTTTGCTATAGGGTGCATGCGCTTGCCAGAAAGACAGAGAAAGACAGAGATAGAAAGCGAGAAAACGCACGCACACGCATCCAGTGAAAGTTTAAGCCACCAGGTCTGAGACTCCAATTGTGGTCAACTCATGGGAGTCCAGCAACATAGCCATTTGCCAACCTCTGGTCCCAATTTAAATAATCTATAAAGAACAAATTTTGGACCAGAAGTTGGTATAATGGTTATGTCGTTGGACTCCCATGTAGTCAACTGCAATTTAAGTCCTGTATCTGGCACCTTGAAACTCATGCTGGGTGCATGCGCATGTGTACCCAAAATCCTGAGAGGAGAATGGAGGAGTAAGGATTGTGGTGTGGCCATCCCCCCTGGGTGATTTCTCGCTTTCTGTCTCTTTCTAGTGAGCGCACACACCTTATAGCAAAAATCTCTCTCTCTCAAAAAAATAAATAAAAAAAAAAATAAAGAGACAGGTTTAACTAATTTAAAAGCTACAATATTAAGTTGTTGGAAAAGTCATGAAGTGTTTTTTATGTTTTTCTATGCAAAAATGCATCAGGACTTTTCTGACAACCCAATAAAATGAGTGCTTTTATCAGAATGACTATTATTCATGTATGGTATCTCCAAAAGCTAAAAAGATGAGAAGCTAATGGTCAGTCAATTCAAAAGGAAGTGAAACACTAATTGATCTTTTGAGAATCAGTAAAAAAAAAAAAGAAAGATCAAGCTAAATTTGGATTATTGATGTAGCAGCAATCTTAAAAATTACAACTAGAGAAATCTTGACAGTTTCCCCAATACTTGGCTAACATTTTTTTCTCTGACAAGCTTTATAACTAATTACATAAAGATGTTAAATTTAGGGAGATGCAAAGCCATAACTATATTTTTGAAGATGGAGCCATGCAAGTGGCAATCAATTTTATAGCCCAATTTGTTTCTGAATTATTTGGATTTGCATCATTTCATTTTGCTAATTGAAGACCTAGCCATAGAGTGAGGCAATTTTCTAAGTTGTTATTTGTTTCTGTCATTCTCAATTAACTTTCTACTATATTGATGACTGTGGAAGGAACAATGAATGCTTCAGCATTTCCTGGATACCTCCATCTGTTGTGCATGAGGCTGTGCGGCTGACTCTGGACACGGTATTAATGATGGAAATGCTATGTGATTCCAGATATCGGTCCTCAAATACCTTGTGACAAAATCTAGTCCCTGTGTAGTTTACAGCTGGATGCCAAGGATCCAATCCAATGGGAAAATGTAATGAGAAGGGCAAGGTTTCCTGAACCACTTTATGGAATCTGGCTGCCAACATTGGATTGGATTGACCTCTGAATGAGAATCTTTTCATACTCTCTCATATTTTGTGGTTGGTTGTTTCAATACTAGTATTCTCTGATTTGATTAAACAAATCTAATATTTTAGCTGGTAGAAAATCATTTTTTGAGAGTAAGAAATCATTGACTAGATGAATGCAGAAAAAGGAGATTTCAAGTTTTTACATCACATATTTGATTCTGTTTGGTACCTAATACTGGAATTTCTGGGTCAAAAGATAAATATTCCTTCAACTTTAGGAGACACATGAGCAGAACATATCTTCTTCCAGCCTGAGTACCATCTTGATAGTGCTATTTGGGAAAAAGAGCTCATAATTTTAACAAAGTGCAATTTTGTCAATATTTTTCTTTGTGATAAATTTCATTTTAACAAAGTACATTTTTCTTTCTTCCCTCCTTTCTTTCCTTCCATCCTTGCTTCTGTCTATTATTTAGATTGGCATTGTATGTCAATGTCTTCTAAATTGAGATAGAAATTTAGTTGTTATATTTTCCTTTATAAATAAACATTAACAATTAAAATTCCATCCTATTTAACAGTCTATTTGTAATTAGGTAGAAATTTAATTTGATTTCTCTCTATATAATTAATCCACTTTTGTAGCACCATCTATAAGCAATTCATGCTATGATGCTCAAGAGTTGGCATATGGGACCAGCAGTTGGTGTAATGATTATGTCACTGGACTCCCATGTAGTCAACCATGGTTCAAGTCCCGAACGCAGTGGTTTAAACTCACGTCAGGCGCATGTGCATGCGTGCCAAGATCCTGAGAGGAAAAATGGAGGAGAAGGAATTGCAGTGTGGCCATCACCCCCAGGGGGGTGATTTCTCAGGTCTTAGGGCTGGACAATTTTGTTCATTTAAAAAAAAATTTTTTTAGTCTATATTTGGTCAAATGAACAGATACGGAACTGACAGGCACAGAGGTTAATGGAAAGTTCTTTACTATATACTTCATAGAGTTCTTATAATGATTAAGTAAGGCAATAACGTGAAAAATCTTTTAAAACATAAACTTCTAGAAACACTGAATGGCCATTTCATTTGCCATGTAGGGAATATCACTAGATATCTTAAATCAGCTATTATGATTGTTTTCTTATTTCATATTTTAAACTAATTTGACAAATGTTAGTCATGTTATTGAAATGGACTAAAAGAAAAAAAATGATGACAAGGTATTTGAGTAGGCCTGAAACCAAAACATTGCAATTAGTCTTCCATGGCGTTTTAGTTGCAATTCACAGAGCCCTACCCTGACTGACATTTTCTCTAATGTTTGAAGTAAAAAAAAAGCAGAGGCCTTGGCTGGAACGAGGCAAGGACTAGCATAGCCCGACAGGGCAGGAACAAATTGATCTCCTGATGCTGCTTTAGTTAATCAGCTTCAGCTTCCCATCACCATATTCACATTATTCACTTCACAATTTAAAGCCCTTATAGAACCTAACAAGCCTATCTGGGGTTACATGCCCACATCTTGCCTAGAAACAGACAATAAATCTTAATGATATCCTTTCCAATGATCTATACAAGAAGTAAATACTACATTTAGCTGGCCCGTAAATAAATGAGAGTAGATGTTGAGAAGCTAAAATAGCAACAGTATCAGTTGGCTACTACATAATTTGGTTTTAGGGATTGCCTTAGAGTAAATATGAATAAATTAGATGCTCTTGGAGAGATTTTCAAATACTGGATGATGTTTTCAACTGCTTTTAAATGAGTCCTTTCTAACAGTTTATAGTAAGTTCTAATATTCAGAAATGTTTCTAAACTACATATACACTTAACAAATAGAGGATAAAAAATATATATGAACTAAGACATGCTTTCTTCTTTCTTGCATTTCCCTTAGAATTGTACTGAAGTCTGATACTCTTCATAAATTATTCGACTAGCATTTATCTTCTTGTCTCTGAAAGGATGTGTCTGTACCACAAATGGCTAATAAACCTGCATATTTGACTTTACCATAAAATAATTAACAAGTAGTCATTTTAATTAGGGTAACTGCCCTTTTGATCCTAATTAATGTCTATCAAAATGATGCACTTGCTTTTTAACAATTCTGTCCTGTTTTTTTTTTAATAAAATCTGTTAAAAATATTTCTCCATATGTTATAAAATAGGGTTATAAACCAACTCTCTGCCTTAAAAGCCACACATTTATTCAGTTTATGCAAATATTTATCAGGAAACCATGGCAATTGTGAATATTTATCAAGCAACCCAGCACTTGCTAGCACTTAAGAAGTTCTAAGTCTGGTACGGAGAAAGTAGGTGGTTTCAACTGGGCTGGACTGAGGTGTATATTATGCTGGGTAAAGTCTCTTCACAATCTAAGTGATGTATAGTGATTTAATGTATGGATAATAATAAAATAAATGAGTAAATAAATAACAAATAAAAACAAAAACCTCAAGCTCTGAATGTATGAGTTGGTTCTAACTAGTAAAATAACTAAGATTTAAAAAGAAAAGAAAGTAGGGCCATTTTCAATGAAATGCTCTGAGAAATATTTGCAAGGAATACTTAAATTGGTCTGAAGGTATCTGGTACTAGCTGCTAAACAAGGTAGGCTGTAGTATCATGTAGTTATATCATAATGCAGTCTAGTTTCAAATAGAAAATATTGTGAGAATATATGGAGTATGTTAAAGGGTTGAAATAATCAGTAGGTAGAGAAGGTAAAGTAAGGTCCTTATGTCCTTAGAGTGTTTCATATAAACAAGTATATTGGTTAAAGTCATGCTAGCTATTGCCCAAAACAAATCCCTACAGCTCTGCTTTCATGCAATACAAGTCTATTTCCTCCTCAAAGAGCAGTCAGATATGGGTGTGTCACGTCATCAACACCTTTCTACATATGGTATTTCTGGGACCAGGGCTCCTCCTAGTCTCTAGGTCCCTCTGAGTTCTCTGCTTCTAGCTGAAATATATAAGTAGGTAAAGTAATGATAAAAAAACAGAAATGTATCTACTTACCTGTCCCGGAAATGGCATCTATTATTTCTACTTACGTCTCATTGAAGAGAAATCTTCACATGGCTTTACATGCTACTTTTCCCAGTAATAGCAACTCTATACTATCAGAAAGAGATTATAGCAACATTTATTGCTCATTTTCCTGCTCAGAGGTGAAAGTATAATAAAAAAAAGATGGCGGAGGGAGATAAAATTAATGGGAGAAATGAACAGGTATGAATGTATAATAAGATATTATCAAGAGTGCCATCAAAAAGTGAGGAAAAGCAACTGATATTTTCGTGGACTAAAAATAATAAGAAACAGAGTGGGGATAAACTGAGGCTCAAATCTATTAATATTTTATAAAGGACTTTAATTTTTCTTGAGAAATGGATAAATAATAACAGCCAATTGGATTTATATGTTTCAACATACCCAGGTTTCAAAAACTTAATGTGACATGGAAAAAATCCACAAAAGTATCTAAAAGATGAGAACAATATTATACCAATTAAATCAATTAAAGCACAAAATGTGTTACTAACTTGTTTATGGACAGATACTCACTTAGAAAAAGTATTAAAATATGTACCGGAGGGGCCAGCCAGGTGACATGGTAATAAAGATGTCTGGATCCCACTTGACTGACTGTGGCCAAGTCAAAATTGAAAAACAGGTCAGGCATATGTGTGTGCTGTCCAAAATCTGCAAGGAGAGTGGGAAAAAAAGGGATAGCAGTATGACTAACCCCACTGGTGGTGACTTTCCACTTTTTTTTGTCTCCCTCTCAGTCTCTCTCCAGTGAGTGCAAATGTTCTATGACAAAAATGAAAAAAAGAGAGAAAGAAAGAAAAGAAGGAAAGAGAAAGAAAAAGAGAGAGAAAAAAAGCAAAGAAACAAAAGGAAAGGAGAAAGAAAGATATCAAAAGAAAATTACAGTGCACTTGTTACTAGATTTAAAGTTTGTCTATATCTGTTATTTGAGTTTTCAGTATCTATCTACTGTTTGAACAGAATCCTAGCCTTTTTTCTGGCTTTAAGTCTTAAACATATTTTTCTTAACGGTTTTTCATTTCGATTTATTAAAGCTAAAACTGTTTTTCATAAAATTAAAAAATACATAAAACAAACAAAAAATACCTACTTCATGACCACACTAAGCTATATAGATAGCCTCAGCTAGGTGCTACTTTATAGTACCATTCTACTCATTGAGTTCTATGCCTAAAGTCAGACATGTGTTCATATATCTGTTTCTATCTGCTGTGCTTACTATTGAAAGTGGTTTAATGAAGATTTTTTGTAAATCAATAAAATGCAGGAAAAAAAAATAAGCATAAAAAGCAGCTGTAGATACCAGAGACAATGTGGAAGAAGAATGGGAAATGGCAGAGGGTGAAAAGTAGTGAATCAAGGGGGGAAAAAAGAAGAAAAATAGATAAGAAACAAGAAATGGAAAATTATTTCTTGCAGAAAACACGTATGATATTATCTTTGATTGAGCCAATATGTAGTATATTCTTGATGAAAAACTCAGTTTGTATGCTTCAATGATATACAGTGAATGAATGTAAAATAGGTAAATTTAAAATAAAAAATAAATACAATAAGAACGTTGAAAATTAAAAATAATAAAAGAAGCAATAGAAGGAAGCATACTAAAATTCTTTGTGATGATTTTCTTTGTGGATAGATGTAAAGGAATAGAATTGTGGGAGTATATTAGAGAAATCCCAACATTATCACTACTATGTTATTTTGCTTATTTTAATATATCAGAATAACACATGGCAAAATGGTAATTTTTTTTTTTTCACTTGGGTAATGAGTACAAAGTTGCTTGTGAAAGATGGTGTTTTCCAAATGGAAAAAAAATGCAAGTTTAATTTTATCTTTTCATAATAAATGAGGAACATACTGCTCACAAATTAGGGCATATTTATGCTTCCAAGGTGGCATCATTTAGCCACTTCTACACTGTGATCTGATAATTTGATGCACAAGCTTTTGTGAGCTAAAATGCTTTGGACAACATTGCTGAATATAATTTGGTGAGAAAACAGGAATATAATTGCAGTCCAGGAGTGCATGGTATGAGGGATTTAGTTAATTAGACTCTCTTTGAGCCTGTTTCAGAGGCTTCAGTGAGCAGAAGACGAACTGCTCACATGATTATCAGGAAGATACATAAGAGACCAGTGTAATTATCCAGAAAGTAACTCACAAAGATGGGAGAAGTATTTTATGCCAATTTTTTTTTTTATTATTGTATGCCAGATCAGTGGCATTTCCACATGGCCAGAAGTTAAGAAAACAAAATACCAACCAACCACCTTTTCCTTTTCTTTGTATTCTTCAAACAGGACTCGTAACTTAGAAACGTTGACTTTAGGAGAGGTTGTGAGAAAGTTTCTTCTATTTTATCTAACTTTTGTTTGCTCTTCTTTGTACCATTAGTGACCCATCAGTGGTGAGATGGATGC